>VZQC01010078.1:579817-658544 GCA_009823505.1 Rhizomys pruinosus
TTTTTTTTTTTTTTTCTTTCCTCCTCCTTGTTTATGGAGTATTGACTTGTCTAGGTTTTAGGCTTTCAATTTTGTTTATATATTGGATATTGGAAGACTAAGTCAGTCTTCTCTTCCTGTTCTGAAGGTTCTTCAAAAGAAAGTCCACTTGGATTCTCACCAATTCCCATTGGTGGAGGGGGAGGCTGACCAAACCTGTGCCCTGGTACCTGCCTGAGTGACTTATGGCCTCCTGCCTGTGCCTCGGGATCCATCCCACACAAAGCTGCCGAGGGACCAGAGCAAACCCAAACCCGAGCCTCTGGTCATGCTTCAAAGGCAAAGCATGGTCCCATGGAGACAGGAATCATACATCATTCCTCAATTGAATCCAGAGTCTCTTCCCTTTCCATGCCCCCCACCCCACCCGAGTCCCTGCGCTCTGCCATATATGTCCTACATCTTTTTCTGAGTCTTTCCAGAGGTTTTTTTCTTCAGTTCTTTTGTTGTTGGCCTCTCCAATTTGTATTGTTACAGTATATATACATAGTTATATATACATAAATATATACATACATACATACATACATACATACATACACATATCACTTGGATTGGAGGATTTGTTTTTCCTAAAAGATGTCATGTTTTCCTTAAGGAAGTGTTTGAAGGTTCCTCATTGGCAATCCCAAACAACCATCAATACTGCACTTTTGCACAACATTGGGGTCTTTCCCTCCTGTGATCACCCAAATGAAGTCCAATAAGCATGCATCTTTTCTTGATCCCCCATACTGGCCTCCATGATACAGCCCAAGTAGTACAAAAATGGCAGTCTATATTCTGATGAGGCTGACATCCCCTTAGCTGTTTAGTCCACAAGCTGCGTATCTCAGTAGTCACCATCTGGCATTGAAGGTTTGGAGGATTCTTGGAGAGACATGAGTTTTCAGTCCATATTGGAAGGTTAAAAAGCTGTGTCTCATGTTTTTGAGGGGTGCCAAAAGCAGTGGCAGCCACAGAGTAGATGCACTTGCCAGTAAGAATTGAAGACAGGCCAAACAACAGTACTTTTTTCTTTTTGTCTTTTTACTAAGATCTCAAGTTTTATGTCTGCAGTACAGTGTCTCTATTCTTACTGATTATTTATATCTGGTTGTACTTCCCTTTTGGATGAGTAAGGCCACACAGTTAACCCAGATTAACCAAGGTTTTTGTTTTCTCAAGGTCAGTTGAGGATTTGGTCCTCAGGGGTCTCTCGGGGTTTGGGGGGGGTAGGAGGGTGGGAGCGCCTTGCTCCTTTCAGCTTTTTATTTGCCATTTCCATCCACTGGAGGTCAAAATCAAGTCTTGCTAGACCAGGTTTCCTTTTCTGAAGCATGAGCAGATTTTTCCCTTTATAGACTGGACACTGGCTAAAGTCCCATTAGTGGCTCCCCAAGACTTTCCTGAACAGGAAGACTGGTGACCCACATTTGCAGGACATTTCAAGAGATGTTCCCATGCATAATCCCCTAAGACTTGGTTGACCTCTGAGGGCAAGGAACAAAGTTATCCCTTAGGTCCCTTGGCCAAATTGGTATGGGCATTAGGTATGGTTGTTAAGCACCGAGAAAGGCTAAGTTGCACCAGCTTATTACATTGCACCTATATTAAAATTGTATCCTTTGGAAACAAACTGTATGTTATTTCCATATGTATTATTTTCATTTTATGTATATGAGTGTATCGCCTGCATGTGTGTAAGTGCACCCATGTCATGCAAAGCCTGTGAAAGTCAGAAGAGGGCATCATACACCCCTGGAACTGGAGTTAAAATATTTGTTAGCTGCCATGTAGATGCTGGGTACCTGGGTCCACTGTAAAAGCAGCCAGAGTTCTTAAACATTGAGCCATCTCTCCAGCCCCATTCAAATTTATTGTAAGTAATATTAAAGTAAATATATAAACATGATGTTCTGAGTGCACAGAGCTTAAATCAGGGAATTTCTCAGGACAACCTGAAGCACAGAATACCAGTGTGGTGCAGGGCTAAGTAAGGCATACCCGGCCCCACAACTGGAATTGCTGAGGAAATGTCCAAGTGCAACCACAACAGTGATTCTGGGGCACAAGGCAAGGCCATCACCAAGACCTAGAAACAACCTAGAGAAATTGGCTGGCAGGAAGCAGAGTGAGTACAGTGCTCAGCAGGGTACTGACTAGATTGTTCCCCACTTGGTTTTGGAGAACCTTCAGAATAGAAATGGAAGAGTGAGTTAGACTTGCAATATATATCCAAAATTGAAAGCCTGAAACCTAGACAAGACAACACTCCATAAACAAGGAGAAAAAAATTAAGGTATCTGAAGGAGGCAAGCAAAGCAAGCCTTCAACATAGTGAAGAAAAATTTGGGATTCACATCAGAATACAAACAGAAAGAAACGCACATGCTGAGAGCACAATGAAGGAACAACATGGGAAAAGTGCAGAATAATTCCCCACCAAGCTCTACCAACCCTATGGGAGATTCCTAAGGTATGATCTCCTTGGAGGTAGTCCAGGACACGGATCTTAGAGGAACAATTGCAGACATATTCAAAGAAATCAAAGAATATAAAGAACAAGTCAGAGAACTAAGGAGAGAAAATAAAAAACTCAAGAAGGACCCAGAGAGAAAGAATGATAAATAAACGCCAGAAAGAACTAGAGGGAGAGAATGACAAACTCTGAAAGGAAGTGGAAACACTGAAAAGATCCCATGCTGAAATAAAAAAGGAAAACAACCAGTGAAGTAAAGAGCTTCAGGAAGAGATTGAGAAGTTCCAAAAGGAAGTAGAAATACTAAAAGAATCACAGGATGAAATGGAAAAGGAAATCAAACACTCATCCAATCAAGAGGAAAGAAATGGAAAAACCCTCAGATGTAGAATGGAGGAAGCAGAACAAACAATATCGGACCTGGAAGATAACACAGAACAACTGAAAAGCTCAAGTAAAGATTATGAAAAATTTAAAAATACACAACAGTGGAACAACCAGGAAATGTGGGATACTATGAAAAGATCAAACCTCTGCATCATAGGAATAGAGGAAAGAGAAGAATCCCAAGAAAATGGTATTGATCAGATCTTCAACAGAATAATAGATGAAAATTTCTCCAAACTAAAGAAAATGACAAATACATACAAATTCAAGAAGCACATAGAACTCCAAACAGACAATATCATAAAAGAAACACCCCACACCATATCATAGTTAAAACACTAGATACCCAAAACAAAGACAAAATTCTGAAAGCCACAAGAGAAAAACAAGCTACATACAAGGGGAAACCCATTAGAATTACAACTGACTTTTCAGTGAAAACTATGAAAGCAAGAAGGATGTGGAGCTAAGCATTCCTAGTGTTAAAGGACTATAGATGCAAACCCAGGTTACTATACCCAGCGAAAAATGATGATTACAGTTGAAAGAGAGAGAAAAATCTTCCATGACATAAACAAGATGATAGAAGACATTTCCGGAAAACCAACCCTTCAGAGAATAGTTGAAGCAATTCAAAGGACAGAAGAGAGGATCAACTATCCCCAGACACCCAGAAAGAAAAAATTAATAAAAAGCATAAGTACAGATGTAGAAACATAGACCAAAAATTCAAATAGATAATATGATGAAAGGAAGCAACACACATCTTTCAATTATGACCTTAAATATGAATGGAATAAACTCCCCAATCAAATGACTTAGACTGGGAGAATGGATTAGGAATCAGAACCCATCTATATGCTGTCTACAAGAAACCCATCCCAATCTCAAGGATAGGCACCAATTTAAGGTTAAAGGATGGAAAAAAAATATTCAAAGCAAATGGTACCAAAAAGAAATCAGGAGTTGCTATTTTACTATCAGACAAAATAGACTTCAAAGTAAAAGAAATCAGAAGAGACAAAGAGGGCCATTACATCAGTATCAAAAGAACAATTAACCATGAAGATCTCACAATCATGAATACGTATGCACCAAACTCTGGCCCACCAAACTTTATAAAGACAATTTTCCCGGACCTCAAGGCACAGATTAACCCCAGCACACTTATAGTACGGGACTTCAATACCCCACTGAACCGTTTGGATAGGTCTACTGGACAAAGAATAAACAGAGAGATATCTGAACTGAATGCTATGATATACCAAATGGACCTCACAAACATTTACTGAATATTCCACCCAAATAGCAGAGAATACACTTTCTACTCAGCACAAGATGGAACATTCTCCAAAACTGACCATATACTGGGACACAGAAAAAAACCTCAAGAAATACAAAAAGATTGAAGAGTTTCTATAGCTAAGCTATCATTTTTTTTTCAGACCTAGGAATTTTTGATAGATGGGTGGAAGGTATATATGCATATTTTAGAGTAATATAAGATCAAAAGAATGAGGGAAAAACTAGTATGTCATGACATTATGTCTAACCACAGTATTTACTTTATGGGAGTGCTTCTTACTATTTCTTATACAAGGTTGCTTGAGTTTTTTTCCAAGCCTTTTCTAAAATATTATAGAGTAGTTAAAAGTATCAGGCTGGTGTAATTTAACCTTTCTGGATGCTTAATGACCATACTTAATGCCCATACCAATTTGGCCAAGGGTCTTAAGAGATAACTTTGTTCCTTGCCCTCAGAGGTCAACTAAGTCCCAGGGGACTATGTATTGAGGCATCTCTTGAAATGTCCTGCAAATGTGAGTCATCAATCTTCCTGTGCACAGAGGTCTTGGAGATCCACTAATGGGACTTCAGCCAGTGTCTAGTGTATAAAGAGGAAAGTCTGCTCATGCTTCAAAAAGGGAACCCTGGTCTAGCAAGACCTAACTTTGTCCTCAAGTGGATGGAACTGGTAAATGAAACTCCAAAATGAACCAAGGGCTCCCTTTCCCCCCTCCAAAACCTGAGTGACCCCTGAGGACCAGATCCTCAACTGACCTTCAGAAAACAAAAACCTTCATTAATCTGAGCTAACTGTGTGGCCTTAAACATCCAAAAGAAACGTATAACCAGAAAGAAATAATTAGTAAGGTCTGATAAATTGTACTTCAGGAATAAAACTTGAAATCTTAGTAATAAGACAAAAAGTTAAAAAAATAAAAGAGCACAGTTGCTTTGCCCGTCTTACTGGCAAGTGCAGCTACCCTGAAGCTGCCACTGCTTTTGTCATCCTTCAAAGAAATGAGTCACCACTTTTCAATCTTCCAATATGAACTGAAGATTCATGTCTCTACAAGAATCCTCCAAATCTTCAGTGCCATGTGGAGACTGCTGAGATATCCAGTTTGTGGACTGAACTACTATTGGGGTTTCAGCCACTTCACAGTATAGATTGCTATTGTTGGACTACCCAGGCTGCATCATGGAGACCAGTACAGGAAGATCAAGACAGGACATGGTGCTAACTAGACCTCATTTGGTGACCAAGGGAAGGGAAAACCCCAGCGTGGAGCACAAGGGCAGCACTGATGGTTATTTGGGCTTGCCAAGGAGGAGCCTTCAAACATGACATCTTTCAGCCTAATAAAGAAAAAAATCATAAGCTGAAGATGCTAAAATCTATGATATATGTGTCATGAATATATGCATATTTTGGAGTGGTGCAAACTGAAGAGAATAACAATAACAACAACGGCAGTAGGACTGGGACACAGAACTGACTGAAGTGGTAAACCTCTGCTCAAAACAGTAATTTTCTACATTGGAAGTTTTAAAAGATACTGAAAAAAAGATGAAAGACATGTTTGGCAGAATGTGTGAGCTCTGGTGGAGGGGGTGGCAAGGAAGAGGGCACGGGTCTAGATTTGATTGGAAATTTTGTATGAAATGCAAAAAGCTTCAATAAAAATTGGCTTTGTAAAAAACCATAATGTTCTATGTAACATAATAAAAATAAAATAAACCAATTTTATAAACTAAAATTTTAAATTAAAGCTAAGAAAATCTAGGATCAAAATTCATAGAGCAAATTCTCAGGGCTGGGGTGGAGCTTCATGGTAGAATACTTCCCAGTATGTGCAGGACCCTGGGTTTCATTCTAAAAACCAGAACTCTGAAGGTGATAGAAAAACATGTTGGTAGCAATCTACAAGACATAGGAGTAGGAAAGAACTTTCTAAATCAAACAGCAGCTACAAGAAATAAGGTCAACAGCTGAAAAATAGGACCTCATCAAATTCAAAAGCTTTTGTATAGCAAAAGAAACAATCAATGAAGTAAAGAGAAAACCCACAGAGTAGGAGGAAACACTCAGCAGTGATACATCTGACAGAGCATTAACATCCAGAATATATTAACTCCTCAAAACACAAAGAAGAAAACAAATGATTCACTCAAAAGATGGGGTACAGAGCTGAACAGAGACTTCATCAGTGAGGAAGTAAAGATGGCTGAGAAACATCTTAAGCAGACCTCAAAATTGTTAATAATTAAGGAAATGCAAATTTAAACTATTCTGAGATATCATTTCACTCCAATAAGACTGGCTAAGATCAAGAAAACAAGACATGAAATGCTGGAGAGGTTGTGGAAGAAGGGAACACTCATCCACTGTTGGTGGATATTTAAACTCTTACAACCACTTGGAAAGCAGTGTGGAGAACCCTTAAGAGACTCAAAAAGAGCCTACCACCTGACCCAGTCATACAACTCCTGGGTATATACCCACAAAACTCATCCTACCACAAAGATACATGCACATCTATGTTTATCACAGCTCTATTCATAATAACGAAGAGCTGGAACCAAACCAATTGTTCCTCAACAGATGAGTGGATAACAAAAATGTGGAACATCTACACAATGGAGTTCTATGCAGTGGTAAAGAAAGATGACATCATGAACTTTGCAGGTAAATGAATGAAACTCTAAGCCATTATGCTAAGTGGAGTAACACAGTCCTCCAAAAAACCAATGGTGAATGGTTTCCCTCATTTGTGGATGCTGGCATCAAATCCCCAGTGGAAAGGCAAGCTGAGCAACATTATTGTTCTATTTCTTTCAATCTGAAAGCAACTGAGATGTTTTAATGTGTTATAATGTGTGCTATAACCTCTTAATGGATCCTGGAATTAACTTACCACTTATTTTCAGTCATAGTAATAAACATATGTGGGTGGAAGTTATATATTCATATTTTAGAGTAATAGAAAATGAAAGGTAAAAATGTGAACTCCTAAACATATATAGGAATTAACATACAGTTTATTCCTGGAGGACATAATTCTCATGTACCATTTTTATTTTATATGTATGAGTGTATTACCTGCATGTGTGTAAGTGCACCCATGTCATGCAAAGCCTGTGGAAGTCAGAAGAGGGCATCAGACTCCCCTGGAACTGGACATAATTCTGGTACATATATGACATTTATATAGGCATATTTTGGAACAATACAAATGGGAATAATAACAACTGTACTATCTATCTAAATTCTAAGTAGGTATAAATATTGAATATATCATAAATTATATTACCTAGAGGCATATCTCCTAAAACATGTAATTTAGTTTCACAGCATTAGCTAAAAGCCTTCTGTAAAAGATTAAAATGCATGGCTAGCTCCTGAATAGAAAATACTAACATGTTTAAGCTAATCAGTCATACAGAAATGCTGTTGATTTTCAAGCCACTCCTGACTTGTACTGGAGTCCCAGTTCCAGCTATTAGAGTAAATGGACACAAATGTTCTCCATGTTCCCCTGCATTATACAAGTGATAATTCTGATATTACTTTTCTGTATAACAAGATAATTTTGCTCAGGAAAAGATTGGTTCTACCTCCTTGAATCAGAGGTATGCAGTCAGGAGGGAGACAGTCTGAAAGGATGTGGTAAACACCTTCAGCCTGGCTCCTGTTTATAGGTATCTGATACAACTGCCTTCCGAAAAACTAAAAAATCTCGATTTAGGGGTCTGAGAAACGAGAGGCTGATTTGATTGTGTGGCAGTTGCAAAAACAGAGGGGGAAGGAATATACATCCTCTCTCTAGTATGCAATTTTCCCTACAGTTAAATAAAAAATATTGGTTGATAAAGGATTCAGTGCCAGCTCTGGGCTGCCATCTCAGGAATTGTTGGCCAGGGAGGCTTTAAAAGCCTGCAAAACAAAGGCCATTAGCCTATAACTTTAGATGCACACAAGAAATGGACTTTAAGACCCTATTGCTGAGGACACAGCGTGATAAGAGCAAAAAAGGGAAAACATCCTGAAACTCTGCACTGCAAATCGTTAGCTGATCTTCATGAGGAACACAGATTGTACTTACAAAAAGCTAGAGGACACAGTTGTGTTGGTCAGAACATGAGGGTGAATCTGGGAGATGAGGAAATGTGGTAAAAATAAAATTCATTGTATGAAATTTAAATTATTAAAAATATTATTGTTGCCAGGCTTGGTGGTGCACGCCTTTAATCCTAGCGCTGGGGAGGTAGAGGCAGGCAGATCTCTGTGAGTTGAAGGCCAGCCTGGTCTACAGAGTGAGTTCCAGGCCAGCTGGGACTTAAAGGGAGACCATGTCTCGAAAATACGATTTATAACCCCCCCCACCACCTAATATACTATCAACCCCGCACCAACTATATAATATATAGATAATACTACTATAATATTCTACCTAGAGTTTGCCCCCAAAAGGAAACCAAGGAAAGGTGCGAGTATGTTAATGAGTGTTAAGAAGCGGTGATTCAAATCATGATCTTTAGTTGAGTGAGTAGAATATACAGTCATTTCCATGGTCTATGTGTGTCCTACCTGCCTGGGGGACAAGCATAGAGCACATGGGATCTCCATTGGCTCAACTTGTCATATGCTCAATATTTGTCTATTGTTTGCCTTCACTCCTAAATAAGGCAAGCAGTCAAACATCTCAAAGGTACCTTTTCTTTCTCTTGTGGTCCCCTTACAAGTTTTGAGAGCTTTCCTGAGCTCTGTTTTGTGTGTTATGATCTTTAATCTTTCTTCTTAAAGACTTTTCTATATAATGAAATCTCCTTTTTAAATTTGATTTGTTTATTTTTATGCGAATGAGTGTAATGCCTGAATGTATGTAAGTGCACCTGTCTCATCAATTGCCCATGGAGGACAGAAGGTGTCCAGTTTTACTCAAAAAGAAACCACTTTTCCTCATTCCACAAAGATAATCAAGTCATCCTATATTATTAACAAAATAAAGGCAAAAATACATTAAAAGTATAATTCATGGGATTTTTCCAAGTGTTAGAAAGTTGGGTTATCATTTAAAATCAATGTAAAAATCAGTATAGAAGCAATATCTCTGATAAATCTGAGTAAACACTTGACCCTTATCCAAATATTAATGGTAACAATTGTTACTAGAATTGGAATAGTAGAAAACATCTTCAAACTAGTAAAGAGCATCCATGAGAATACCAAAATCAACAGCACATATTATGCTGAAAAATGAAAGCATTTTTTCTTTGGGTTTTGTAGAAGGGAATTAAGCCTGCAAGTCTACACTGTAACAAGTAAAGAGGAATGTATCTGGCTTTCTCCATTGATGCCTTCTCAACTGCATAGACAGCTGTGTGGCTACTCAAGTGAAGATTGAGGACAATTTGTTACTAATTTGCAGATACATGATAAAGTGCAAATGATATATGCAAACAGATAAATGAATGAGAGAAGAATACTTCATGTGATTACATAAAAGCCCTTTTATACTGTGTCATGTTGTTGATTTTCCCTAAATGTGCAGTGAAAAAATGTGATTATTTTCTTCTTTCAAGTACATGATCTTTGAAGAATGCTAATAATGTTACCTTTGAAACTGTTCTTATTTTTTAAATTATAACTCTTTTTTTAAGAAAAATGTCTTGAATTTTCTCAAGCCATAATTAAAAGTATTTTTATCACTGGTGTTGTTTGTAAAAAGAGGTATAGAATTCACTAAAATAAAGATTGCTTACTAATAAAACACTACTGAACAGAATAGACCTTCTGTAAATGGTTTAGATATAAGGTTATTACATATTTCTGCTTAAGTCATTTATCTCAAATATACTCAAACAAACTTTGCCATCAGTAATATTATTTTTATGTATTATGGAAATATGTATTCACAAATATTTTATAGTTAGTATTTCAAGCATTGGAAATTATCATTTTAATAGTATTAAGGTACATGTAGGAGGGCTTGAAGAAAAGGCTCAGTGGTTAAGAACACTGGCTACTCTTTCAGAGGACTCAGGTTTGATTCCCCACACCCACATGGTGGCAAAACAAAAATCCTTAACTCCAGTTCCAAGGGATCTAACACCTTTTTCTGACCTACACAGGTAGCACAAAACACAGGTACACCTACATGCATGCAAACAACACACTCGTACGCATAAAATAAAAATAAGAAATAAGATAATTTTTAAAAAGATATGTTTAGGAATCTTTATCTCTGAACAAAAATTGAAATGCCTTCCACTGTAGACACATGTAAAAAAATTGAGATGTCTTCATCATTATGTAAATATAATCAGCTGATTGCCATGAAAAAGTTTGATGTTATAGAAAATAAATGCCGTTCAATATCTTTCTAATCTAGGCATATTTCTAAGAAGTAGTGATAATATAATTTGTGTTTTAATATTAACAAATAAATTCATCCTAAATTTATTTTTTTGCCTGTGAAATCATGGTTTTCCAAAAAGTTAGGCAAGCACAACATGAAGAACTCAGTAAAATGCTTGGCTTGATAGCCTATGAAATTATAACTTCTGATAACAGCAAGGTTTATTAGAAAACAGTATCCTAATAAAAGCATAAGATGTTGATTTTGCTGCCTATGAAGTATTATCTTCTATTATTCTGGAAAAAGAAAGTAACTTAGGAAGGGTGTTCCCCACTCGGTGGTGTGAGTAATGTAGTATAGATTCTACTTGAGTGGATTTGTGAACATACTTTATGAAAGTACAGATTTTTTCAAATAAGTATTTATAAAATTGCCTGTCAATTTTATTTTGCCTCTCATTTTTAATCACTTAAGCCTCTTCTTAGTAAATATTCTAGGCTGTTACACTCTCTTTCCTAGAAACAGGGTGTTAGGGGAGCCACTCAAAAAACTACAAGCTCAATAGAGTGCCAAGCAAATCCTTCTGCATTGCACTTAACTTACGTTTTCATTATGTGGGTTTTAATCTTTCTGGTGCAATTTATTACATAAAATACTGAATTAAAATAAAAGTATTTTGAAAAAGATGTGATTTACAAAGTATGTTAAGATGATATTTTAAAAGCTAGAAACCCAAGCTTATCAAAAGTCTAGTACCATGCTAAACAAAAGAAAAAATAAACATGGTTAGATTGGAGACAAGCAATAGAAATAACAAAGCAAAAGTACCAAAAGAAAAAAAAGATGAAGTTCCTGAGCTTTCATTAGCAGGTAAAGTGTTCCTAAATTACATGTTTCCTTTAATGTCTAAGATTTTTCTCAGTGTCTGATACAAAAGAAATACAAAGCACCTACATTATATTACAAAGCTGGTACCAAACAACTTCATAGGGATTTTTATTCCAGCAACTTATTTTCATTTGAGAAAAGTACATAGAAAATGAAGTAAAATTGGTTCCTTATTAAATAACTACAATTATTTATTCATAGCCAAAATGTAATCTCTGTTACCAACTTAGAGCTTGCCATCCCTGTTTCTTGTTCTACACTATTTATGAAGCTCAGCATAGTAAAGATGCAACTTTATGACTTCCAAAGACATGTGTTCTTCATAACATCACCATTCTTGACTTCAACCATGAAGTGCGGCATTAATCTGAGAACCACTGATTTATTATGGGTCTCTGAACTTAGAATTTCTATCATAATGTCAAATATTAAGAGGTTAAGAAATAGTCCAAATGCATGTAGATTATATCTCAGGATGATGCCATATTAGAAAATCACATACAGAGCACACACACACACACACACACACACACGTGTCAGTTGAACTTTGATAAACATGAGCAACATGAGAAATCTTGATTTATTTTGATGGCCTGATGAAAATATATTTGCAGGATGGAGTGGGGAGAGAGCATTGTAAAATCAGATACAGTTTCCATTTGAATTTCCCATCCGCCAAATTCTATAATTGCAGCAACCTTTAAAACAGTTCTCTTTTATATTCCCCCAGGCCCTCCAGTGATGTTATTCATAGTTCTTCCTTTTCTCTCCAACAGAAAACAGTGATAACAATGATCTGTCTATCCAGTGTACCATTCCAAACACCCATTCTGAAGCAAGGGAGTGACAGCTCCCCCAGTCCTCAGGAAATGTATACTACAATACTCAAAGTTCATTGTCAAGTCTGAGGAATAAATGTACATGAATTCTGATGCAATAAAACCCTGCAGACATCTTTGATAGGTAGTCTGAAGAATCATTTTTGAATATGTCAAAGGAACACACAATTTAAGTTTTCAAATAATGAATCTAGTAGAAATTTTATATTACTCCATAACATATTTTGAAACCTGATGAATGGAATGAACAAAATTAAGATAAGGTAATACTGTGACCAGAATGAAAAGAGAAAATGTGAAAAAATGGGTTTAATGTGAAATTTTAGCCCAAATATGTAGGAGTTAGGAGTTATATAATTCATGTTATGAGAGCTCTCTTTATTAGATTCTTATTTTTAATATTTTATTTAGTTTTATTTTATGTTTATGAATGCATTACCTGCATGTATGAAAGTGAATCTGTGTCATACAAGGACTGCATAGGTCAGAAGAGGGTGTTGTATCCTCTGGAACTGGAGTTACAGAGAGGATAGTTGTCAGCTGCTGTGCGGGTAATGAAAAGAGAGCCCAGTCCCTGCAAGAACAGCCAGTGTTCATAACCACTGATCCATCTCTCCAGCCCAAATTCTTATTAATAAGAGATTGGAGCCCTAGCTGACATTTGGATTGTGGTGTAAAACTCAGCCTTCTTGTTTGTAAGGAAAGGATAATGCTTTATACCAGACCAGACAGGAGGAGGAATGACTTAATTAATAGAGATAACACTGGAGGAAGGTAATACAGAGACTGTAAAAGATACTCAACATGGACATACAGAGTAGAGGGAGGATTCAGATATTCTCTGTGTACTTGTTGGTTTCAATAGAAAAGCCCAGCCCAGACAAACTGAGAAAGACAGACTGATTATCCATTTTGGGGGGGGGGTCCTTTTGAGACAGGGTCTCCCTGAAGCCCCAGCTGTCTTGGAACTCACTCTGTAGACCAGGCTGGCCTTGAACTCACAGAAATCCGCCTGCCTCTGTCTCCCAAGTGCTAGGATTAAAGCATGTTCCAACAAGCTGGGCCCAATTTGCTTTTTAACATAACAACAGAATGACAGCTTAATTTCTTTGAAAGACATGATAATTTCTGTTAGATAAGCCACATCTACCTTGGGGCAAACTCTTATATATTCTGTAACTTACACCAGATGCAAAAAAAAAAAAAATATTGGGATTATTTCCCTAGATGAAATTATTGGCCAGGTGTAGAGGCACATGCCAGTCTCACTCAGTGACTACATATGAGTCTAAGACTGATGAAGGAATGAAGAATCAGGGGGGCATGTGAATCAAGTACATAATCAATGTCAGTGCTATGTTTTACACAGCAGTAGGAGTGGATTTAAAAAGGGGAGAGGAAGGTTGCAGTTATGTTTCTATGTACTATCATTAAAAATGACTTCATGGGACTAGAGAGATGGCTCAGTATTTAAGAGCACTGGCTACTTTTGTAGAGTATCCAGTTTAGTTTTCAGAACTCACATGGAGACTTACAAGTGTCTGTCATTCCAGTTCCAGGGATCTGATATCCTATTCTGACCTACCTCTATGGACATTACATGACAAGGTTGCATTTATATACATGCAGTAAATATACTCCTGTAAATAAAATAAAAATAATAAATAAAACAAAAAAAAGCCATCAGTTCCTATGGTAAAAATGATATGTGTATGTTAACCATATTAAGCACCAGGATTGATAGAAATCTAGTAGTGTTTTAATGAATCCAGTTCTATGATAAGTAAAAAGAACTTTGCCTATAACTAGTTACCATTGCTGACTGCTCACCAAAATTCTCCTAAATGGTCCACACAGACTGTGGAGAATATGGTTACCTTGGGTGGGGAAATTAGAAATGTCACAGATTATGAAAATCATTAGGTGAGATCTCATAATATAAACCTTGACAGTCTTATAATATTTTTATAATATGAGTAAATCAACATAATATGACTCTAAAAAGATTTTACCAGTTATACTTACTGTCACTGCAAGAGAATGTTGTCCTGAGAGCATATTTCCTGGAGGATAGACAGCCATTTTCATTTAAATGTATAGCCTCCCTTTAACCACCATGTAAGAGAAGTCAACACATCGATCCAGACAAGTTTCATTGACTGAATTTATAAAATTCTTGAAAAGGGTCTCCTCTGTATTGCACAATAAATTTAAGCCAAACCCACATATTACGGTTTTATTCTGCATTTGAATTGTATATTCAACTGACAAAATATCTACATTCTTGCCTATTAAAGCATGTTTGTCTAAGATCTATGACATCTCCAGTTGTATGCATCTGGCTATGTTAACAATACTACACATTAGTTTCCTCCCCCGAGTGGGCTTTAGGTCCAATTGGTCAGCCATTGATTTGCTTCAAGATAGAAGTTATTTCATGGATGTCATATGCTGTGCTGGACATTGACATAGAAGCTGATGTTGGACCATTGGTTGATGTTTTCCCTTTGTGGCTTGCATAGTGCTCTCCACAGCTGTGAGAACTAGTCTTCAGGAGAGGTGACTTGCAGGTCAGATCCAGCTTCATTGCTCAAGATTTGATCTCCAAAGTATGCCCTGTTTTCATCAACAGGGTCTCACCTTCAGAACTGGGAGGCAATCAAGGGATGTGGGAATAGCCTGTGTAATTTGGGGAGTTTCTTGAGCTATTCTGGCCAATGACTCAAAGGAAGGTTTCTCTTGTCTGGTACTGTTTCTTGATATTCAACCTTCATCTTTTCTCTACACGTGTAGAGGTATCTTATGTATAATTTGTCAATAAATTGTTAGACTGGTATGATTATTTCTGATATTTTTTACCCTATGGTAAAAGGCATTATTTATCTCTCCTCTCTAATTTTACCTGTCTTCTCTGTCTTCATGTCTTCTCCATTTAAAGTATCCCCATTTCTCCCTTGACACTGCCAGTCTTCTATGGCCTCATTTCTCTTGGACTCCTTTTTTCTGTTGTATCCCCCATTTTCTTCTATAATTCTTCCTCTCCTTTCCCATTTAGACACTCTAATTTTATCCATTCCTCCATTTGTAACACCTGTCACCTACTAACCTTCTGCCTCAGTTTCCCTCTTTCCCTTTACTTTCCTAGTTCCTTTTCAATTACCTGGTTTCTGGAGTTACATCCAGATATATACTTAGACAGCTCCCCAAAGTTGAAACATCCTTAGGTTAAGGCAATATTTCACCAGCTACCAAAGAATTAACTTTATATTTACAGACATATATCCCAGACACCACTCAGAAAAGAAGTTTCTTTTGCCCCAGAGGAGAACACTATAGAATCCCACAAGGGAATACACAGACATTTGTGAATGGCTCATGCCTAGGCAGCACATCTACAATGCAAATTCTACACACAACATCCAAGTACCATAGAACAAGGACCCAAGAAGGCATTAACTACCTCTTAACTCTCATTAGGGAATCTCCTCCATGTAATGGGAGACCAGGAACCCCAAAGGGGCTTAATGGCCAAATCATGAAATCTAGGAGCATGGTTACATGGGGAGACTGCCTATAAGCAGCCTCACCCACCCAGAAACATTGCAAAAGAGGTGGCAGAAAGATTCTAAGAACCAGGAAGATGATGCAAGACCAAATGGAAATGAATCCTACAAGCCCCTGGGACCCTGGTTTTATCAACTACAGCATTGGTATCAATGTGCACAAGACCCATGCAAGCTCAAGTGGACAAAAACCTAAGCACAGAACTGCAGAAATGGGTAGCAGAGCCCAGCCTTCACTGAGGAAATATTGGCAGTAGATGGTGGTGGTTGAGTGAGGAAGACCTGGCCTTCCTCAGAAAAGAGATTCTGGACAGACTGACTAGAGCTAAGGGGATGAGCTGGAACTGAGGAGTGAGCTGGTAGAGTAATTTGGTGCAATGGATCTTAGCACAAATGATAGAAATTGTGAACCCTTGCTGGGGTGGAGGGAGACTGAAGGAGGGTGCCAAGGGAGAAACAGGCATAATGGTGATTAAGACCGATTGAAAACTTATGTATGGAACACACAAAACATTCAATAAAAAATAAATAGCTAGATAAATAAATAAAAGCTTGTTTGTGAATGCATTATGAAGTTTGTGTCCAACAGTCTCATTTTACCCCTGTTGCTCTGCTTTGTCACTGCCAATGCACCTTCATACAACCAAAATTCCTGCTCAGATGTAGTAAGTAGTATGCCAGTTCATGGTCCTGACGTAGGTTTGTATCAGTGGTTCCTTTTATTCTCTTTATTTTCAGCACACATAAGTTAATAACACATTATAGCAAAGGCTTGTTTATGAAGGCTGAAAAAGACTGTCTTCTAAATATTTAAAACTTATTTTCAAGATCACATTATAGCATAATGTGATTTTAGCATAAAACTTATTTTACCAAAAATACCAAAAAAAAATTTATTTTACTTGGTTCATTAAAATGCTTTCTCTTATTTGGTATAGACCAATACAATTAACAATAAAGTGAATAATAAAATTAAACATATGTAATTAGATGTAACATAGCAAAAAAAAACGCATATGTAATTTTATTATACTATTCTCTATATGAATATGTATTTTTATATAATAAGGCTAATTCAAAGCAAAATTTGTTTAAAAATGGATACTCATAAATATTTCTGATTTTCTTATTAATGTGAATTGTTAAAACTTCTTTTCCTAGCCGGGTGTGGTGGCACACGCCTTTAATCCTAGCACTCAGGAGGCAGAGGCAGAGGTACGCAGATCTTTGTGAGTTCAAGGCCAGCCTGGTCTACAGAGTGAATTCCAGGACAGCTGAGGCTACAGGGACACCCTGTCTTGAAAAGACCAAAAAAAAAAAAACTTCTTTTCCTAAACATATATCAGANTATATATATATATATATATATATGTATATATGCATATTTTGGAGCAATACAATTGGGAGGGAACCACAACAACATAAGGACTGGGTCAAAGAATGGACTGATATAGTTACATTCTGCCAGAAACAATAAACATTTACAGAGAAAAACTTTAAAAAGACAGAGAGAAAGCCGCAGGACATTTATGGCAGAATGCATGATCTGGCATGAAGTGGAGGGAAGGGAAAGGGGAATATGTTAAAATTGAACTGAAAAATGATGTCTGAAATACACAAAACATCAATAAAAGTATTGTATTAAAAAAACTTATTCTCCTTCCTTCCAGTTTACTTAAAATAGAAACACTTGGAAGATAACCTGTACAAACCAGCTTCTCCCTCATCTCTCCTCTCTTTTTCATACACACAGACATACACACACACACACACACACACACACACACACACATACACACACACATACACACCACAAACATACACACCTTTCTGCATTCATCTGTGCCACGGTCTGCTTTTGTGTTTGTTCCTATGTTTAAGCTCTCTGAGCTCCTGGATAAAGCCAAATTCTCTGCTTTATATGAGATCATTTATCTTGATCACCTTCTTAATGATACACTCCAGATTTTCTGGATTTTCATCTGTTCTAATTCTCTCTTAGTTGTCTTGTTCTGTGCTCTTATCTACTCCTCTCAATCTAACCATGGAGGTACCCAGAATCCCTTCAGTACTTTCAGCTTTCTATGAGTGGCTCAAGTTTTATATTTAGCATAAAACTTTACATTTACCACTCAGTGAAATCAGAACTTTAAAAACTAAATAACATTTTAGTATGTCTATGGGATATTGTCTCAAATATTACAAGGAATAATGTAAACTAAAATAACTTTCTATTATCTACAATTCAGACTCATCTAGATAATATTATATTGGCATATAGTTTCAAACACATGTAGTCTCTCAGATATTCATAATATACAATCTGCTTGTAAATGTGCAACATAATTCATATTTTTTCCCAAATATTATTTGCCATATCTTTTCTTTTTCATTGTTTTATTGAAGTTTTGTGTAATTCATACATTTCTTAATCAAATTTTGACCTAATTCCCCTGCCTTGCCCTCTCCTATCAGAGCTCATGCATTCTGCCATACATGTCTTTCCTTTTTTCAGGAATTCACATTTTTCCCCTTTAATTTTATATTACTCTAAAGTATTAGTTGCCATATATTAAGAAGGTATAATGTATGGCAATATTTTCTTCGTATTTTTGAGACAGGGTCTCCCTTTAGTCCTAGCTGGCCTAAAGCTTGCTCTGTAGACCAGGCTGGCCTTGAAATCACAGAGATCAACCTGCCTCTGCCTCTGCCTCCTGAGTGCTGGGATTAAACCAGTGTGCCACCACACCCAGCAACAATAATTTTAAATGTCTTCTCCTTCCCATACATAGATAATCCCATGGGCCCAGACTTATATCTCTTGCTTTCTATTTGATATAAACCAATATAATGTCTCAAATTTTCCAACCTGAAATGAAATATATGACTTTTCTCCTAAGGCATTTCTTGTTTTCTTCTTGATTAATGACAAATTCGTCCTTCCAATTGATGAGGAGGAGTTTTACCCCGCTACATATAAGAAAAGATCCATTTACAAACCCGCACATTCCCGTTCCCAACTACTCCAGCTACCTACATTGCCCTTGCCCTTCCCTCTATGATAGTATGCAAGGACTAACATCCAAATTTGACTTTCCAAAAGGTGTCACTGCCCATTCTACTTAGAACTGCACTCCTTCAACTCTAGCAACTCTCACATTCTTTGATACAACATTACCAGGTTGCTTTAAAAAAAAATAGCTATTGATAACCATGTCTTATCCCAGATTCCAGAAGCCGTATCTCAAGAAATAGGGCCTGTCAAGACAATTATTGTGATTAATCATCAGATGTCACAAGAACACTGCCCCTTTGGAGACCATTATTTATTATCTACCTTCCTTGAGCCTCTTTTTGTAACCTTTGCATTATATAATCTTTTATAGACAATTTTCTTTTTTTTTTCGGGGTGGGGAGGTTTCAAGACAGGGTCTCTCTGTAGCCCCAGGTGTCCTGGAACTCACTCTATAACAGGCTGGCCTTCAACTCACAAAGATCCACCTGCCTCTGCCTCCCAAGTGGTAGGATTAAAGGCGTCTGCCACCACGCCTGGCGACAATTTCCTTTTATATTGTACTCATAGTTAGAATTATAGTGCTCCAGGACAATTATATGACAGTTTTTACACTAGCATATAGGTCCAGAGATGTTTGGAAACATAGCTCTTTTCTAGGTTCTCTGTGCATAATGTATAACCTAGGACCTTAATCCTTAATATACATAGAGGGCACTCAGTAATGAATGAGAGAGAGAGAGAGAGAGAGAGAGAGAGAGAGAGAGAGAGAGAGGAGAGAGAGAGAGAGAGAGAACACAAGAGCAGTGTAAGAAGGAGAGAGAGCAAGAGCAGAGTGAGAAGAAATATGAGAGAAAGAGGAGAAAAATGGAAGATACCTTTTCTGTGTTAGATGAGTTACATGTGTTACATGTTACTCTCCATTTATGTGGGGGGAAGCATCAATTCATACCTGGGGTGCTAACTTCGTATTTCACAGCAGTAATTCATTTGAAATACATGTTAAATACTATGTTAGCAGCCCAGGTATCAATTTATGCTTTTGCCCCCACATAAATAGTATTTTAATCAAAGCATATGGAACTCAAAGATTTCCCTAGGGCCATCATTAGCAAATTTCTTTATTTATTGGAAACATAAATTATGAAAAGAATGGAAATAGTTTATGATTTCTGTGGCTAAAATATAAACATGTGTATTTAAAATTATACTTCCTTTTTTTAGTTATCAGTAATTTAAAAAACTTTAAATAAAAATAAGTATAAATGTAAAAACTGTAATTTTGCTCTATGTATGTTAACATTTGTCAATCATTATTTGGGTGATGTGGCTGTTAGGTTGTTGGCGAGATTGTATAAAGTCTCAGGTCATTAATATTCACTGGACGCCAGCTTCTTAAGTCAGGAAACTTTGGTGATAAAACATAAACACAGAAATCAATGAGCAAATCATGTCTAATGAAAACAGGTATTTTGAATTGCAGACAATTGTGCTAAAGACATGCTAAGCTTACACACACCCTGCTAAAGAAAGACTAAATTTCTAGTTGATAAGTGAATATCTATGTGCATCAGAGAAACTCTCAAGATACATGCAACTACCTGACTTGACTCAATCCACCTTATTTCATCGAGTATTTTCTTTTTTTTTTTTTTTTTTTTTTTTTTTTTTTGGTCTTTTTGTGACAGGGTCTCCCTGTAGCCCCAGCTGGCCTGTATATTATTTTCATTGTGAATAATAAAGCTTGCTCAAGATTTAATCATATTGCTTACTGTACTTTTAAGATGCATACATATATACATATATGTATATATATACATCATACTAATTTTATTGATTAGAATGTAGAGTTTTTTTATTATAATGTAGAGACTTTCCCTCTGAAATAAAAATTTTAAGCTTATTTCATGCTTTGTCTCATTTTCTTTTTACTACCAATACTAACACTAAACCATTCAGACTTTTCACTTTAGTGCCCCTCTTTTCAACAGTGTCTTTATTTGGCCTTGAACTCACAGACATCTGCCTGGCTCTGCTTCCCAAGTGTTGGGATTAAAGGAGTGTGTCTCCACACCAGGATCTTCTTACATATTTTTTGAGGCTATTATGAATGGGAAGGTCTCCTTTTATTCCTTCTCCTGTTGCATGTTGTTGGTATAAAAAAGGCTACTGATTTTTCTAGGTTAATTTTGTATCCCACCACTTTACTGAAATGGTTAATTGTTTCTAGGAGTTGTCTGGTGTCCCTTAGGTAAACTATCATGTTATTTGCAAAAAGAGATAGTTTGAGCTCCTCTTTTCCAATTACTACTACTCCTTTAATTTCATTTTTTTGTCATTGTTTTAATGCATGTTTCAATCACTATATTGAAAAGGAGTGGAAATAGAGGACAGCCTTGCCAGATTCCTGACTTTAAGGGGAATGCTTCTAATTTTTCCTCATTTAGAATGATGTTGGTTGTGGGTTTGCTGTATATGGCTTTAATTATGTTGAGGAGTGTCCCCTCCAGCCCAATTCCCCCTAGAACTTTAAACATGAAGGCAGGTTGAATTTTTTTCAAATTAATGAATACAAGAGCTGGTTCTTTGAGAGGATAAACAAGCTACATAGACCTCTAGCCCAGTTAACCAAAAGAAAGAGCAAATACAAATCAATAAAATTAGAGATGAAAAGAGAAACATCAACGCAAATAACAAAAAGATCCAGACAATCATACAGGAATACTTTAAAAACCTATACTCTACTAAATTTGAAAACTTAAAAGAAATAGAGAAATATCTGAAATCATAGAAATCGCCAAAGCTTAACCAAGAAGATATTGACAACTTAAACAGATCCATAACATATGAGGAAATTGAAACAGTAATACAAACCCTCGGAACTAAAAGAAGTCCAGACCCAGATGGATTGATAGCAGAATTCTATAAGGCATTTAAAGAGGACCTACAACCATTATTACTCAAATTATTCAAAAGGATAGAAACAGAGGGAAATCTCCCAAATTGTTCTATGAAGCCAGCATCACTTTAATACCAAAACTAGGCAAACATACCAACAAAAAAGAAAACTATAGACCCATTTCATTAATTATCATAGATGCAAAAATTCTCAACAAAATATTTGCAAACAGCATACAGGTGCACATCAAAAATATCATCCATCATGACCAAGTCAGATTTATACCAGAGATGCAGGATGGTTCAACATGTATAATCAATAATTGTCATAAAACACATAAACGAACTGAAAGACAAAAACCACATGATCATCTCAATTGATGAGGAAAAGTCATTCGACAAAATTCAACATGCCTTCATGTTGTATATTTACACTTTTCTTTCATTGATAAAACACTTTTCCTTTTCTGAAAACCATGTATAAATTCATCCATGGATTTATCAGGTGATTTCTAGTCCCTCTCTGACTATATTGTTGTTTATTCTCACATATTTTCATAATTAAAATTTTGTGATGATCTAATTTTACTTATCTAGCTTGAGACCTGTGTATCAGAAAGAATCACTATTCTGAATTTAGTTCTAAAACATGATACGATTTTTTATATGAATATGATCGGAGTTGTAGTATTTGAACAGTCATATTAATCTTGTACTGGAATGATTTTTCACTCGTGTTTCAATTGAAATTGAGAGGGCTATGAGTCAGAGATCTTCAACAATTTCTACCTGTTAGTCTTTCAGTTCACTCAGCAGCTATGAACTAAAATCTCAAACCAACCTGTAAACTTGAACCAAAATAAGTTCTATATTTTTGTAAATTTTTGATTGAAAATTTGTATTCCTATCCCAATCTTGAAGCTCGTGTGCTGCTTTTTTTCACTCTTCTTTCCTTCTTTTATCCTTTTTTCCGTTCTCTGATCCCAGTTTTCTCCTGAGGGTACTTGAAATGTAATGTCAGTAATTCTCAGAATCTCAATGCTACCCTACTGATTTTCAAGCATGTCTCTTAGATTATTTGAATTTGTGGTTATAATCTGCCGAATTCAACATGTTTCCTTGCTCTTTGGACAGTGACAGTTTATATGTTTGGTTGACTGGTTATTGTTAAATTTTTAAAAACCAATATAATTTCTGTAGGTTATGTCACTGCCATTCTTTCCTTTTCACAAATTATTAATAGCAAGGTGTTATATGTCAAAAATTATAAATTCGTATCCACACGGAAAAGTTATAGTAATATATAGTGTAGATAATGTTTTGAAGGAGCATTCTTTGTCACACTACTGCTCCATGTCATAATTTTAATGTTAGGTATAACTTATAACCTCATGTCATTGGCCGTTTAGTTCTCAGGTGGACACACTGTTTTAGGAGATTGTAGAAGTTTTAGTTCAAGTAGGGCTGTTTTGAGGCTTTGAGCACAGCAAGCCAGCAGGTCTTTGGTTAGCTCCCTCTTCTTCCTGATGCCCATAGATGTGAGACATCTCTAGGGATGAACAGGAATGCTTTATGGCATTCATTCTACCATGAACACTGCAGAATCCAAATCCCAAAGCATTCCCATTTTCTAAGTAACTTTCTTCACTCCTAGATCCATGTTTTTGATAATACAGGCTTTAAAGGGGAAGCACTCTTGTACCTATTCAATAAAACAGAAAGCATGATAATTTTGTTTTTCTTGTAAAGTTCAAAACAGTTTATTTTTACATTATTTGTTATGTATAAAATATACTACACAAAATTAGTTTTCCTTTACTCCTGTACTTACAGAATTCACTTTGAGTATGTTTGCATGTTACTGTTAATATTTCTCCTCTTTCAATTATAAAGGTAGAACTCAACATGTGAAAACTCCTCCACCCATGATTTATTAACTTACATAGGGTTTTTAGATTATTCCAAAAGAAACTATCATCTATAGCACACTAATTTAAATATTTAACCATGTACGCAAATGTCTAGACAACAAAGCCTTTTAACATCTTTAATTTAATAGACTTTGTAGTTTCTAGCTAATTTTTATCTTTCAAGGACTAATTTCTAAATTGAGTGGCCCATTCCAGGAATCCCAGCATTTAGAAGGCTATGGCAGAAGCAGCAGAGTTCAAGGACAGCCATAATAAGTCCGAGGGAATTTCAGACATTATAGTGAGATTTTCTCTGAAAACATTGATTGAAACGATACTGAAAAGCAATAAATTATTGCAATCTAGTAAAGTTTGAACAGACATATAATAACAAAACTCATGCATTACAAATATGAATGGAAAGAAAATGACATTTGATAGAAAGAGCTTGTAAATATAACCTTTTGCCTCTTTTAATTTTAACTTACATATTTTTAATTTTTATTATATATATGAGTGTTTTACATACATATATGTATATACACTTTGTGCATGCAGATGGCATCAGGTCCCTTGGAACTGGAATTAGAGCCAGGTTTCAGGTGCCATGTGGGTAATAAGAACTGAACTCGGGTCCTCTGCAGGAATAACCAGTGCCCCTATCTACTAAAAACTTTTAAAGAAAACTTTTTGTCCTATTAATTACTATTCAAGTGAACATACTTTATGTGTATTCAATGAAATTTCACAATTATGAGGATTCCTAAACTCATCCTGAACTATTTGCTGATCAGGCGATCGTATATCAAAGCATTGAACCAAAACTTTGAGAGACACATATGGTTGAATCTGAAGTGAATCTTGTTTTCAAAATGATGACAATATATTGAAGAAGATGAAGTTAACAAAGGCATAAGTTATTGTATTACAATATAGTAAATCATGCAACATGAAAAGTATGGATGCAAAGCTGACATATGTGAGCACAAGGAAGAACAACCTTAAAGACAGAGAAATGGGCTGTCATTTGTTCCTCACAATACTTACTGATGACAAAAGCATTCTCGCAGTATTTTCCTGTTGAGATATGAAAGTTTCATAAGCATTCTGTATTTGTTTATGCATAAGAAACATTTTACTATTTCTTAGGACAACATTTGAGTTATAATTCAGTTTATAATTTTTCTGATATGTCTGTAAACAGCTAGGAAAAATAATTGGTGAAAATATATCCCTTCTTATAAGAGTGGTATAAAATATGTATTTTAATCATCAACAGATTTAAGAAACTGCTGCAGAAAAGAATTTAAAGTACAAATCTCTCACACAGTTGGCATTTATAGTGCCTTATCTCCCCAATGCACTGCCATCAGAGGTAAACGAAGAAAATGGGCTTTTTTATATTTTAGATTAGCCACAAGAGGGAACTCATAGAGACCTATTAATGTAAGTGAAACATATTAACAATGATAAAAAATGTTAGTCTGCAGAGTTCAAACAAAGTTCATTCTCTCTTATTATGTTTTATTCCTGTAATACTAGAGAGGAAGTTTTGAGCATATCAATTGCTTTTTGACAATTTCTGAATTATTTTCATGACTGCTTAAATGTTTATGTGGATTCTACTATTAAACTTGATTGCCTGGTTAATTACTCATTTTGAGGCAAGTATCAGAGCTCATATAACTGACAAAGTTTGAGCTGACTGTAACCTTGCTCCACTGCACTGTGACTAGTGTGATCTTACAACACATTTACCACACTGCATGTGAGTTTGCCTGTCTATTCTCCCTCAATAACAAGACTAAAAGGACCAGATACGTACATCAGTGAAAACCACACTTATCCCAAGAGCTTTAAAGCGTTTGATGTTGATGTTTTCTTCAGCAGGGTCTCATGTAACCCAGCTGGCTTTTATTTTGCTGTGTGGCTGAGGATGACTTGGAACTCCTGATCTCCTGCCTCTACTTCCCAAGTGCTTGGATTCCAAGGGTGTGCCTCACCTTCCGTGGCTTCGAGCATTTTTCTTTTCTTTTTAAAGATTTTTTTTAATTTTTTAATTAATTAGTTAATTAATTAATTAATTTTGTATGAATGTACTGTCTGCATGTAGGTTTGTGCACCCGTGTCGTGCAATGCTGCGGAGGTCAGAAGAGGGTGTTGGATTCCCCTGGAACTGGAGTTCTCCTGGAATTGGAGTTACAGACGGTTATCATCCGCCATGTAGGTACTTGGGATCAAACCTGGGTCCTCTGCAAGAGCAGTTGGTGCTCTTAACCTCTAGGCCATCTCTACAGCCCCTCAAGCATTTTTCAAAGTAAATAGTAACATACATACATAAAATAAAATTTGGGCACTTTCAATCTTTGCTTCAAATTCAGGCCCAGAAAGAAAACAAGAAATCCCATCTCCTCCATTTGCTGAAATGAGTGTTAAAATTAAATTTAAAGCATTCTTCTCACATTTTATTCTTCTGACAGAATCATCGTATCTGACAGAAGGAGGTGAGTGAATATTTACAGTGAAATATGGAACATATGGATCAGAGATTCTTTACAAGGTGCAAATTTGCTGGGGTTTCAACTTTTCCTTGGCTTTTTCTTTCTATCTCTCTTGGTATGTAACTAAATGTTGTCAAATTATTATTAAAACTCTGTGTTGATTTTTATGGTAATTTGTTGCTTATTGGAGTTTTTATTTGGACAAAAGTGTATTTCATTAAAAATTATATGGATATGCTGGGCGTGGTGGCGCACGCCTTTAATCCTACCACTCAGGAGGCAGAAGTAGAAGGATCTCTGTGAGTTCAAGGTCAGCCTTTTCTACATAGAGAGTTCCAGGACAGCTGGGGCTACAGGGAGACCCTGTCTCAAAAAGACTAGAAAAAAATTTATATGGATATATAATACATTGTCATACTTGGTCATAGCCATTAACATCAGGAAATAACAGCTGTGCATAAAACAGCTACTAATGCAAGGCATAAGTAATCACATGGACTAAATCAAAAGCAAGTAAGTGAACAAACATTGCCATATGATTCAATTTAGTAAAAGAGAGCAACCAGAAACATGAATAATGTCCAAATCTGCTCCTAAAATGAAATGCTACTAGATTGATCTAAGAAGTTCACACCATGAATAAATACAAATGCCATCATAGCTAAGAAAAATAAATAAATGTGCATAGCTTAAATATCTTTACTAACTGAATAAGGACCTAAAGCCAGAGCTTTCTTGTATTGAATACACTGAAGACCACTTTAGCACTCATACAGATGTGTTGGGAGGCCTGAATGAATACTAAGACAATCATTTAAAAGATGTACGTTCTCCTAAACTTTGAACTTCTTTATTATTTATAATAAAAACACAGGTTAAAAATAAAACATTTTCAACAGGATTAGTTCTTTTTTTTTTCAAGGATTCTCCACAGTCAAGAACATCCATGTTCTCTTAGAAAAACAGAGATCTTATACAACTTGCAATGGAAGAAACCTCAGCTTCTCTGTTAACTCCCAGACAATCAAGATACATGTGTACACACACATATGCACATACACACAAAGAAAAATGAAATATTACAAATTCAGACAGAAACATGTCACTGAATTGCTCAGAATGACTAAGAAACATAGAATAAAATAAGCATTAGAAATAAGTTTAATATTTTATCTGTTTAACAGAACAGTTGTATTAGGCTTTCTCCCATGTCCTGAGGGGTGTCTATCCTCAGGGTCCTGGGCCTGGTATCTAAAGATTTATTGTTATGACCACAGATTAAGGAATTCAATAGAAGATTCCTTAAGCAGTAGATAATTATTAAACTATAGAACCTCAACTGGCCAGCCTGCAGAGCATAAAATGCTGCAGACTGCTTATCCCTGAATAGGCCAACTATGTCTAACTTCTACCTCCCAAAGTTCAAGGATTATTGAAGAAGAGGGCATGGGAAGATTGTAAGAGCCAGGGAGGTGGATGACCACAAGCAAACAGAGTTTGTCAGACACATGGTCAGTTACTAATATGAACTAACAGTAATGCTTATAGCATTGGCAAGTTCCACATAAGCTCAAGCAAGACAAAACTCCAACATAAACTTGTGGAACCCTAATCCCCTTTGTCCACTGTGAGGAAGTCCAGCACCCTGTTATTCTATAATGCCACCAAGGTGCTCTGACTTTGGAGAGAGGACAAGGACTCTGTTGAGTCCTTGATAGCTCTTTGGAGCTGTTCAGATAGACCCTTAGTGAAGCTGACCAAGTGTGCTAGGGTGTGTGTGTGTGTGTGTGTGTGTGTGTGTGTGTGTGTGTGTGTATTAGAAGCCAGAAGCCACCAGGGATGAAGCTAATGAGATGGTCACCATCACTGGGAGGAAAACCGCACTATGTATCCAACTCAGGCTGGGCTAGGAAGGGGGAGAGGAAATTATGGCAAGTTCAAACTGCCCAGAGAGGGTTAGTTGTAAGATCAGGATCACTGGAAGGCACAGATAGGAGGGCAAGGGGGTCCTGTTTGAAAAATGTTTGGATAAGTCCCATTACAGCAGAAGAACCCTCCTGGGGGTGCCCAGATAACTGTTGATGATAATCTGCCGATTACCAGTATTACAGAAGAGGGTTGAGCCAGAGTAACAGAAGGAGAACTGAGTGGCCAATGTGGCCCCCCAAAGGGGAATTCCCTGGATCAGGGGTGATGGAGGTGGTGATGGTTTCAAGAGGGGAGGGCCTCAAAGGGGGGTTGGCAAGGGTACCGCTGCAAGGGGAGTCTGAACTGAACCAGGATGGCACAGAAGAAGCAGTGGCTGAGGTTTGATAACCTTGAGAGGTTGAGTAAGTCTGTGTCCTGAACTGGGCCCAGCCAGGAGAAGGGCTTACCCCAAGGGGTCCAGTGGTCCACCTGGGGCCAGATAGATTCTCTTGCTGCTTTATGATTTTTGTCAGGTTTGCCAGATTTGGGATACTTGCCAGCATTGTCCAGATATATGATCGCCATATTTTAATTGACTGGCCAGAGTATGAGTAAGTCGGCCAGTGGTCTAGTTTTCCCTCCACGCCCTCATTCCATCTGTCATCCTATGGATATTCGATGTTTATACTTGTGTTTTAGGCTTTTCTCTCCAAAAGTGATGGTACATATAAAGGTGGGAGTCCCTAAGGCCTCTGTCCCTGCACTGTCCCCCTGGCATCATGTCATCTGGTGCATGATACAATAGAGCCAAGGGAAGTCCCCATCTTTTTGACCCACTGGATGTAGCAGGGCTCATAGGTTTGATCATATGTGAAACATAGGGTAGGCTTCACCCAATGAAAAGTGATGCAGTGGAAACCAGGAATGATGGGGATAGACACCAAGCTTTGCACCTTTGGGGTTTATATCCACCTGCCCCACAATCCGGGTGTGGACCACATTGTTTTCCCTCCAGGTTTCCTGAATGCAGAATCACCAAAGGAAGACGGGACAGTTGAAGCTGCACTTACCCATTGGAGCCTCAGGGTGGTTATTAGCACAAGTTTCCCTGGAGAACAGGAGGGTGGTGGGCCCCAGCCACTGGAGAGACCACTCATTCTGAGTAGGTACCCTCTTGAGGCCGGATAGCTAGTACCAGCACTGGTGCCTCAGGAAGACCACAATGTAGAATCCCATCCACTGAGGCTCTTCAGACTTTGAAGATAACTGTTTGAGAAATACCTGATCCCCTGAGTAAAGAGGGGTGGGCTAGTTGGCGGCTGGATCTGCCAACATGGGGTCATGGAGATAACTGTCAGCCAGCGAGCAGAGGAGGGACCATAGAAGGAGAGGTAGGGTAGGTAGCCAGCCAGTGGGGCAGTCAGGGTCTGCAGGCTGTAGTTAAGGGAAGGCCTTCTATATAGGAGCTCAAAGGGGCTAAGACCTGATGGGAGTGTGGAGTAGCTTGGAGGCAGGCGAGGACAATAGGGAGGAGGGTGAGCCAAGACAATCTGAGCTTGAGTGAGAGCTTGGTGAGCTGCTCTTGGCTGAGGCAGTTGGCTCTCTCAACCTTCCCTGAAGATCGTGAGAGGTAAAGGATGTGGAGTTTCCATACGTTGAGAGCGTCAGACCTCCTGAGTCATTCCTCGCTTCGCTCCTGGGGCCCTCGTGGGTCCAGGAGGTTTTTTTGCCTACTGTTTCTAGACACTCCTCAAATTACCCTGGCCTCCAGTCCTGTCTTAAACTCTGTGACCCTCCTCCATGTCCCACCCTCCTCTAATATCCCCTCTCGCTCCTGCTCAGAGGTAGTGGAGGCCCTTCATTTGTCTCAACTTAGTCTTCTGGACCACCCCCTCACAGACCCCCAGCCCACCCTCTTTGTAGATGGAAGTACACTTACACACAGATCAGGAAACTGCCAGCCAGCCTGCACAGTGGTCACCTCCACTGAGACTAGTAAAGCAGTCCACTTTCTGGTAGGGACCACTTCATAGAAGGCGGAGTTGATCACCCTCACTCAGGCACTCCATGTAGTAGCTGAAGGTCAAAGGATCAACATCTATACTTACTCAAAATAGGCTTTAATAGCTCACACCCATTCTGTCCTTTGGAAAGAGAGGGCTTCCTCAAAACCAAAGACATTCCCATTGTCAATGGGCCTCTTAGACCCAAGTTCTTGGAGGACCCCCAGCTCCCGATAGAGGTAGCTATTATCCACTGCTTGGTGAGCCAGTCTTTCACAGTCCCAGTGGAGCTCAACTACCTTGCAAGTGAAAGCTGAACCATTGTCCATTTGGATGGTCTGGTCCACAGCATGCCAAACCTGGGAATGATGTGTTCAAGGTGCATTTGGCCCACCACATTCACTGTTTCCCTGGAGGTAAGGAATGCTTCAGTCCACCCTGTAAAGGTTATCAATGTCTTAAGAGATTGCGGAGCTTTTTATGAGTGGGCATGTGGGTGAAGTCAATCTGCCAGGCTTTGCCTGGTTAGTATCTTTGGAGCTGGTGTAGGGGTTGGGGTATCTGGAGAGCTCCCTGTTGGTCTGGTTGGCATACTGCATTGCTGCTACCTGAACTTGCTTGCACTCTTCAGAAGTGAGGGTCAAAGCCAGAATAATATATAAATCATGCCAGGTAAGGTCAAAAGACTGGGAAAGGTAGTGAAATGCCTTAATTTAGGCAGATGGATTAGCAGAAAAGGAGCCTAACTGCTTTTTAATCTGGAAGAGGTCAGGGAGGGAGAAAGGAACATGTACTTGGGCAACACCCTCAGCCCTGACCCCCTTGTGGAGTGAGCAGAGGAGAGTCCAGGGAGGAGGCTGGTGAGATCAGGTGATGATTGGGGTAGAGAGCCAGGGTGATGACAGGGACCAGGGGACAGTGAGGGGCAGAAAGGGTGGGAGTGGCAGGGGAGGCTGAGATGCAGAAGGAGAGGAAAAGGAAAAAGGGGAAGGTGGGCAATGGTATGGGAGAGACTGATAGGGCATGGGGGAGGGTAGCCAGGGACTCAGGGGGCTCTGCTAGAAGGTGAGTCATGGTCCTGGTCCTCAGACAAAAGGGAGTCAGGAGGAGAGGGGCAACACTGGCCAGGAAGACTTGGGCCATGAAGCACTGGCTGCGGAGGGAGGGGCGAGAGCTCAGATCATTTGCTGTTGTGGTGGCAAAAGTTCCCAAGATCGTGGAGGGTGTTAAAATCAAAAGTGCCCCCTCTAGGCCACCAAGATTAGTTGTGAAAAATAAACAGGGGCCAAGCCACTGATGAGTAGAAAAATAAGTGCTTTCAGCATAAGGATTGAGGTGATTCAAAGTTAGAAAAATTTTGGAGCAGACACCCCAGGGCTGTCTGTGGGTCAGGTATGGATGGAGTCAGAGTTGCCCATTATAAATCTTAACCTGGAGGCCGAATATCAAGGCAGGGTGTCCCTAATGGTGATCAGAGGCAGGACAGAAGCCAAGGATCAAGGCAGGACGTCCCCTGCAGAGATCAAAGGCCAGACAGTGGAGGTACCACGAGGGAAGGGACTCCTCCAGATCTCCTGAGGTTCCCAGAAAGCAGAAGGGTTTGTCCCGGTGTGACCATGATTTTCAGACAGGGACCTCCGGGAGGCTTTGGACAGAGAGAGATAGGCAAATTACCTGAATCCAAATTCAACCACTTAGGGCACAAGATGGGAGAGGAGTGGTCTCCTGGTGTCCAGGGTCCCGGCCCACCGGGGAACTCAACTCCTCCTGGGTTTCAGCACCAGATGAAAAGCTTGCAGAGGCTAAGCAACCAGATCAGGCCAGATTGGTCCCGAACGAAGGCAGATTTCTTGGGCGTAGTTCTCTGTCAAAGTTCCTGGGTTAAGGGGCTAGGGAAGTTACACCTGAGGCCTGAGGTAGGAGCGTTTTATGGGTCCAGGGATGAAGAGAGATGACAAATCAATTATGAACAGGTTGCATCCACATATGATTACCATCTGAGCACCTGGGCAGCCACTTGGGTAAGCTGGGGAAACCAGGGGAATAAGCAGCTTTATGAGCTTTCTCAAAAGCAGAGCAGTGGCCATCTCAGCACCCTGCCTCCAGCACCCCCCATACCCCTGAAGACAGACCAGTAACAGACTCTCCAAAGTCTTCAGTTTAGGGTAGACTAGGAAGTTTAGTGGGTTTTCCCAGAGTGAATAGGGAAGTCATCACTTCTATTGTCCTTGTGGTGATCCCCTCTCCTGAACCCCCAGGAATTCTGCGCAAAATGACAGGGCTGGAGAAGAGAGCTCTGCTCCTAGCACTCTGGCATAATGATGATCCCCATTTCCCCTCCCCCTAGGTGAGCTGGCTTGTTGGGAGGGGTTGCTGGATATGTAGCTCCGCCTCTCTTTCAGAAGCACCATCTCTGGAGGATGTCTGATGTCTGATGGCCAGGGCTAGTTCAAAATAAATTCTATTCTATGCCACAGCACTATTCTCAATGTCCGACTTACAGTAAGAGCTTAGATGTTCAAAAGAGATAAAGAAAATTTGACATAAAGAAAATTTGTTGTGTATTTGTGTAATATACAAACCAAAGTTTATATATAAAATATACCATATATGTGGAGTTAATTAGCCATAATAAAGAGCACTTATGTCATTTGCAAGAAATTGACCCAAACTGCTGATTGGAAAAGACGGAAAGATACATATCACCATCTTCCATACTAGGGACAAGAAAGGGAAATGCAGGCTGAATATGTGAAAGTACACAGTGTGTATAAATGTTTATATGAAAATGTTATAATGAAACATATTTTTTTCTCAATGAATATATGTTAATAAATTAAAATATTTCAATTACAAACAGGTAATTTATATGTACTTCTTGCAAATGAAATGAATTACTAATTCATTACCTCAGATTTCAAAAATAGAAAGTTTTATAGGCTTTCATTTGGAAAACTCCATAGAGGTGATACTATTTTGCAGAAATAACAAATTTTAGCATCGGGTTATATTATTCTTTACATTTAATGTACATTCATTTGGGATGATATTGGTAACTCTAGTATTGTAGGGAGAAAAAAAGCATTTGCGTGTGTGCGTGCGTGTGTGTGTGTGTGTGTGTGTGTGTGCTGATCCAGCTCCATGAGGCCTGAGCTACTGACAACCTTTGGAACTATAATGAATTCATATTGTTTCAAACCACTAAATCTGTGGAACTTTACAACTGCACAATAGAAATAGAAAATGAATATATATATATATATATTTATATGTGTGTGTGTGCACGTGTGTGTATAGACTGTCAAAATAATATATTCCTTGGCTTTAATTAAATATTTGCTGTTTAGTAATAAAAATGCTAAACATATTCACCCAGCTTATGTGTGACATTTACTTATTATGTGATCATTTATTTTCCCCCAAACCATCTTATAGCCTACCTATTTCTAATATGACAATCTTTCCATCTTTTGAATAAAAGCCTAAATCAAATTGAAGTCACCATTGCTGCTTTAGAATTCTATCAAGTCATCTTACGGAGTCCACAGAGTGATTCACTGTAGCCAATGACTATAAAATTACACAGAAGAAAAAAGTCACGTTGACTCTGAATTGAAAGGCTGAATAAGCCACTAAAGGCCGGGTTAGCTAACAATACCTTTAATGCTTTTATTCCTTCCCCAGAATCCATTTCAATTTGTTTCTGGTTTCCCTGTTGTATTGTTCACTAGTGAGTGAAGAATCCCTGGCTTCTTCAAATCATTGTAATTTCATTTTTTGTTGTTACCCATAATTGTCTTTATCCTGAAGGAATGATTAACTGGTCATCATAAATACACAAAACCTTAACTGATGAGGGAGTGTTTCATTTTCCATATCAGAGTGAACCATTTTCAAGCAGTTTTGTTGTCATGTCCTTCAACTAAAGCCTTTTGTAAGTGATTCTGCCACACTGAGACTTGGCACTGGCTGTGCCTGTCCATCTGTCATAATGGAAATTTGCCGGATTTAAAATGTGATAAGACATCTATACATGAACATAAGTGCCAGCAGAATGTAGACATGATTTTTAACTCTGCATTTCTAACACTACCCATTGGGCAAGATGCCATCAAGTCTGTGGCAGATTTCAGAAGAGAGCTGTTTTAAACTCTGTAGTCTGCTGAATTACATGCTTTGCTCATGTCAAATTCTGTTTTGCTCTTATGCCACATTCAGGAATGGGAAAAATATGGATCATTGTTGGCATTGTTAAAGTAACATACTCTCACAAATATGCTCAACCTAAATCAAATGTTACCTAGAAAACTGAGGCCATACACAAGTATGAGACAGTAGACTTCAGCTTGCAATATTCTAACACATTTCTGTTTTTGTCTTTATTTTGAATATTTTTTTGTTTTTTTGTATGTTAATTTTTATTGAACACATTTTATACAACATTTCTTAAACAAATTTAGACTCATTCCCCCATCCATGACCCCCTTCACCCCACCCCCACCCCCAGAGCCCATGGATTCTGCCATGCATGTTAAGTCCTGTCTTGCATCTTTTTCTCAGTCTTTTTTTTTCCTTTGGTTGTAGAAATTTGCTGTTTTGGTCAGTTCTTTGAACAGGTTTTTCTCTCCTTTTTGTTCCCTTTAATTTTATATTACTCCAAAATATGCATATATACACTCCACACATAAATCAGAATGACAAAGTCTGAAAATAAACTATAGGTTAATTCCAAAACACATTTAGGGATTCACATTTTAACAGTAAAGTTGTATGCAGGTTAAAAGAAATATAACTTTACATTCTAAATTACATGTATGTTTTAATATTTTTTAATTTATTTCACATAAGAAGTACTATTCTGAAGAAGAGGGCTTGTGACTTAAATTTCAAAGTTTAACCTGAGGTGCTGGGTGATAGCTAAGTAGATAAGAGAACTTCCTGCACAAGTATGAGGACCTGAACTCCATTCTTCTAAAACCATATATGAAGCTGGGTATGGTCATGATCATACCTTTAACCTTAGCACTATGGAGGCAGAAACTGGCTGGAGGCTTCCTGGGGCTTGCTGGTCAACCACTTTCCTCCAGGTTCAGGGTGAGAGCTTTTCTCAAGGTGGTGGATGATACAGCAGGACAATCAATGTTCTCCTTTGGCCTCCTTTGTGCACACCCACACACAAACATGCACATCAAACCTACTCCCATAACAAAAGTAAAGTAAATTCAAAAGACTAACCTGAGAGTTTTGTCACTTTTGTTTTTTACAAATTCATGTGACAAGAATTTCTATAAGTTCAATATGAATAGAGAAGCATTGGTAGTGAAAACATTAGACTTGCTAAATATTTGTTTCCAAAATATTCTAAACTGTCAGCAAATCATTGAATGATAAATGAATATCTGTATTCATAATAGTTAGGTAAAAATAGACTCAACATGAGCTTCCCTAAGCATAAATAGAAAGTATGAGGCTACTACATTTACATGATAAGTGTACTCTCAAAGTATATATTTTTCCTCATAGTCTTGTCTATGCATGTGGGCTTATATATAATGAAAATAAAAAATAGAAAATTTTCAATTGATCATCAAACTACAGTGGGACAAAATGAGAGAGACAGAAAATATTCCTATACTCTAAAACGACATAGGGCTAGAGAAATGACTCGGTGGTTAAGAGCACTGGCTGTTCTTGTGGAAGACCAAGATTCTGTTCCCAAAACCCACAGAGCATCTAACATCTGTCCATAATTCCAGTTCCAGGGATTATGGTACCCTCTTCTGTCTTCCATAGGCACTGCATGATAAGGNTCCTAGATGATGGCAATAGCAGCAGCCGCCAGGAGACTGTATACATCGTCCTGTTGGCTTACCTTCAATTTCTAATTTGTATGCTCTGATTATGTGAAAGGTCTTCATTTTGAAAAAAAAAAAATAAATATATATATATATATATATATATATATATATATATATATAGTCAAAACTCTCATTAATAGAAATAAATAAGAATAAATAAATAAATAAATAAATGGACTGACTTTGCTCCACATTTAAAGATGAAAAATATTAACTGTTAAGACATTTTTTATTTTTTATTTTTCCTTTTATTTTATTATTTTTATTTATTTATTATATTTTAAGGGATTCACAATATAAGACCACAGTCGTTTTCAGATCACATTGAAGTTGCTCAGTTTGCCATACAATTAGGTAATTGGTGCTAGCATCCACAGATGAGTGATGCCACTCGTCGTTTGTTTTTCTGGGACTGTGTTACTTCACTCAGTATGATATCTTCTAGCTCTAGCCATTTACCTGCAAAGCTCATGATGTCATCTTTCTTTACTGCTGCATAGAACTCCATTGTGTAGATGTACCACATTTTCTCTATCCATTCGTCAGTTGAGGGGCACTTGGGTTGGTTTCAGCTCCTTGCTATTGTGAAGAGAGCTGCAATAAACATGGCTATGCATGTATCTCTGCGGTTAGATGAGTCTTGTGTGTACATGAAGACATGTTTCTTAGTGTAGATAGAGTGTATAGATAAGAGTCTATGAATTTTATTACATGAACATAAAATGCTGTGATCATATTCTGCTTGACTCTGATATTTGCCTCTTTCATTCATAACTCTAGAATTTTTTTCTGTTTCCTTTCCTTCTTTTCCCTAGTTTCCAAAGGTGATGGGAAATACATGTCATTTGTTTATGGAACTGGCTTATTTCATCTAATACAATAGCTTTTTCTTGTCAATCTCATAATTTTATTCTTTTCTATGCTTAATAAAAACTCCATTGTGTATGTGTATACAACATTTTTATTATCCATTCATCAACTCACTTTCACTAATATTGGTTCTGTGATTGGGCTATTAACAAGTATTACAACAATAAATGTGTATATACATGTTTTATGGTTAGCAGACATTGATACATTGGGATTGTTACCTAGGATTGGTATGGCTTAATCATATGGAAATTCTCATTTTAATATTGATTAACTTGGATACTACCATCCACAATATCTGTGTAACTTTACATCCTACCAGCAATGTACAAAAGCTCACATTACCTCGCCAGCATTTATTGTTTGATTTTTTTTTCATGAGATAGAGCTAATTAAAATCTTCATGTTCCGATTTTTTTTTTCATAATTGCTATTCTGATTGGGGTGAGTTGGAATATGGATGGAGATTCATCCTTATTTCCCTGATATTGATGGATATTGAACTTTTATATGTATTATTATTTATACTTCCTTTATAGAAAGCTTCTGCTATTTCCATTACCTATTAATTGATTACATTTTCTTATCTTTGGTTTTCACAAAATTCATCATATATTGTATATGTCAATCCCTGTGAGATGAATATTTTTCAAAGCCTCTTTCACATTTTATAGGCTGCCTTTTCATGCTAGTGATTGTTTTGATGGTCAGAAATTTTAATTCAATAGATCTCCATTCATCAATTTTTGTTATTCATGAGCTATTGGAAAAAGTCCTTGTTTTTGACATCTTGAAGCATTTTCCTTAAGATTTCCCTTGATGACTTAAAGATTTTAGGTCTCTGAACAGTCAAGATTGTATTTTCATACAGGATGAGAGACAAGGATCTAGTTTCATGGTTTCCAAGTGGATATCCAATATCCCCAGCACCACTTTTTTCTAAAGTTGCCTTTGCATATTTTCTGCACCTTGATCTAGAAACAGTTCATCAACTTTTATTTGTTTATTTATTTATTGGTCTTTTCGAGACAGGGTCTCCCTGTAGCTCCAGCTGTCTTGGAACTCTCTCTGTGGACCAGGCTGGCCTTAAACTCACAAAGATCCGCCTGCCTCTGCCACCTGAGTGCTAGGATTAAAGGCGTGCACCACTACGCCTGGCTAAGTTTTATATCTCTGATCTCTTTGAGCATATAAGAGGTAAAAGGAGGGGTGTGTTTTACAGATTTTCTTATCTCATGTGTTTTTTGAATTAGTAATGGGTTTTAATGACTCATAATCCAATTTACCCAAAGGTATTCAAAGAAAAATCCCTTCCCAGTCTAAAGGTTCACTCAGTCCTACCCAGAGGCAACCAGTGATATCAGTCTCTGGCATAGATCTCCCAATCTAGTGTTACTCTTACATACACACAAGAGTGTCAAATTTTATTATTATATGGTCACTCACATTTGTTCTTTTGGTAAATAAACAAAAATATATCTATTCATAAGAAACTTCCATAATTTTTGTACTTATAGGATATTTAGTTATATGTATGATTCATACTTTGTAATTTATTTAAATAATTTTTGCATTATTTTATTTTTAGCTAAAATATACAAACATAAATGTTGGAGCTGTAGAGATGGTTCAGTGGTTAAGAGTACTGGCTCTTGCAGAAGACCTGGGTTAAGTTCTTAGCATCTATATTGCAGTTAGAAACTCCAATTCCAGGGTGTCTAATACCCATTTCTGACCTCTGCAGTCATTGCATGACAAGGTATACTTACATACATGCAAGCAATACACTTATACAGATAAAACTAAAATAATCATGAAAATATTAAAAATATTAATCTGGTGCAATGTTATTTCAGTACAAATATTTTAAAAATATTATCACATTTGTTTTTTTCTTAATATTTCTTGGATATATTGTTTTAATTTTACTGGTTTTTCTAGATTCTGGGAATTCTATTACACATAGTTTTGGTTTGAGGGTTCTCTAGGCTCAAGACCCATGTAGGTACAGCAAAAATTTAACTCAATTTTATTCCATTTTAATTTCATAAAATTATCCATTATAATAAATTAACAGCCTTGCCTTCAAGAATGTCCACTAAAGTTTCCATAGTCATTTTATATTTTACAGAGTATTATGGTAAAAAAGAAGTGTGCACTCGTCAAAGGCTGGTAGAGCTACAACAAAAAATTATGTGTGTTTTTTTCTCTTTTTAATTTTAATCTTTCTGATGCCATGCTGGCAACAGTATAGAAAAATGAACATCATATTTCAGATGATGGGTTCAAGAGAATTTGAAATATTTCAACTGAAAAAGGTGTTTCATTGTATTCTTTTTATATGAAAAACATACATTGTGTGAAGTATGAATTTAGCTCTCCTTGAACAATGTTCACGTCTTTCAAATTGTTGATTTAATAAAAGTACCTAGGTAAATTTTAAGAAGTATGAATTACTTATAAATCTAAAATTAAAATATTAATAGAGTAAATGACTATCAACCTAAAATAGAATATTTTATCACTAAATCACACAAAAAAGAGTTAATGTGAGTAGGGAGATTTTGAGAGTCCGTTCACTTCTGCTGATTCTGATGAAGTGCTGGCCTCCAAATGCTCAACGTCCTCCAGAAAAGCCAACAAAGCTGTGCCTGGACAGATGCAGTCTGTTCTTTGTTCCCTTAGCACTCTTACTACAACCACTCAAACAGCTGACAGCTTCTTGACCTTAGGTTTAGCTGTGCAGCATCTTTCCAAGAAGAATTTGAAATCTCAATCTGGGAGACAAAAAGTCATTACTCCTGAGCCCTTTAATTCCTAAAATTATGTTGTACATGCTATTGTTAAATTATTTAAAGTGAAGCCTGGCCTGGTGGCACATGCCTTTAATCCCAGCACTCAGGAGGCAGAGGCAGGCAGATCTTTGTGAGTTCAAGGAGAGCCTGATCTATGATCTACATAAAAAGTTCCAGTCCGGGGAGTAGGCCCAGAGGGCTCTGGGAGCCAGGAGCTGAGGTTCAAATGCAGAGAGCTGCACAAGCAGTTGGGATGGATTACATGCTGCCCATTCAGCAGCTGGGGGTGGAGTTCGAGTGGACCAGCACGCAGGCTAAGCAAGCAACCCAACCTCCTCCCCCCGACCCCCCCACCCCACCAACTGGAACCCCCCACTGGAACTCAGGAGAGAGTGGCTGGCAGCAGAGAGAATACAGGATTCAGAAGGTGTCATCCAGGTTGCTACCCACCCAGCTCTTGCAGAACAGAAAGGGAAAAGTGAACTATACTTTCCAATATATAACCAAAATTGAAAGCCTAAAACCTAGATAAGTCAACACTCCAATCATAAGAGAATACAACAAAGATACCTGAAGGAATCAAGGAAAGTAATCCTTCAACAAAGGGAAGAGGCATTCAAGATTAGCATCAGAATACAGGTAGAAGGCTAACCACATGCCAAGAGCACAACTTAAGAACAATATGGGAAAAGCACATAATAACTCCATGCCAAACTGTTTGGAGCCAGTAGAGGACCCCTACAGTGGGATCTCCCTAGAGGTAACCTGAGACACAAATCCCAAAGTAATAATCACAGATATATTCAAAGAATTCATAAAACTAAGGGGAGGGAACAAAAAACTCAGAAAGAACCTAGAGGAAGACAAGGACAAACTTCAGAAAGAACTAAAAGGAGAAAAATGTCAGAGTCCTGAAAGAGCTAGAGGGAAAAAAAATGTCAAACTCCAGAAGGAAGTGGAAACACTGAAAAGATCCCATGCTTAAATGAAAAAGGAAACCAACGAGCTACAAGAAAAGTTTGAGAAGCTCCAAAAGGAAATGGAAATACTAAGGAAAACACAGAAAGAAAAAAAGAAAAAAAAAGGAAATCAAACAGTCATCCAATCAAGAGGAAAGAATGGGAAAAAGCCTCAGAAGCAAAATGGAGGAAGCAGAAAAAAGAATATCAGACCTAGAAGACAACACAGAACAACTAAAAAGCTCAAGTAAAAGCTATGAAAAATTTAAAAATACACAAGAGTGGAACAACCAAGAAATGTGGGACACTATGAAAAGATCAAACCTCCGCATCATGGGGGTAGAGGAANTAGTCATAAAAACAGCCTGTTGACCAATGGAACAAAACTGAAGATCTAAACTTGAGCACATACAATGTCAGTCACCTCATATTTGACAAGGGAGCCAAAAAGACTCAATGGAGGAAAGACAGCATCTTCAACAAATGGTGTTGGCAAAACTGGATCACCACTTGTAGAAAAATAAAATTAAACCCCTACCTCTCACCCTGTACAAAAATCAACTCCAAATGGATCAAAGACCTCAAGGTGAAACCCAAAACTCTGAAGGTGATAGAAGAAAAAGTTGGCAGCAACTTACAAGACATAGATGTAGGAAAAGACTTTCTAAATCAGACAGCAGCTGCTCAGGAACTAAGGTTGACAATTGTCAAGTGGGACCTTATTAAACTCAAAAGTTTCTGTACAGCAAAAGAAACATTCAGGAGGGGAGGTAAGAAAGATGAGGTTGTTCTCTAACTGTAAATTGGAGCCAACTGCTATAGAGGTAATCTCATAAAACCGGTAAAACTGCCTTCTTTAATTGACTAATAGACATAGGAACTGTGAAAAGGATTATTCTCTATTGAGAATCAAATATGATACTACAGTCTCCTTAAGTTATGCACGTAAGCAAAATATATTAATACAGGAGAGCTCCGATATCAGCAATGGATTATTCTACCAAGAAGATGTTGGCCAGGGGATCCAAGGCCCCCCAAAAGGTAAAAGCTTCTTGCCTGCAAACTGGGATAACTGCAAGAAGAGAGGTGATAAGGCCCTGCTGTCAAAGACCTGATGTAAGCATGGGAAAGATGCATTGAGAACACACTTGCAAGTGTACAGTTTGTCTCTGGAATACCAGAGAGTGTTACCAAAGGCCACTAAACCACTAAAGCAAATATAGGTCTCCTTGAGTCAAGCAAGATTCCTCCATCGGCACCAGCTACACCTCACCTGCCTGGAAATACTGTGCAGCAGTGGCAACCATATGCCTATATATCCCAAATCTAATTGGCTATTAGCTCTCTCCTTGGAGGAATAACCCATGGCTGATGCCACAAGCTTACATCCTCTAGTGGTTAGGAGATATTATAAGCCACAGTAAGATCCTGTCATATTTTATAGAAAAAAATGTAATTCATGGATTAATATACAATCCAAACATCTGTGTCTATACCAAAGTAGCCTACCATAACAATTAGTACTGTTTAAATACCTATATATCTAATTGCTTGTGCTTCATTAGTAGGATTGGAAGGTTATTCCTGGACAAAATGTCAGCCCATGAAAGGAAACAGCCAGAACTGACCAGAGTTCAAAACAACAGCTCCAGAGAAAGTAGACTGTTTTGCTTCTTGTCCACCTATGCCCCTTTTCTAAGCCTAGGGAACAATCTGTGGAAGAGGGGCATGGTAGAATGTAAAGGCTGCGATTGGGGTGAATGATGAAACTACAGCAATATAGTCTGCACATTTATTTGATCAACTTGATTTGATCAACATACAAGCCCCACATCTGGATGGTGGGACCCTTGGGCTGTGTGATTTTGGGCACAACTGCTTGCAAATTGGTATTACATGAAGGATGCTTGTACTCACAAATTATTATTTATTGTTAAAAAATAAAGAAGTAATAAAAAATTTTAAATTGTAAACATAAAAAAAAAAAAAAGAAAAAGAAACAGCCAGGGAAGTGAAGGGTAAACCCACAGAGTGGGAGGAAATCTTCACTGTTGATACATCTGAGAGAGCATTAACTTCCAGAATATATAAACTATTCAAAAACCAAAGAAGTAAGAAAACAAATGACTCACTCAAAAGATGGAGTAAAGAGCTTTACAGAGACTTCACAAGTGAGGAAATAGAGATGGCTGAGAAACATCTTAAAAAGTGTTCAACATTGCTAATAATTAAGGAAATGCAAATTATTTTTATTTTATTTGTTTTTGTATGCGTATGAATGTACTGTGTACAAGTAGGTTTGTGCACCCGTGTCATGCAAAGCTGCAGAGGTGAGAAGAGGGCATCGGATTCCCCTGGAACTGGAGTTACAGACAGTTCTCATCCACCATGTGGGTGCTGGGGATCAAACCCAGGTCCTCTGCAAGAGCAGTTGGTGCTCTTAACCACTAGGCCATCTCTCCAGCACCAGAAATGCAAATTAAAACCACTTTAAGATATCTTCACACCCAGGTAAGGCTGGGAAGGATCAAGAAAACAAATAATACTAAATGCTGGAGAGGGTTTGGAGAAAGGGGAACACTCATCCACTGCTGGTGGGAATGAGAACCTGTACAACCACTATGGAAAGCAGTATGGAGAACCCTTAAAAGACTCAAAATGAGCCTACCACCTGACCCAGCCATACCACTTCTGGGAACATATCCATCAGACTCTTCCTACCACATAGATACATGTACAGCCATGTTTATTGCAGGTCTCTTCACCATAGCAAAGAGCTGGAACCAACCCAAACACCTCTCAACCAAGGAGTGGATAGAGAAAATGTGGTACATCTACACAATGGAGTTTTATGCAGCAGTAAAGAAAGATGACATGAAATTTGCAGATAAATGGATGTAACTAGAAGATTCTATGCTAAGTGAAGTAACACAATCCCAGAAAAACAAATGGTATCCCTTATCTGTGGATACTACTACCAAGTACCTAGTTGTAAGACAAACTGAACAATGTTAATGTTATATTCCTCATGATCTAAAGCCAGCTATGCTCTTGCAATGTGGATCCCTAAACAAGTTCTAGAGCTGACCTAACACTTATTTTCAGACCTTGGGTTTTGGTACATGGTGGAAGGTATTGTTCATCTTTTAGAGTATTATGGGTTTAAAATGGAAAGATGCATATCGAGAAATATGTTATGGAAATAACATACAGTTTGTTTCCAAAAGATACAATCTTAATATAGGTGTAATATGCTGGTGAAACTTAGCCTTTCTGGGTGCTTAACGAACATAATTAATGCCCATACCAATTCCTCTGAGGAACCAAAGGGATAACTTTGTTCCTTGCCTTCAGAGGTCAAGCAAGTCTTAGAGGATTATGTATGCATGGGGGCACCTCTTGAAATGGCCTACAGACGTGGGTCACCACTCTTCCTGTTCAGGGAGGTCTTGGAGAGCCACTGATGGGACTTCAGCCAGTGTCCAGTCTAAGGAGAGGAAACTGCTCATGCTTCAGAAAAGGAAGCCTGGTATAGCAATACCTGCTTTTGTCCTCAAGTGGATGGAACTGGTGAATGAAAAGCTGGAAGAGCAAGAGGCTCTCATCCTACCCCCCCAAAAAAAGACCCTGAGAGACTCCTTAGGACAAGATCCTCAACTGACCTTGAAAAAAACAAACCCTTGGTTAATCTAGGCTAATTGTGTGCCCTTAAGCATCCAAAAAGAAAGTACAACCAAATACAAATAATCAGTAAGACCAATGAAATTGTACTGGAGACATAGAACTTGAGATCTTAGTAAAAAGACAAAAAGAGTAAAGAGTACTGTTGTTGGGCCTATCTCCAATTCTTACTGGTAAGTACATCTACTCTGTGGCTGCCACCGCTTTTGGCACTCCTCAAAGGCATGAGGCACAGCTTTTTAACCTCCTAATATGGACTGAAGACTCATGTCTCTCCAAGAATCCTCCAAACCTTCAATGTCGGATGGGGACCATTGAAATACCCAGCTTATGGACTAAACAGCTAACAGGATGTCAGCCTCGTCAGAGTGTAGACTGCCATTGTTGGACTACCTGGGCTGTATCACGGAGGCCACTGCAAGGAGATCAAGACAGGGAGAGTGCTTACTCGACTTCATTTTGGGGGACCCTGGGAGGGAAAGACCCCAATGTGGAGCAAAAGTGCAGGATTGATGGTTGGGGTTGCCAAGGAGGAACCTTTGAGCACTTCCTTAAGGAAAACTTGACATCTTTTTTTTTTAATATTTTTTTTAATTTTTATTTATTTCGGTATGTGTATGAATGTACTGTCTGCATGCAGGTGTGTGCACCCGTGTGGTGCAATGCCGTGGAGGTCAGAAGAGGGTCTCGGATTCCCTTGGAACTGGAGTTCTCCTGGAATTGGAGTTTTAGACGGTTCTCGGCCGCCATGTGGGTGCTGGGGATCGAACCCGGGTCCTCTGTAAGATCGGTCGGTGCTCTTAACCACTAGGCCATCTCTCCAGCCCCAAAACTTGACATCTTTTAAGGAAGAAATAAAAATCCTCCAATTCAACTGATATGTGTATGTATGTATGTATATATGTATGTATGTATGTACATATTTGTGTATATATAACTATATATAATGTAACAATACAAGTTGAAGAGAACGATGACAAAAGAACTAATAAAAAACTCTGGAGAGACTTGGAGAGAGGTGTAGGACATGTATGGTGGAGTGCAGGGACTTGGGGGGGATGGGGGCATGGAAAGGGAAGCAACTCTAGATTTGATAAAGAAATGATGTGTGACATATGGAAAAAGTTTAGTAATGGTAATAATAAAAAAATGGAAAAAAAAAGCTCCAGTCCACTTGGGACTAAAGAGAGACCCTGTCTCAAAAAGACCAAAAAAGTTTTCTTTAAATTGATACATATTCCCCTCTTTTTTGGTTTTACGATTTAACTACTGGTTTATAAATGTATTGCTATTCACTCAAGTTCATTAACGTGATTTTGGAGTTCCATATGCTAAAGCAGTCTGCAACACTGCAAATTCTTCTATGTATTTATCATATTTATCTATAGATTCCTCAAGAACTTTTGTATTTTTTATCCCCTTTAGTCACCTTTTTTTTTTTTTTTTTTTTTTATCTGCTACAACCCCTCTCCCAACTTCACATCTTCTGGTTGTTTTGTTTTGTTTTGTTTTTGTAAAGGCCTATTAAGTCTAATCTGTGTTTTTCAAATGCTGTTGGGAATGAGTCTATCCCCTGAATTCTGGCCAGCCTACCAGGTGTTACACTTCTAAAGAAAACTGATTTTTCTCCTAGCAACTATCAGTTACTAATAGGTGCTAAGGCTGTACCTTATCACCCTCTTCCCTCACCCATGCTGGGTTGTCTGACTTGGGCTTACACAATTCATGTATTTTCTGTCACAAAATCTGTGTGTACATATGTGCAACTATTCTGGTTAGCAGACAATATGTTTTCCTTTAATTCACCTATCAATTCTTGTTCTTACAATCTTTCCATTCTTCCCCTCAGAGCTGTGAGAGGAAAGGATGTGTTCCATTTATGGATGAAAGCTGTGAACTCTATAATTCTCTGCACTAAGACAAAGCACAGGCATCTGTATTAATCGTTACCTGCTGCAAGAAGCTTCTCAGGTGAGAGCTGAGAAATGCATGAATCTATAGGTATGATCTTAATTCATAATGAATTCATTTAATTCTATGTCTATTTGGCAGAATAATTATAGTAGGTTTGTTCTCTCCTGTAGCCTCTGACCCATCCAGCCACAGTTTCTTGACCCTGATAACAACATCAGGGCATGGACTCCATACTAGAAAACAAGACTTAAACCCAATGATGTGTTTGGTTTCTCCCTTAACACTCATGCCATTATTGTACCATTGGTCATAATTCTTTAAAATAAACCAACATGGTCTTGTCATTTAAAAACTTACATTTGTGGGAAAAATGTAAGAAGGAAATAATTCCCAGTAGACTGAGAGAGAAAGATTGCCCTGAGTTTGAGTCAGGTCTCTGATGGAGTAAGTAAAAGGCTAAACAGAAGTATAAAGCAGTTTACTCTCAATTTGGATATTCACTGTAACTTCATACAGCAATATGTTCTACAAAGAAAAAGGTCACACTAGTAATTCAGGAAGGGAAGAAATTAATCATAAGGTCTGTTTCAGATGGAGCAGTCTGTAAAAGTCATTTATTGACAGAGCTGGTACTTCCTCAAACTTAAATAAAAAAAGGTGAATATAACTGGAAACAAAGTTGACAAAGGAAGTTCTAACTCAAAGGAAAAAAAAATATATATGGCATATGGGAAGAATACCAGTAATAATTATGGTATATTTGTGTGAATTACTTTAAGTTAACTTTCTTGATTTCAAGACCAGAGAGATTTGGGAGTTTTTAGGAACACTTGCAGCTTTTACAGAGGACTTGGTTTGCTTCCATGCACCCACACAGCAGCTCACAAATTTCTGCATGCACATCACGATGCATATATACACACTCACATACACAAAAATACACAGAAAATAAGCTAACTAAAAATTCTTAAAAAGTAGTCTAAAAGCCAGGCATGGTGGTGCATGCTTTTAATCCTAGCACTCGGGAGGCAGAGGCAAGAGGCAGGTGGATCTCTGTGAGTTCAAGGCCAGCCTGGTCTACAGGGTGAGCTCCAGGCCAGCCAGCTGGGACTAAATGATGTGTGACATATGGAAAAAGTTTAATAATGGTAATAATAAAGAAATGGAAAAAAAAGTTCCAGTCCACTTGGGACTAAAGAGACATCCTGTCTCAAAAAGACCAAAAAAAAAATGTAGTCTCAGAATAATGAATTTGCTTATGAGTTTATTGAAGGGAATGTTAAAAAAATCACATAGCATAATTTTCTGGTTATAAGTTTTATTCTATTTATTCCTATATATATATATATATATATATATATATATATTTAGTTCACAAAGTTGAGAGAAGCTTCTAGATTACTATTACTATTGACTTAAATTCATCTTTTATAGTGCTGTATAAAACACTAAATAACAGCTATTTATAGCTTCACTAAAGTTGCTCAAAATTGTGCTTCATTTTCCCAAAAACAACAAGACAAAGTCCTCTGCAAATGTGTTAAATGATGCTGTTGATCTGATGGATAGACACATTTCTAGTTATATATTTTGGATTTTAAAATGGTCAGTTGTGGGGCTGGAGAGATGGCCTAGCGGTTAAGAGCTCCAACTGCTCTTGCAGAGGACCCAGGTTCGATTCCCAGCACCCACATGGCGTCTGAGAACTGTCTTTAACTCCAGTTCCAGGGGAATCTGACGCCTTCTTCTGACCTCCACGACATTGCACGACACGGGTGCACAGAACTACATGCAGACAGTACATTCATACACATATGAAAATAAATAAAAAATAAAATAAAAATAAAAATGGTCAGTTGTTAAGCCAGGTGTGGTGGCGCATGCATTTAATCCTAGTACTGGGAGGCAGAGGAAGGCGGATCTTTGTGAGTTCAAGGCCAGCCTGGTCTACAGAGCGAGTTCCAGGAGAGCTGGGGCTACAGGGAGACCCTGTCTTGAAAAGACCAAAAAGAAAATGGTCAGTTATAAAAATTCTTGGTTTTAGCACCACTTTTCTTGAACATGTGAGGTATATTTATTATATTTTACATATGTTTTAACATAATTATAACCAAATCATCTGGCATATAATTTAGGCGACAAGTCCCAAAAGGCACAGATGGAATTCTGAACTATCTTCAAGTTTAAATGTTCTCAGTCTGCAACCAAACTCATGGTTTTGACTTTAGCATGGTATATGACTTTATCATAGCCACAGACATGTCATGTTTAATATTGACTGGATGAGTTTACAGACATTTCATTTGGTCAGTAACTATTTTAAATTCAATAAAACATGCATAAATAATTCTAAGCAATGTGCAACTTTGATAAATAAATGAATAAAGCTAATAGACAAACTAGCTCAACTCTTTCTATTACTAGAAATGGCAGAGACAAACACAAAATCTTAAAACCTAATTAAGAAAATAAAATGTCTCAGCAAATTTTAGGCATGAAATTCTACTCAAATATCAGATTGAGTTCAAATATTTAAACACCATTACCTTGTAAAAGATAATTTATTAATCAGTTTTACAATCTGCTGACATCTAATGTTGCTTATTTGTTAGATGGAATACTAAGAGAAGGTAATATTTCAGTGCATTGTTTACAGTTCACTGTTACATTTGGGAGATGGGATTTGTAAAGTTGGATTATTTATTTGTAAATGGATTTACTTAATATTTTATTCCTCACTAGACACACAAAAGACACAATAGAAGAATATATTCATCTCCCTTACAGTTCGTGCCGTTCCTAACTTGACTGAAAAATGAAGCGGGATATGCTTAATTAGACATCACTGTGCTTCCATCTCTCTGTAGCTTAGCTATAATTTTAGAATGCCAAAGTCTTCAGAAATAAAATATATTCAGTCAGATATGGATTGATTCAAGTTGCTTTCATTCAGTTACCTCTGAATGCTTTGTTACAACTCCCATTTTTTTAATCACTGAGTATTCTTAGCTTTAGTTTGACCTGTGGCAGTATGCCATGCATTTTGTAGTTACTGAAAGTTGTCACCCTTTTTCGAAGTTCATAAGAGCAAGTTCCCAGTGGCCTGAAAGCCACTGTTTTCCTTATGTTCATGAACAATCTTTCTGCCCACTCTTCTCCAATGGTAACTGAGCCATGGGCAGGTGAAGTTTAAATAATACAGGAGTCCTATCCAGGGGCAGGAACTCTGCAGTCTCTTGTTTTCTAAAACCTAACAAGTTGTGGCCTTTTGTGTGCCTCACACTGTTGTATGAGGAAGTTTTGCTGATGAGAGCTGTCCTAGTTTGTCTTCCATTGCTGTGACAAAACACTCTGACTGACACCAACTTGGAGAAGAAAGGGTTTATTCAGCTTACACCTCCTGGGTCACAGTTCATCACTTAGGGAGCCCAAGGCATGAACTCAGGGCAGGAACCTGGAGGCAGGAGCTGAAGCACAGGCCATGGAGGAGTGCTGTTCACTGGCTTGCTCCCCTGGCCCATGCCCAGCCTGCCCTCTTATACCATACACAACAACCTGGCCAGGGTGGCACCACCCATAGTGGGCTGGGCCCTCCCACATTGCCCAACAATCAAGACAATACTCCACAGACATGGCCACAGGCCAATCCAATGGAGCCAATTCCCCAATTGAGGCTCCCTCAACCCAGGTGTGTCAAGTTGACACTAAAGCTATCCAGCACAATTGACCCCTTGTCAACTTGACACACAAAACACATCACTATTAAACCACCACCTTTCCAGTTCTTATCCCCAAAGTATGATGTTAACATTAATCACAACCTAAGACAGTACAACCTTAAAAGCCCCACAGTCCTTAAAATGTCCAAACACTTAAAAGTTCACAGTCTATTAAAAGTCTCTTAACTGTGGGCTGCTGTAAAATCCAAAACAAGTACTGTCTTATTTCAAAGGGAAGAATCAGGCACTCTCAAACAAAACCTAAGTCCAGCAAAGTAGCTCAAGGCTGGACACCTGGGATTCACTCACGATCTTCTGGGCTCCAAAGGGTCTCGGCAGCTCCCCCTCTCCGACTCTGCCGTCCGTGGCACACTCATCTCGCAGGCCCAGGCCGACTCCATTCTACACCTACCGCTGCTCTTGGTGGTCGTCCCAGGGTACCGGCATCTCCAAAAAGCTGGGGTCGCTACTGAAACTGAGGCAGCACCTTCACCAATGGTCTCTTCTGACCTCTCCTGGTGCAAAGCCTCAGCTTCTCTCCATGACCCCTGCAATCCTGGGGTCTTCACAGCAACCGAGGTGCACTTCCACCAATGGTCTTTCCTGACCTCTCACAGTGCCAAGCCTCGGCTGCTCTCTGTGACCCCCTCAAATTTCAACACCGGAACCATATAGGAGACTCTTACACGTTACCAAGTCCGGCTTCTGGCTCGAGATGGAGGCTCAGGCCCTTTCTGGGTCACAGCTTCTGTGTGCTGACCTTGAAGATATTCTCCCCAGAAGATTTCACCTCAGTGATGCTGGTCTCTTGTTACTTACAGCTGATTTTTCAGCCCCAGCTAACCAGCATCAATTGCCCCAGTACCACAAAAGTTTCACTTCAGGTTCTGGTCTCTTGTTACTTACAGCTGATTCTCCACAGCCCCAGCTGACCAGAACCCACAGATTACACAGTCCTGATGATCTCTGCTCTCCTTTGAAACTAGAAACTTCACAAGCCAGGCCTCCATCTTCTACAACTCCTTCAGCAAAACTGCTCCAAGCTCCACAGCAACAATCTTTAGGCATTCAATGATCTTCCCAGCCCAAAGTTCCAAACGCCTCCACAATCCTTCCCCAAAACACCAAGGTCAGGTCTGTCACAGCAATACCCCACTCTTCTGGTACCAATTTCTGTTCTAGTTTGTCTTCCATTGCTGTGACAAAACACTCTGACTGACACCAACTTGGGGAGGAAAGGGTTTATTCAGTTTACATCTCCTGGGTCACAGTTCATCACTTAGGGAGCCCAAGGCAGGAACTCAGGGCAGGAACCTGGAGGCAGGAGCTGAAGCACAGGCCATGGAGGAGTGCTGTTCACTGGCTTGCTCCCCTGGCCCATGCCCAGCCTGCCCTCTTATACCATACACAACAACCTGGCCAGGGTGGCACCACCCATAGTGGGCTGGGCCCTCCCACATTGCCCAACAATCAAGACAATACTCCACAGACATGGCCACAGGCCAATCCAATGGAGCCAATTCCCCAATTGAGGCTCCCTCACCCCAGGTGTGTCAAGTTGACACTAAAGCTATCCAGCACAAGAGCTGAGGGATATATTAGTATTCTCTCTACCCTGTTCCTCTATGTTCCAGGAACATTACATATAGAGGTTCTTCTGTAGAGGTTCCACTTAGGGCTGGGAATCTCTCAGACATATATTCTCTGTGCGTGACCAATTTTGGAACTCCGTAATGAAACTCCTAACTACTGAGTTATCTTGGCGCCGTGGGCCTTATGTTTGGCTTGAAATCTTCAGCTAAATGCAACTTCCTTTCACAATGAAAAATTCTAAATATTTGGGGTTCGTCTCTTATCAGCTGAGTGTGTGAATATGTGCCTGTCATCCCAGGACTTGGAAGACAGTTGGATGGAATGTGCAGACTACAGGAAAGCATTGGCTACAGAGAAAGAACCTGTCTCAAAAAGACAAAGGGCTGGAAAGATACCTTACCTTGTAAGAGCACTGGCTGCTTTTGCAGAGGACTCAGGTTTGATTTCCACCACCTACATGGCAGATAACAACTGCCTGTAACTGCAGTTCCAAGGTAATCCGACACCCTTCTCTGAACTATGCTGGCTCTGCACTATGCAACCAATACAACGATGTATATAAAATAAAATGATAAAATATCTTAATAAAAATGTGAAATACTTGTAATTATTTTGTCATTACAGGAATTTATATAAAGTATAAACCAAACAGCTTTATAAAAAGATACTGTTCCTAAAAAAATAAATCATTTCATAAAAGTGGTCAATTTTTTAACAGGATAAATTTTTTTATATAGATTAAATACATGAAATTCAACAAAAACTATCCACACTAATGCATGTTTGAAAAATTATCCTTTAAAGAATAAAAGACCTGCATCCAGGATATTTCAGAGAGCAAAGTACCCACCTCCAGGGTGGATCAGAGAGCAAAGGACCCACCTCCAGGACAGATCAGAAAGTAAAGGATCTGCCTCCAGGATAGATCAGAGAGTAAATGACCCATTTCCAGGATAGAGCAGAGAGCAAAGGACCCTGCTCCAGGATGGATTAGAGAGTAAATGACCTGCCTCCAGGACTGATCAGAGAGTAAAGGACCCAACTCCAGGATAGATCAGAAAGCAAAGGACCTGCTCCAGGATGGATCAGAGAGCAAAGGACCCTGCTCCAGGATGGATCAGAGAGTAAAGAACTCACCTCCAGGACCAGAGAGTAAAGGGCCCACCTCCAGGATAGATCAGAGAGCAAAGGACCCAACTCCAGGACTGATCTGAGAGTAAAGGACTCAACTCCAGGATAGATCAGATGGCAAAGGTCCCTGCTCCAGGATGGATCAGAGAGCAAAGGACCTGGCTCTAGAATGGATCAGAGAGCAAAGGACTCATCTCCAGGATGGATCAGAGAATAATGGACATGCCTCCTGGATGGATTAGAGAGAGAGAGAGAGAGAGAGAGAGAGAGAGAGAAAATAAAAACANATATATATATCAGTGAAAATGTATCAGTTCTTGAAAAATGTGATTAAGAGCTATGAAATTTAAGTTAAGCAATATGCAGATTTTTCAAAGCATATGATACCTAATAGCTATTTTATTTTTTTTTGTTTGTTTGTTTTTTCAAGACAGGGTCTCCCTGTAGCCCTAGCTGTCCTGGAACTCACTCTGTAGACCAGGCTGGCCTTGAACTCACAAAGATCCACCTGCCTCTGCCTCCCAAGTGCTAATAGCTATTTTATATATTAAACTATTTCTACATATAGTTATGTAATAAACATTCTTCATGAAATAACACTAATTATTCTGTGTATGCATGTATATATGTGCATGTTTAATGCATGTGTGGGCATATACGTCATGGCCTGTTACAGAGATCAGAGTTTGAAAACTGAGGGTTCAGTTCTCTCCCTCAATACTTATGAGATTTCAAAGGATAAAGTTCAGTTTGTCAGGGCCTGCATGTTCAGCACATTTAAGCCCTGACCAATCCTTCTATCTCTAATAGAGTTCTTCTAGTTGAAAAAAATGTCACCAGCTTTGTAATAAGAAAAACAAAATTTCAATTAATATACACAAATTATGAAAAAACGTTCTTTAACTGAGTTCTTTCCTCATTCTTCTCTCTTTTCCCCATGCCCATAGTGTATAGTCCTTTCTTCTTCCCACGTCTCCCCATTACCTTCATGTGGTTTTGTTCTATTTTTGTTACCCATATATAGTTACCTACATAAGGATAAGTTGAGAGTTATTTGTTTGAACTGGGAAGCGGGGACAAGCCAGTTGCTCCATCACTGAGAAATATGACATCTTTTAACTATGTAGAACTCATCTGGAGGTGTGGGACCTTGTGAGCCTCGCTCCACTCATACTCAAATGTACTGATATCCCCAATCTTGCGAGGGTAGCCATTGCTAATGTGAGTTCATAAGTGTATCAACCATGTCATATCCAAAGAAGGCATTTAACAAGAACTGATTCACTTCTTCCAGATGTTACATGCCTCCTGCCCCCTCTTCTTTCATGTTCTCTGGACCTTGGAAGGTTGTACAGATGTTTCATTTAGGACAGTTCACTCAACAGTCCCTTGTTCTCAGCATATTGGCCGGTTACGAGTCTTTGCATTATCACTTGCCTACTATAAACAAGCTTCTCGATCCTACTAATGAAGCACAAGCAATTAGATATATAGGTATCTAAACAGCACTAATAGTTATGGTAGGTTACTTTGGTATAGACACATATGTTTGGATGGTATGTTAATCCATGAATTACATTTTTTCCTGTTAAATATGACAGGGTCTTACTGTGGCTTATAACATCTCCTAACCTGTAGAGGATGTAAGCTTGTGGCATCAGCCATGGGTTATTCCTCCAAGGAGAGAGCCAATAGCCAATTAGGTTTGGGATATACAGGCATATGGCTGCCACTGCTTCACAGTATTTCCAGGCAGGTGATGTGTAGCTGGTGCTGACGGTGGAGTCTTGCTTGACTCAAGGAGACCTGTATTTGCTTTATTGGTTTAATGACCTTTGGTAACACTCTCTGGAATTCCTGGACAAACTGTCAGCCCATGAAAGGAAACAGCCAGAATTGACCAGAGTCCAAGACAACAGCTCCAGAGAAAGCAGACTGTTTTGCATCTCATCCACGTGTGCCCCTTTTCTAAGCCTAGGGAACAATCTGCAGAAGAGGAGGCATGGTAGAATGTAAAGGCTACGATTGGGGGGAAAGGGAAAAGGAAATATGCCTGAACTGAATTGGAAAATGATGTATGAAATGCACAAAGCATCAATAAAAAAATGTTAAAAAAAAAATAATAAAAAAATAAAAAATACATAAACAAGCTTCTCTGACCAATGCTGACAGCAGCTCTAATCTATTGGAATAAACAAGGATAGCTAGAAGGCAGTTTGACACAATGTTCATTTAGTAAGCCAATATCAATATATTTATCCTTAGGAAATTGTGCTTCTAGAGTAATTGGATTTTGACCAGGTTTATAGTATCAGGCATAAATTCATTTTTCTGGAACATCCCTTGAATTCAACCAGAAATTGATTGGTTAGCCTTATAGCAGTCATCAATTTATTTCACCAGTGGGTGCATCTCGCATAGTAGAATGATATTTTAGCTGGAAGAGTCCATAGCTAGCTAAGACCATTTACCACTTTTCTCCTCTATCAATTGGTTCTATCTGGTATTATGAAAAATAATAAGAGGAAATTTTCACTTCAGTTCAAGGTTGATTTCTGTCTATGCTATAACCATTGTTTAAGATGTCTTCCTTAGACACAGTAGGTTACTATCCTTGATATCTAGTGGCCCACTAAGAAGCATGGCACTGAGCAGTAACTCATAAGGAGGTACCCAATACCTTACAATGAGATATTTTTTGGTAACCACACTTTAAGAGCAGCGTTATCCAATCATGCAGTAAATAAATGTTCAAATTCTTCTTTTGTTAATTGAAACTTATATATTTTTAATTGTCTAACAATTAGTAAGTTTCTTTTTGTTTTTTTTCATACATTATTTCATTTGATTAGTCCTCCCATCCATTCTCATCTCTCCTCCCTTACAAAGACAGTTTTCATGTTAAAATTCTCTAATGTAAATAAAATGTTTAAAGGTAGCTAAATTAAAACAGCATCATGGGTCCATTATAAGAATGTTATAAAGTATTATTTCTGTTGTTTTATGGAGGGTTCTGATAAGACAATGTAGAGGAAAGTTTTATTTTATTTTACAATGCATAAGTGCTAAAATTGTATTTGAACTCCGACTAACTGGATCTATTCCCTTGAATGTAATCACATCTCCGTCATTGCCTTAAGACCAAATATATGAAGGAAAATTATAAACTCTGAGGGGACCAGAAACTCTGAACTTTCATTCCTTACGAGAAAGTGAAATTCCCATGGCTATTCCAGAAAAAGAATGGAGGAAGCAGCTGCACAAGGGTGTGTCTGCAGTGAACAATGTCTCCCACTGCGTGCTTCTAAGATTTCAAATACTTTATCACAATAGAGCATGGAATAGCAGTTTTGAGGGAGAAATGAGATGCCTGCAGATCTTCCATTGACCTGTCACCAGCCATACAAACTTAAATGAGTTACAGGATCTCTTTATTAAAATATTTACTCACTTTTATTTTATATATGCAAGTGCTTACCTATATGTATGTAGGTTCACCTCCTGCATGCCTGGTTCCCAGAAACCAGAAGAGGGTACAAAATCCAGTTGGAACTAGAGGTACAGATAATTTTTAACCTGCCAAATAATTTCTGTGAACTGTGCCGAGGTGCCCTGCAAGAACAGCAAAGTGCTCTTCACTACTGAATAAACTCTCTAGGCTCCAGGTTCTAAATTTTTAAAACTTTCAGAATTCTAATCCTTCTACCTTTGAATTTATGTCAGGAAAACCAGAAATTTTCTGTTAACCTTCCTCTGGAGTGTATATTGTGGTACTTTTTAACCCACTACATGATTAAGTAACCTTTTTCCTGGATTAACTCTGACATGTAAAAATAGTAGAATATTCTATTCATGCAAATATAAAGATATATATAATCAGGGCTGGAGAGATGGCCTAGCGGTTAAGAGCGCCGACCGCTCTTACAGAGGACCCAGGTTCGATCCCCAGCACCCACATGGCGGCTGAGAACGGTCCGAAACTCCAATTCCAGGAGAACTCCAGTTCCAGGGGAATCCGAGACCCTCTTCTGACCTCCGTGGCATTGCACGACACGGGTGCACAAACTAGCATGCAGACAGTACATTGATACACATACAGAAATGAAAAGAAAAAAAGATATATATAATCAACAAATAAGAATAAATCATTCGGAATAATCTTTTTAACATTTTTACTCATTACTTACTGTAATTGGCATTACTGTGTTCTTCAAAAATATCTTAAGTAGCATATATTTGTTTAAATGGGAATATCCAGCTACTCAAAAAGTAGAAATATCCTAAATCTTATTAGCTCTAGTGATTGCCCTCATAACCATTTCAATGCAAAATGGATGTGGCTGCCAAATAGTTCCTAATGTATTAAGTCTCTTTGGTTGCATAAAAGATGAAATAACCCTGGAACGGAACATATTCCAAAAATCTGGTGGTTCATGAAGTGAAAAATTATGGGCTTAGGTTTTTATAAAATTTGAAAGGTCAAGAGGGTAAGCAGATGGCTAGCTGTAGAATTTATTACACATTAAGCAATTGTTTTGATGTGCCAGGCAAAGTCCTGGGAGCTTATGAGATTGTAAAATGCAATGACCCTGCATTAGATGGAGGATCCAGCCTATGATACACATGCAATTTTAGAGATCACATCCATCATTGGGTTATTACCTGTCAGAAACTCACGGGATTCAACACAATTAATATCCTGCACTGTAGTTTTTAACTATTGCTCTTTTCTTAACCTCTTTTTTTTCTTCCTGATATTTTATTCTTCTCTTAAACTATGATTAAGTTCATGATAATCAAGTGACAACTCAGCAAAGCTGAATGATTTTCCAGTAACTTTCAGTACCCATAGCAATAAAATTTTATAAGGGATATAAAGAATTTAGATACTCAATCCCACATACTCTCTCCAATATACATGAGTAATTTCCTTGTCATAAGTTAGAGCTTTTGAATGCAGACAACGGCAGTAATTTTTTCATAACTACATAAAATACTTAAGACAAATGCTGTCCCTTAAAAAGTTAATCTGAAGAAAATAATGCTGGATATTATAGTTGTAGAACCTTTCCCTCAAATCAAATAAAAACAAGAAAATTGTAAAAGAAAAATAAATATGTTCCATGCCTAGAAAATACTCTTTAGAGGCTCTTTGTTCTATGAAAGTAATAAAAATTCACTGATATGTTATAGAATAGCATGCTATAGTGCTCTGTGTCAGTTGCTTTTATTTGGTTATATCTAAAACCATATTATTTACTCAAACATGGAGATGGAGAAGGAATTGCACACTCTTAATTATAAAATGTTGATGTTCATCTGAGTTTTATGAATGATATATTTACTAAATTTAAGAATGTTATATATTCTGGGGCTGGAGAGATGGCCTAGTGGTTAAGAGCGCCGACCGCTCTTACAGAGGACCCGGGTTCAATCCCCAGCACCCACATGGCGGCCGAGAANCTTAGGTTTTCAAATTTAGTAGAGTATAGGTTTTTGAAGTATTCCCATATGATTGTCTGGATCTTTTGATTGTCTGTTGTGAAATTTCCCCTTTCATCATGAAGTCTATTGATTTGGAGTTGCTCTTTCTTTCTTTTGGTTATCTGGTCTAGGGAATCTATCTATCTTGTTTATTCTTGCAAAGAACCAACTTTTGGATTCATTGATTTATTGATATTGTTTTCTTTGTTTCTATTTCATTCATTTCTGCTCTGATTTTTGTTATTTCTTCCTGTCTGCTGCATTTAGGGTTTCCTTGTTGTTGTCTTTCAAGTGTTTTTAGCTGCAGTGTTAGCTCATTTATCAGTGCAATTTCTGATTTTTTAATGTAGGCACCCAGGTCTATAAACTTCCCACTTAGAACTGCCTTTAAAGTGTCACATAGGTTTTTTTGTGTGTTGTACTGTCATTATTGTTTAGTTCTAGGAATGTTTTTATTGCTTTCTTTATTTCCTCCTCGACCCATTCATTATTCAGGAGTGTGGTGTTTAGTCTCCATGTGTTCATGTAGGTAGCAAGGCTTATCCTGGTGTTGATATTGAGGCTTTATTGAACCATGGTCTGATAGACTGAATGAAATCATTTCAATTTTTTGTGTTTGTTGAGGTTTTTTCTTTGTCCAAGTATATGATCAGTTTTGGGGAATGTTTCATGGGGTGCAGAGTAGAAAGTATAATCTCTGGTGCTTGGGTGGAATATTTGGAATATGTCTGAGAGGTCTATTTCCTGTATTGTATTATTCAGTTCAGATGTTTATTCTTTTTCCAGTTGATTTGTCCAAACGACTGAGTTGGGTATTGAAGTCCCCTACTATGAGTGTGCTGGGGTTAATCTGTGCCTTGTAGTCCTGTAGAGTTGTATTTATAAAGGTCGGTGCATCTGAGTTGGGAGCATATATATTCATTATTGTGAAGTCTTCATGGTTAATTTTCCCTTTGATAAGGATGTAATGGCCCTCTTTGTCTCTTTTAATTCCTTCTACATTGAAGTCTATTTTGTCTGATATTAAAATAGCAACTTTTGGGGCTGAAGAGATGGCCTAGTGGTTAAGAGTGCCAACTGCTCTTGCAGAGGACCCAGGTTCGATCCCCAGCACCCACATGGCATCTGAGAACCATCTTTAACTCCAGTTCCAGGGGAATCCGACGCCCTCTTCTGACCTCCGTGGCATCACAAGACACGGGTGCACAAGCCTGCATGCAGACAGTACATTCATACACAAACGAAAATAAATAAATAAATTAATTAATTAAAAAAAATAAAATAGCAACTCCTGCCTTCTTTTTGGTACCATTTGCTTGGAATATTCTTTTCCATCCTTTCACTTTAAGTTGGTCCCTATCCTTGAGGGTAAGATGGGTTTCTTCTAGACAGAATATAGATGGGTTCTATTTCCTAATCCATCCTCCCAATCTATGTCTTTTGATTGGGGAGTTTAGTCCATTAACATTTAACATTACAATTGAGAGGTGTGTGTTGCTTCCTTTCACCTTATCATCCATTTGCATTTTTCATCTAGGTTTCTACTTCTGCATTTCTGCTTTTATTAATTTTTCTTTCAAGGCGCCTGAAGGTAGCTGCTCCTCTCCTCTGTCCTTTGAATTACTTCAAGTATTCTCTAAAGGGTTGGTTTTCCAGACATCTATTCTTTCATCTTGTTTATGTCATGGAAGATTTTTCTCTTTCCTTCAACTAGAATTGACATTTTTGCTGGGTATAATAACCTGGGTTGGCATTTATAGTCATTTAACACTGGGAACGCTTTACTCCAGGTTCTTCTTGCTTTCATAGTTTGAGCTGAAAAGTCAGATGTAATTATGATAGGTTTCCCCTTATATGTGACTTGTCCTTTTTCTATTGTGGCTTTCAGAATTTTGTTTTTGTTTTGGGCATCTAATGTTTTAACTATGATATGGCATGGGGAGTTTCTTTTCTGGTCCAGTCTATTTGGTGTTCTGTGTGCTTCTTGTATTTGTATGGGTTTGTCTTTTTTTAATTTGTGGAAATTTTCATCTATTATTCTGTTGACAAACTGATCAGTATCATTCTCTTGTGTTCATCTCCTTCCTCCATCCCTATGATACAGAGGTTTGATCTTTTCATAGTGTCCCACATTTCCTGGTTGTTCCACTCTTGTGTATTTATAAATTTTTCAACTTGAGCATTTTAGTTATTCTATGATATCTTCTAGGTCTGATATTCTTGTTCTCCATCTGTTCTACTTCTGGGGCTTTTCCCCATTCTTTCCTTTTGATTGGACGACTGTTTGATTTCCTTTTTCATTTCTTCCTGTGTTTCCTTTACTATTTCCACTTCCTTTTGGAGTTTCTCAATCTTCTTGTGTAGCTCCTTGTTTAGCTCATTGGTTTCCTTTTTCATTTCTTCTTGGGATCTTTTCAGTGTTTCCATTTCCTTCTGGAGTTTGTCATTTTTTTTTCCTCTAGCTCTTTCTGGAATCTGTGATCTTCTCCTTTTAGTTCATTTGAAGTTTGTCATTGTCTCCCTCTAGGTCCTATCTGAGATTTTCATTCTCTCCCCTTAGTTCTATGATTTCTTTGAATATATCTGTAATTGGTATTCTATGATCTGTGTCCTGGGTAACCTCTAGGGAGATCCCATTGTAGGAGTCCTCCACAGGCTCTGTAGAGTTTGGTATGGAATTATTGTGTACTTTTCCCATATTGTTCTTTCATTGTGCTCTTGGCATGTGGTTTGCCTTTTGCCTGTATTCTGATGCGAATCTTGAATGCCTCTTACCCTTGTTGAAGGATTGCTTTCCTTGATTCCTTCAGGTGCCTTTGTTGTATTCTCCTTACGTTTGGAGTGTTGGCTTGTCTAGGTTTCAGGCTATCAATTTTGGTTATATATTGGAATGTATAGTTCACTTCCCTTTCTGTTCATTAAGAACTGGGTGGGTGGGCTGGAGAGATGGCCTAGCGGTTGAGAGCGCCGACCGCTCTTGCAGAGGACCCGGGTTCGATCCCCAGCACCCACATGGCGGCCGAGAACCGTCTGAAACTCCAATTCCAGAACTCCAGTTCCAGGGGAATCCGACACCCTCTCTGACCTCCGCGGCATTGCACGACATGGGTGCACAAACTTGCATGCAGACAGTACATTCATACACATACAAAATAAATAAAATTAATAAAAAAAAAATTTTAAAAAAAGAACTGGGTGAGTAACAAACCAGAGGACACCTTCTAATCACTGTATTCCCTCTGCTGCCAGCCACTCTCTCTGGAGTTCCACTTGGTGGGGGGAGTGGGGGGCAGTTGGTTGGTTGTGTTGCTTGCTTAGCACCAGTATCCTCTGCTGCCGCTGCTGAGGCACCAGTTGCCCACAGCCTCTGAGTTCGAACCTCAGCTCCCAGAATCCTCTGGGCCAAAATACTGGCCCACACAGCCTCCACATCCACTGCTCTGGCACCAATTGCCCCCGTCCTCTGAGTTCAAACCTCAGTTCCCAGCTCCCAGAATCCAATTTTATTCTTGTCTATGATTTCTTTACTATGCCCCTGCATGCTTCTCTGTGTTTTATGCAAGTTTATTTTGTGCCATTTTATGTTAGTTTTATGCAACATTTCCTCTAGAGGTCAGCTCTAATTTAAGAAAGACTTCAAAGTCAGTGAGTGGTTTTTTTGCACGTGTCCACGTAAGGCACATGTATGGCACATGGTACACAGGTTCACATGTTCCACAGTTTGTATATGGAGGTCATATATAAATTGCAAATTCAGGTATTGGTCCTTACATTTCCAATTGCTTGAAACTGCTGTATTACTCATGTTAGCTGACTTGGCAGCTTCTGAAGAGTCTGTCTACACCTTCCAAATCAATTTGGACGCAATAGAATTATAGACAATTGTGTATTACATGTGGCTTTTATGTGAGTTCTGGAAATCCTGAATTAGTCAAGCAAGTGTTTTTAACTTTTGATCCATTTCATCAATCCAAATGCATTATAATTTTAAAAAGTGCTAAGAATTATAAAGACTATGGGGACTTTTAAAGCAGGACTGAATTAATTTGCATTGTAAGATGACCATGAGCACAGGACATGGATGGCCATGGTTAAAGTGTTATTTGGGTTTTACGTCGACAAGGCATGAAACTGTGATGGTTAACACTGCTAACTGGAGTGAATCTAGAGTCTCCTAGGTGACAAGCCTCTTGGAAGATTTCTGAGGGATTTTCTGGATTGGTTTAACTGAACTAGGCAGGTCCTATAAATATGTACAGAACCATCTCATGACCTGCTTCCAGGACTAAATAAATAGGAAAAAGGCAATAACCATCAATATTAATCCTTCTTTTCTTCTTCCTGTCTGAGATTCTCTGTGACCTGTTGCTTCTAGCTCTTCCTAATTGACTTCCCTGATGTGATGGCTTGTATGTTCATAGTACTGGCCAAAATGAACACTATCTTCCTTAAGTTGCTCTCACCAGGTATTTTATCATAGCAATGGTCTAGAAAATTAAATGTCATTTAATAGCCAAATTTGGTAATAGTAGAGGGCTTTATTCCCAACTATTGGGAGGCAGATTCAGATAGACCTCTGTGAGACTGAGGCCAGCCTTGTCTATATAATATAATCCAGGACATCGTGGGCTGCAAGGAAATCCTGTCTAAAGAAAAAAAAACTGCATAGACTACATATAGAAAAGAATCAAGTGAGAGGTTTCCAACTCAGGAAATAACTTACACGAATGTCTCCTCTACATTTTGGAATCACAGACAAGAGCTCTATAAATGAAATTTATGTTTAGTAGCAATGGTCTATACATAAATATGATAAGAATCTCAATGAACATCATAAACCACATTGACTTCAGGCATACTGAAGAGGGCTCTATTAATTTTTTTCAGAAAGGTTTAAAATTTTACATAATTGATAGTGAGAAAACTATGCAGAATCTCTGCATTTCTGAGTCCCAAATAAGCCAAAAAATATATAGATTTTAGTGCACTCAGGTAAAAAGGATGATAACTTTGCCACTAAATATCTGTTATGTCAAGGAAATGTTTAATTGCATGAGCATATTTTGGAAAAAAGATACTATACTATTACATTTTGTGTAAGAAGCAATTAGTGATATTGTATACATGTGGTACAAATATACATAACTGGATTTCACCCTTGATATAAAATGGGAAGTTCTACAAATTATACAATGTATTAGCACAAATAAAATGTCCCCATGTTTATATACTTAATTTATTGGTTATTGAGGATTACTCTTTATTCATAAAAGTTTTGTTTGTTATTAGACAATTAATTCATGGATAAAGTCAAATACATTAAATTTTAAAATGTAGTTAAAATATTTGAAGATGTTTAATCGAGTTTGTAAGTGGGAACTTGCATTACTCAAAGCCAATAAAAAGAGTTAATCCTTGTTAAATTTATAAAGAATAATAAAATATGTGTCTCAAGCTTAAAGGTTTAAAACATTTTGCTATACCTTAATGCTTTAAATCTTAATAATAAAATAATCCCTGATATGGGGATGCGAGAGATGCCGCTAGTGGTAAGAGCTACTGGACTGCTCGTGCAGAGGAACCCGGGTCGATCCCCAAGCACGCCACTTGCACTAGGAACCGTTTTTGATTCCAGTTCAGGGGAATCCGATGCCCTCTTCTTGACCTTGGAAGCCAATTGCACAACACGGGTGCACAACGTACCATGCAGACAGTACATTCATAATCTACTACAAAACATAAATTTAAAAATTTTTTTAAATCCCTGAATTAAACCAAGTATTGAGAAATCAAAATTGTTAACGGAAATGCAAGTTCTCTTTTATTAATTCCTATCATTAGATTTTGTGAATGCCATTTAATTTTACTCAGGTTGAGACATTAAATCTGTTAAATAAGGGTAAAGTAACTATTTTAATATAATTTTTGAAGATTGTCAAAATAACACATATGGTGTATGTATGCCATTCTGTGCTCAATCACCACTGTTGTTTAAGACTTTTGTCAAGTCATCTTGAAAAGCAATAGTTTCGCTCTTAATTCTTAATCAGACATTTAAAAAATATTGGGTAGTCTCAATGCCTAAGTGAGGAAATGCATTTAATAAAATCTTTAGTACCAATTGACTTATTTGTATTTGGCCCACAAAAATCTATGCACATTTTGTAGATTAAGCAATCAAAACTCAAAATACACCAGTGAGGAACAACCACTGTCATATTTATACTAAAAAAGAACGTTGCAAAAAAGCATTTAAAACATATAAATCTTGTGCCTTAACTTATATGCTTTTATTAAAAAAACTTCAATAAAACCGTTGTTAATTTTGGCAAAAGTTGTATTTCTATTTATTTACTTTACTGGGGTTTTCTCTGGAAATGAGTTTATTACTGGCTTACATACAACAAAAAACAATTACAAATTCCATTCCTCATAAATATTAACTACACCATCCATATCTGCAGCATTAACCTGTGCAGTAAGTCCTCAGTGTAAACTAACTTCCTAAAATGTTGAGACAGTTAACACTTTACAAATGGATACTAGCACCAAATCCCTGGTTGCAAACCAAACTGAGCATCATCTGTTATATTTCTTTGTTATATGAAAGCAGCAGTATGTTTGAAAAGCGAATCCCTTAATGGTCTTGAGAATTAACCTACCACTTATAGTTCAGATTTTGCATATTGGTCATGTAGGTGGAGGATAAGTATGCAATTTCTGTTTTTTTTTTTCAATATAGAAATTAAAGGGGATTGCAAATAAATCCTTATACAAGTTTTGGTAGAATGACATTTTTACTTATAGTTATTTTTCCAATCCCCCAGAGCATGGGAGGTTGTGTCCGTTTTCTGATTCTTCTCTCAATTTCCTTCTTCAGGGTTTAAAATTTGTTTGTAGAGGTCCTGTGTGTCTTTTGGTTAGGGAAATGGGAGAGAAAATTTGTTCCAGGTTATTTTATTGTTTTTGAGGCTTTGTAAGTGGAAAGTTCTCCTCGTATTCCTTCTGCAGTAGCCTACTGTGGTGTCAGAAACGGCTACTGATTTTTTTAGGTTGATATTGTGTATCTGCCACTTTGCTTGAGCTCCAATCATTTCTAGGAGTTTCTGTGGATTCTTAGTATCCCTTAAGTAGACAATCATACATCAGCAAAAAAGGTATAGCTTGACTACTCTTTTTCCTATTAGACCTCCTTTAATTTCCTGCCTTTCTGCCTTATTGCCCTAGAAGGGATGTCAACACTATGTTGAAAGGAGTGTGACAGGGGGGCAGCCTTGGCCAAGTTCCACCGTAAGGGGAATGCTTCGTCGTTTCCCCATTAGGATGATATTGGGCTGGGGGTTTCCTGTATAGGCTTTGGATTAACTTAAGGTCATGATCCCTCCAAAATCCAATCTTCCCTCAGAAAATTTAACACATGGACCAGACTGCTGGATTTTGTCAGGCATTTTTCCACGATCAATTTGAATGATGGGGTTGGTTTGTTGTTCTTTCCGTCGTGTTTAAGTGCTTGTATGATATTATATTGATTTTTCGTATGTTGAACCATTCTGCATCTCTGGTATGAATCCCAATTTGGTCATGGTATATATCTTCTGATGTGGGTCTGTAATGCGATTGCCAGTATCCATTAGAATTTTGGGCTTCACGAGTTGGGAAAAAAACTCCTCAATTTCATTTGGACAACAAAAGACCCCAATAGCCAAAGCAACTCTGGGCGAAAAAGCATTAACAGGCGGGATCATCTACCAGACATCAACTATACTACATGGCGCTATAGTCATAAAACAGCCTGTACTGGCACAACAACAGACCAGTTGACACAATGGGATAAAATGAAGATCCCAACCTGAGCACATACAATTTCATCATCATATTTGATAAGGAGGCAAGAAGACCATTTGGAGGAACGACAGCTCTTCAGCAAAGTGGTGCTTGGCAAAACTCGTCAGCCACCATGTAGAAGAATGAAACTAAACCCTACCCCTCACCCTGTACAAAGTCATTCCGATGGATCAAATAGCTCAAAACGTTAAACCCAAAACTTCTGGAGGTGACAGAAGAGAAACTTGGCACAAACTACAGACGGGGTGTAGGGAAAAGACTTCTTAAAATCATAAGCAGCTGCACAAGAAATAGAATCGCAATTGACAAATGGCAACCTCATTAACACCAAAAGCTTCTGTACATCAAAGGAAACACCAATTAAAGGATAGTGAAGAGAAAAACCCACAGAATGGGAGGAAACCTTCACAGCAGATACATCTGACAAAAAAAAGCATTAATTTTCCAGAGTATGAACAAGCTACTCTAAAAACACAAACGAAAGAAACAAATGAATCACTCAAAGAAGCTGGAGCAAAGATCTGAACAGAGACTTCCACAGAGGAGGAATTAGAGAATTCTGAGAAACACCTTAAGAAGTGTTCAAACAGCATAATAATTAAGGAAATGCAAAATAAAACCAACTTAAGATACCACCTTACTCCAGTAAGACTGGTTAGAGATCAAGAAACACAATGATGCCAAGTGCTGGAGAGGGGGTGGGGAAAAGGGGAACACTCATCATTGCGGTGGAATGTAAATTGTTACAGCCACTATGGAAAACCAGTGTGGAGACCCTTGAAGACTCAAATGATCCTAGGCCATTTGACCCAGATCAGACCCCTCCTGGGTATAACCCACAAGAGCACATCTTACTGCAGAGTATAAGTATATGCACAGTATATTTTATTGCAGCTATGTTCACAATAACAAAAAACTGGAATCCAACCCCAAAGTGCCTCTCAACTGACGAGGTGGATAGACAAAATGAAGGTACATGACACAAGGGAATTCTATGCAGCGGGAAAAAAAAGAAAGACACACAGAAACTTTGCAGGTAAATGGAGGGAGTTACCAGAATCATGTTTAAGTGAAGTAACAGTTCAGAAAAACAAACGACAGATGTGATTCTCATATGTGGACTGCTAGTACCAAATAACCAGTTATAAATATCTGTGTGGCAGGGGGGCGTGGTGGCGCACAGCCTTTGAACCTACACTCTCGGAGGCGAGGGCAGACGGATCTTTGTGAGTTTCAAGGCCCAGCCCTGGTCTACAGGAGTGGATTCCCAGGACAGCTGGGGCTACAGGGAGACCCTTCTCAGAAAAAGCAAAAAATAAATAATAAATAAATAAATAACTTAAATAAATAAATATATAAGAAATCTCTCGTGAGAGGGAGCTTATTAAAAGACACACAAACAAGAAAGAATTGCATCGAAGAAACTGACTGAAATGGGGATCGTCGGGAAGGGTGGGAGGGGTGGGAGAGGAATGTGGTGCTATATTCGATTGGTGCATATTTCTTGCCGTGACGTTCACCAAGTATGCCAGATTTTTGCGCCAGACCTCTGTTTACCACGATATATGGGTTTTAGGACTTAGTACGTAAATATGTTTATATTAAACAACATTGGTTTAAAGGCTGATAAAACGGTAAGGCATCTGAGTTATGGTAGATCAAAATGCTGTTGTCCCATTATCTTAATTAAAAACTTGTATACAAGTTTCTTTGGGATTGGTATAAACAAATGTTCTCTCATATTTGTGCTTCATATAGTATCACCTGTAGCAATCTCTTTCACTATGTGATGGAATTTAAATTTAAAATACAGTTTTGTTTCCCAAATATTCACATACATAACCCAAAACAGCATGGGTGAACTTGATGAAATTGTTGCCTTGATACCCACCCTATAGTCATGTATATATACAATGCTTTTTGAGACTCATAGGGTCAAAAATAAAAACCTAAATAAAAGAGGGAATATAGAATAGATATGAAAACTTTTCAAAAAAACCCTACAATCCAAATCTTAAAACTAACTATGGGACAAAGGATTTGTATGTTCCAATAGACCAGAGTATCACCACTTAATGGACTGAGAAAAATGCAGCTTTGCAGTGAGTAGGAAAATGTACAGAAAGTGCCAAGCTAGAGATAGACCCCCTGGGGCATTGAAGGGAAGAAAATGCCTCAGATTGCGCAGACATCAGGCCCCCTCTCTGCGATCCTACTAGTAACAAACTATTTTTTTAATGAATCTAACGAACTTATCTCTAAGGTGCGCAACGGTTTTATTAACAAGAGACTTGGCTTAACTTCCCCCCATAGAATAAGGAGAAATCTGATTGATGATGAGGTTGTTCCAGCTGTAGATTGGAGGCAGCTGTTATAGAGGTATCCTTGTAAAATCTGTAAAAAACTCCATCTTATTGATTTGACTAATGGACATAGAACTTGAAAAGGATTATTCTCTATTCAGGAACCAAATATAATGCTACAAAGTCTCCTTAAGCATGCACTTAAGCAAATATGTTAATACAGGCGCTCTGACATCAAATGGATTATTCTGACCAAGGAGATTTGCCAGGGGAATCCATGAAGCCCCCACAAAAGGTAAAGGCTCCTTGCCTCCAACTGGGTATCTGCAGGAAGAGAGGACGATAAGGCCCTGCTGTGTGACAGCCGGAGATAAAGCATGGGAAAGAGGTATGGAGACTGCACTTGCAAGTATACAGATGGTCTCTCTGGAAGCACAGAGAGTGTTACCAAAGGCCCCTAAACCAATAAAGCAAATAGAGGTCCCTTGAGTCAAGCAAAAACTAGTCCCTCCTCAGCACAGCTACACCTCAATCTGCCTGGAAATACTTGGTCAGCAGTGGCAGCCTTATGTGCTGTTATCCCAAATCTAACTGGCTATAGCTCTCTCCTTGGAGGAATAACCCACGGCTGATGCCACAAGGCTTACATCCTCTAATGGTTAGCAGATGTTATAAAACCACATGAGGAACCCTGTCATACTAACAGAAGAAAATGTAATTCATGTAGATTAACATACCATCCAAACATCTCGTGCGTATACAAAGTAACCTACGATAAACTAATTATTACTGTTTAAATACCTATATATCCAATTCGTTGTGCTTCATTAGTAGGATCGAAAGGCCTCTATTATACACGTTTAAATCCTCTATATCTAATTGCATGTGACTTCAGTAGGTATCAGAAAGGTATGCGGGACAAGTGGCAGCACATAAAGAAAACAGCCAGAATTTGACTCAGAGACCACGACAACAGACCAGAGATAAGTAGACTGTTTGCTGTGTGCTCACCCTGTGCCCCTTTTCTAAGCCTAGGGAACCAATCTGCGGAAGAGGGGGTGCAGTAGAATAGAAGGCTGTGATGTGGGGGAATGGTGAAACAACAAAACCTATAGACTGGACACTCAATTTAATCAACATTGGATTGGAAACATACAGCTCCCCTTGTGGGATGGTGTGGACCCATGAGTCTGTGTGGGTTGGGGCCAACTGCTCGCAAATTGGGTTTTACATGAAGCATGCTGTACTCCCAAATTATTCACTTAGTGTTAAAAAATGAAAACAAAACAAAAAAAAAACAGAGAAAGATGCAGAAAAAGTTTATCGGCAGAATCCATGATCTGGGATGGTTAAGGGTGGGTGGGGGAAGGGCGATGGAATATATGCCTGAACGGAATTGCGCACAAAACTTGATGTGTGACACACAAGCATCCATCAAAAAAAATCAAAAAATAAAAAATAAAAAATAAAGGCTGCATTACATTTAAAAAAAAAAGTGATTAAAGGGAAAAGATGGAAGAAAGAAGTAATTTTCTTGGCATGAAAAAGAATTTTTTGCATGAAAAAAGAAAACTTCAACTGACTCTTTGTGGTCCTGTTTTATCTTTGTTTTCCTCTGTTCTCATGGAAGGGACTCTTGATTGATGACGAGTTCAGAAATGCATGGAACATTTCACAACCGTGTATTCTCTGCATCAAGCAGTTGTGGAGCTCTGCAATAATCTCTGTCTGTTGGAAACTTAATATTCTTTGCATGAGTGTTGACGTCATATATGTCTGTAAATTATAAGCATTCATGTTTAGTACAAAGTAAGAAATTACCTTTGACTAGTGAAGTAACAGCCTCAGAAATTTTTCTCTAAGACTCTATGACCACTCCACCCATGTATATTTGGCAAGGATGACCAGTATTGACACATGAATTCCCTCCCATTGAGTGGGCTTTTAAATCCATTAAGGTAGTGTGAAAATAGACTCTATAGAGAGTGTGGGGAGCCCATGGACAGGGTTCCTGTTATTAACTCTACACTCTAGCACGTCAGGGGCCATTTCCAAAAAAGAAAATACTTTTAAGAACAGAAAACAGAGTGCATGAACCATATGAAAAGGTCTTTATGTCATATGACATCTACAGCAATGTTGTCAGCATGCACAGGACCCATGCAAAGCCAACGCAGACAAAACCCAGCATAAAACTGGGGGAAATGGGCAAGTACCTCAATCTTCGTTGAAGAGCTACTGGGAAACTAATTACTGCTATTGAGGTGATCTGATTTTCTTTCAGAGAGAAGACACAGGTGGATGAATTCGCACCAAAGGATGTCTGAGTATATTAGCTTGACTCTATAGGCCTGTATCTTATAATGTCAGAATGAAATAGGAATACTGGAAGGGGGGTTGCGATAGGAGATGTGGAAGTGAAGGGGTATATGTAGGTCAAACTATGTTTTAGGAAGTACAGAACAAAACCGTAATAAAATAAAAAGTATCAAATAATGTCCAGTTGACACAGTGGGTTACCGAATATATATAGAGTACAGTGCATTTTAAGCTAGAGACCAGTTTCTGCGAAAGTGTCCAATACTAAACCATTAGTAATAAACCATTATAGTAAATTAGAGATAAAGTTATAACATGATTAAAAATTTTGGTTTTTTTGAGGTTAAAAAAACACTAGTCTTAATATAATATCAATTTAGGGATAACATCCAGGCTAAGATAAAATATATTCCAATATTGTGTTTTAATTATCCAATTATATGGCATACCTTAATATGAAGAACATTTTATTGCCCATATACTTCTTTGTACTAAAGTAACAAGGGTAGATTTATTTGTATAAGAAGCAAAATAATCATTTATGAGGTTTTTTTAATATTATGGAAAAACGCCTTCACTGTGAATAAAACTCCATTGGTAAGTGGCATTCTTTTCTTTATTTTTTTAATTTTATTTTTGTATGTGTATGAATGTACTGTCTGCATGGTAGTTGTTTGCACCCGTGTCATGCAAATTGCTGTGGAGGGTCCAGAAGAGGGTGTTTGGTATTCCCCCTGGAACTGGAGTTAAAGAGGTTCTCAGCCACCATGTGGGTGCTGGTGATCGAAACCCGTGGTCTCCTGCAAGAGCGAGTCAATGCGCTTAACCGGGCTAGTCCCATCTCTCCAGCCCTCTTTATAAAATCAGTTTAAAGAAATATGTGGCCCATTCTGTTAGTATTCACTGAGGAAATGCTAACATGGGGCAGGTGCTCTAAATTGGTCAACAAACAAATTTGTAAAGTCCTATAGAATTTATGTTGATTGTTTGACAGTTTATTTCCTTTTTATTTCTCATTAGTTATTGTCTTCTTCTATGTTTTTTCATCTAAATATTTTGTATTATAACATTAATTGTAACAGAAGTGTTAGCTGAATGATTATCATCATTTCCTAAACATACATGGAAGGAATCAATTTGNGACCCGGGTTCAATCCCCAGCACCCACATGGCGGCCGAGAACCATCTGAAACTCCAATTCCAGGAGAACTCCAGTTCCAGGGGAATCCGAGACCCTCTTCTGATCTCCGTGGCATTGCACGACACGGGTGCACAGACCTGCATGCATACAGTACATTGATACACACACAGAAATAAATAAAATTTAAAAATTGTTTAAAAAAAGAATGTTATATATTCTTATGTGTACACTGTTAATGTACTCTAAAATGACAAATGGCTAGTGATTTAAAAGTAGCACATAGCTTGAGCCATAGTCAGTCTTCATGTTCAATTTCATCTTATTAATTTTTTCTGCATTTAATTTTGTTTAATTTGTTAACATCATCTTTTTAGTGTACTTAACTAGGCAAACTTCAATAGATGACTTTTCAAGAAAATACTTTGAGCCTGGCATGGTGGTGCACGCCTTTAATCCCAGTACTCCGGGGGCAGAGGCAGGTGGATCCCTGTGAGTTTAAGGCCAGCCTGGTTTACAGAGTGAACTCCAGGCCAGCTGGGACTAAAGGAAGACCCTTTCTCAAAAATACCAAAAAAAGAGAAAATCCTTTGAATAACATGTTTTAGAGAAAACACTTCAAATATCAAAACATAATACATAAAATATTTTTTATCCAAGATGTACCTTCCTTCATTCAGGGTCCTTAGAACAGAACTGAGCGGCATCATTCACCCCTCTCTTCTTCCTGTCTATGGACATAATGTGACAAGCTGCTTGGAGTAAGAAGTAGATGACAGAGAAAATTGGTACTGAGACATGGGAATGTGCTCTGGTAGACAGGAGTACATACTTTTTAGACCTGTGGAATTGATCTTCATGATGAATGTAGATGAGTTTAGAACTATGATTATAAAATCCTTAGTATTAGAAGCATCTTAAATATGCTCTTTTGGAAGGAGATTGAAAGATGAGAATGCTGAGAGTAATATGGACTTTGGAGGCCTGGCTCATGAGGTTTAAAGCAGAACTTTATAAGAAACTAGGCTAGGAGTCAACTATATTACATTCTGGCAAAACAAAACTTCTGATTGCAACTTCTCAGTGTTCATATTTAGTTCTACAGTGAGAGACAGTAAAATGATGTATTTTGTGGGGAAAGTTTTATGAAGAAGTTTAAAATTCCAGACAAGAAGAATACAGAAAATAAAGCATCCCTAACCATGGAAAAGAAATCTTACATTCTTCAACTGTCACTAGTGAATGTTCCTCAAACAGCAAAGTGTCATGCACACAAAAGGCCACAACTGGCTAACTAATTGAGAATAAGAGACTACAGAATATGTTCTCCTAGACAAGACTATATTAACCTCACCCACTCACAGCTCAGGAACCATTGAGGAAAAGAGAAGGCAGCAAGATTGTTAGAGTCAGAGCTGGTGAATGTTCAAAAGGAAACAGAGGTTTTGAGCCACTGGGAACTGACTCACTTGAACTTGCAACAATGGTGATAGCATGTACAACACCCATGCCAACCCAAGCAGACAAAAACCCAACATAGAAATGGGCAACATGCCCAAACCAAAACATATAGACTCTAGGCAACTGATTACTGCTTGGTGAGGGAGAGTTGACCTTCTTTAAGAGAGAATATTGACTACACTAGATAGACCAATTAGACTCCTGCAGCTGAACTTGCACCAAGGAACAGTGGGAACAAACGCTTGAGTGGAAAAGACAACATATATGACAGAACGCATGAAATCTGGTGAGGGGTGCTAATGGGACACAGATGGGGGAGTGGACTTAAATTTTATTATGATCTATGAAATTCCAAAAAATCAATAAAATATTTTAAAAAGAAATAGATAACTTTATGTGACAAAGGGAAAGATAAAATGAAAACAAATGTTTAAATATACTCTCTGATGATTAAGCCAATGGAGAAAAGGAATAAGAGATCTGTTTTTTGAGCAATTCATTTTTTTCTATTTGGTGTTTCAATTTTATTCTTTTTTACTGTTATAAAGTTATTTGGAAGGTCAAAAAGCTGAGTCTCATGTCTTTGAGGAGTACCAAAAGCGGTGGCAGCCACAGGGTAGATGCACTTGCCAGTAAGAATTGAAGACAGGCCAAATCACAGTAATCTCTCTTTTTTTCTTTTTGTCTAAGATCTCAAGTTTTATGTCTGCAGCACAGTTTCTCTGGTCTTACTGATTATTTCTGATGGTACTTTCCTTTCTGATGCTAAAAGGCAAACAGTTATCTCAGATTAACCAAGATTTTTGTTTTTTTCAGTTGAGGATCTGGTCCTCGGGGGTCTTGGGTTTTTTTTTTTTTTTTTGAGGGGGAGGAAGGGGGGAGCAACTTGCTCCCTTCAGCTTTTCATTTACCAGTTCCATCCACTCAAGGACAAAATCAGGTCTTGCTAGACCAGGTTTCCTTTTCTGAAGCATGAGCAGATTTTCCTCTTTATAGACTGGACACTGGCTGATGTCCCATTAGCGGCTCTCCAAGACCTCCCTGAACAGGAAGACTGGTGACCCACATTCGCAGGAAATTTCAAGAGATGCCCCCACGCATAATCCCCTAAGACTTGGTTGACCTCTGAGGGCAAGGAACAAAGTTATCCCTTAGGTCCCTCAGTCAAGTTGGTATGGACATTAAGTATAGTCATTAAGCACCCAGAAAGGCTAAGTTGCACCAGTCCATTACATTGCACCTATATTAAAATTGTATCCTTTGGAAACAACCTGTATGATATTTCCATATCATATTTCTTAATTTGCATCTTTCTACTTTAATCCCATAATACTCTAATAGATGCATACATACCCTCCATCATATACCAAAAACCCAAGGTCTGAAAATAAATGTTAGGTCGGCTCTAGAACCTGTTTAGGGGTTCAGAATGCAAGAGCACAGTTGTCTTTAGATCATGAGGAATATAACATTAACATTGCTCAGTTTGTCTTACAACTAGGTACTTGGTACTAGCATCCACAGATGAGGGATACCATTTGTCTTTCGCTTTTCTGGGATTGTGTTACTTCACTGAGAAGAAAATCTTCTAGTTCCATCCAGTTACCTGCAAATTTCATTATGTCATCTTTCTTTACCACTGCATAGAACTCCATTGTGTAGATGTTCAACAATTTCTCTATCCACTCGTTGGTTGAGGGGCACTTGGGTTGGTTCCAGCTCTTCGCTGTTCTGAAGAGAGCTGCAATAAACATGGCTGTACATGTATCTCTGAAGTAGGAAGAGTCTGATGGATATATTCCCAGAAGTGGTATGGCCGGGTCAGGTGGTAGGCTCATTTTGAGTCTTTTAATGGTTCTCCATACTGCTTTCCATAGTGGTTGTACAAGTTTGCATTCCCACCAGAAGCAGATGAGTGTTCCCCTTTCCCCACACCCTCTCCCGCATTTGGTATCATTTGTTTTCTTGATCCTGCCAGCCTTATCGGGGTGAAATGATATCTTAAAGTGCTTTTAATTTGCATTTCCTTAATTATTAGCAATGTTGAACACTTTTTAAGATGTTTCTCAGCCATCTCTATTTCCTCGCTTGTGAAGTCAATGCCCAGCTCTTTACTCCATCTTTTGAGTGAATCGTTTGTTTTTGTACTTCTTCATTTTTTGACTAGTTTATATATTCTGGAAGTTAATGTTCTTCTAGATGTATCAGCAATGAAGGTTACCTCCCACTCTGTCGGTTTTCTCTTCACTTCCCTGATTGTTTCTTTTGCCGTATAGAAACTTTTGAGTTTAATTAGGTCCCATTTGTCAATTATTGACCTTATTTCCTGTGCAGCTGCTGTCTAATTTAGAAAGTCTTTTCCTACACCTATGTCTTGTTGCTGCCAACTATTTCTTCTATCACCTTCAGAGTTTTGGGTTTCACATTGAGGTCTATGATCCATTTGGAGTTGATTTTTATACAGGGTGAGAGGTAGGAGTTTAGTTTTTATTCTTCTACAAGTGGTGATCCAGTTTTGCCAACACCATATGCTGAAGATGCTGTCTTTGCTCCATTGAGTCTTTTTGGCCCCCTTGTCAAATATGAGGTGGCTGAGATTGTATGTGCTCAAGTTTGGATCTTCAGTTTTGTTCCATTGGTCTATGGGTCTGTTTTTGTGCCAGGACCAGGCGGTTTTTATGACTATACCCTTGTAGTATAGTTTAAAGTCTGGTATAGAAATCCCCCCATGTATTGCTCTTTTCACTCAGGGTTGCTTTGGCTATTTGGGGTCTTTTGTTGTTCCATATGAATTTAAGAATTTTTTTAAGGCCTGTGTAGAATGTCTTTAGGATTTTAATTAAAATTGCATTGAATTGAATCGGTATATTAATTTGGGTAGAATAGACGTTTTTACTGTATTGATTTTTCCAATCATGAGCATGGGAGGTCTTTCCATCTTCTGATGTCTTCTTCAATCTCCTTCTTCAGGAGCTTATAATTTTTGTTGTAGAGATCTTTGGTGGTTTTGGATATGTTTGTTTCTGGGTATTTTATTGTTTTTGAGGATATTGTGATTGGGAAGACCTCCTTGCATTTCATCTTCAGTTGGTTGTTGTTTGTTTAAGAAAGGCTACTGATTTTTCTAGGTTAATTTTGTATCCTTCCACTTTACTGAAACTCTTAATCAAAAAGGGATAGTTTTACTTCCTCTTCTCCAATTAGTATTTGTTTAATTGCCTTTTCTTGCCTTATTGCCCTACCCAGTGTTTCAAGCACTATATTGAAAAGGAGTGGTGACAAGGAGCAGCCTTGTCAGGTTCCTACCTTTATGGGAAATCCTTCTAACTTTTCTCCATTTAGGATGATGTTGGCTGTGCTTTTCTTATATATGGCTTTGATTATGTTGAGGAATGATCCTTTCCAGTCCAATTCCCTCTAATCATGAAGGGATGCTGGATTTTGTCAAAGGCTTTTCTGCATCTATTAAGATGATCATATGGGTTTTGTCCTTCAGCCCATTTATATGATTTATGATATTTACTGATTTTCATGTGTTGAATCATCCCTGCATCTCTGGTATGAATACAACTTGATCATGGTGAATGATCTTTTGATATGGGTCTGTATATGGGATGCAAGTATTTTACTGAGAATTTTTGCATCTGAGTTCATTAATGAGATGGGTTTGTACTCCTCTTTTTTGATTGCATCATTGCCTGGTTTTAGTGTTATAATGATGCTGGCTTCATAGAAGAAATTTAGGAGATTTCCCTCTGCTAGTATCCTTCTGAACAGTTTGAGTAATAATGGTTGTAAGTCCTCTTTAAATGTTTTATAGAATTCTGCTATGAAACCATCTGGACCTGGGCTTTTTTTAGTTGTGAGGCCTCTTATTACATTTTCAATTTCTTCATATATTATGGGTCTGTTTAAGCTGCCAATCTCTTCTTTGTTTAGGTTTGGGTTTCCCCGGATTTCAGATATTCATCCATTTCTCTTAGGTTTTCAAATTTAGTAGAGTATAGGTTTTTGAAGTATTCCCGTATGATTGTCTGGATCTTTTGATTGTTTGTTGTGATTTTTCTCCTTTCATCATGAAGTCTATTGATTTGGAGTTGCTCTTTCTTTCTTTTGGTTAACTGGGCTAGGGAATCTATCTATCTTGTTTATTCTTGCAAAGAACCAACTTTTGGATTCATTGATTTATTGGTATTGTTTTCTTTGTTTCTATTTCATTAATTTCTGCTCAGATTTTTGTTATTTCTTCCTGTCTGTTGCTTTTAGGGTTTATTTGTTGTTGTTGTCTTTCAAGTGTTTTTAGTTGCAGTGTTAGCTCATTTCTTTGTGCTCTTTCTTTTTTTTTTAATATAGGCACCCAGGGTTATAAACTTCCCTCTTAGGATGGTTTTTAAAGTGTCCCATAGTTTTTGTTGTGTTGTACTGTCATTGTCATTTAGTTCCAGGAATGCTTTTATTTCTTTCTTTATTTCTTCCTTGACCCATTCATTATTCAGGAGTGTGTTGTTTAGTCTCAATGTGGTCATGTAGGTAGCTGGGCTTATCCTGGTCTTGATATTGAGCTTTATTGCACTATGGTCTGATAAAATGCATGAAATTATTTCAATTTTTTCTATTTGTTGAGGTTTTTATTCTGTGTTCAAGTATGATGTTAATTTTGGAGTTCGTTCCATGGGGTGTTGAGTAGAAAGTATATTCTCTGGTGCTTGGGTGGAATATTTGGAAGATACCTGTGATGTTCATTTCCTTTATTGTCTTGTTCAGTTCAGATGTCTCTCTGTTTATTCTTTGTCTGGTTGATCTGTCCAAAGGACTCAGTGGGGTATCGAAGTCCCCTACTATGAGTGTGCTGGGGTTAATCTGTGCCTTGAAGTCCTGTACAGTTGTATTTACGAAGGTTGTTGCACCGGAGTTTGTTGCATATATATTCATGATTGTGAAGTCTTCATGGTTAATTTTCCCTTTGATAAGGCCTTCTCTGTCTCTTCTAATAGCTTCTTCTTTGAAATCTATTTTGTCTGTTATTAGGATAACAACTCCTTCTTTCTTTTTGGTAGCATTTGCTTGGAATATGTTTTTCCATCCTTTCACTTTAAGTTGATGCCTATTCTTAAAGGTGAGATGAGTTTCTTGTAGATAGCATATCAATGAATTCTGTTTCCTAATCAATTCACCCAGTCTACGCCTTTTGATTGGAACATTTAGGCCATTGATATTTAAGGTTATAATTGAGAATTATGCGTTGCTTCCAGTCACTTTATTCTATATTTGCGTTTTTTGTGTAGGTTTCTACTTCTGCAGTTCTGTTTTTATTAAATCTTTCTTTCAAGGTGCCTGTAGATAGTTGCTCCTCTCCTCTGTCCTTTGAATTGCTTCAAGTATTCTCTGAAGGGTTGGTTTTTCAGATGTGTGTTATTTCATCTTGTTTATGTAATGGAAGATTTTTCTCTTTCCTTCAACTTGAATAGACATTTTTGCTGGGTATATTAACCTGGGTTGGCATTTATAGTTGTTTAGCACTGGGAATGTTTAGTTCCACGTTCTTCTTGGTTTCATAGTTTGTATGGAAAAGTCGGCTGTAATTCTGATAGTTTTTTTTTT
>VZQC01010078.1:658708-699897 GCA_009823505.1 Rhizomys pruinosus
TATATCTAATTGCGTGTGCTTCACTAGTAGGATCGAAAGGCTCTATATTATACTGTTTAAATACCTATATATCTAATTGCATGTGCTTCATTAGTAGGATCAAAAGGTTATGCCTGGACAAGCTGGCAGCCCATGAAAGAAAACAGCCAGAATTGACTAGAGACCACGACAACAGCTCCAGAGAAAGTAGACTGTTTTGCTTCTCATCCACCTGTGCCCCTTTTCTAAGCCTAGGGAACAATCTGCGGAAGAGGGGGTGCAGTAGAATGTAAGGGCTGTGATTGGGGTGAATGGTGAAACAACAACAATATAGACTGGACACTCAATTTATCAACTTGATTGAACATACAAGTCTCCCCTGCTGGATGGTGGGACCCATGAGCTGTGTGGGTTTGGGCACAACTGCTCGCAAATTGGTTTTACATGAAGGATGCTTGTACTCCCAAATTATCACTTAGTGTTAAAAAAATGAAAACAAAACAAAAAAAACAGAGAAAGATGCAGAAAAGTTATGGCAGAATCCATGATCTGGGATGGGTAAGGGTGGGGTGGGGGGAAGGGAAGGGAATATATGCCTGAACTGAATTGGAAAATGATGTGTGACATACACAAAGCATCAATAAAAAAAAATCAAAAAATAAATAAATAAAAAAATAAAAGGCTGCATTACATTTAAAAAAAAAGATTAAAGGGGAAAATGTGAAAAAAAGAAGTGAATTTTCTTGGCATGAAAAAAGAATTTTCTTGGCATGAAAAAAGAAAACTTCAACTGACTATTTGTGGTCTTTTGTCTTTGTTTCCTTCTGTTACATGAGGGAGCTTTATTGATGAGAGTTCAGAAATGCATGGACATTTCACAACCGTGTATTCTCTGCATCAGAGCAGTTGTGGAGCTCTGCAATAATCTCTGTCTGTTGGAAACTAATATTCTTTTGATGAGTGTTGACTGTCATATATGTCTGTAAATATAAGCATTCATGTTTAGTACAAAGTAAGAAATTACCTTTGACTAGTGAAGTAACAGCCTCAGAATTTTCTCTAAGCTCTATGACCACTCCACCCATGTGTATTTGGCAAGGATGACAGTATTACACATGAATTCCCTCCCATTGAGTGGGCTTTAAATCCAATTAGGTAGTGTAGAAAATAAGACTCTATAGAGAGTGTGGGCCCATGGACAGGGTTCCTGTATTAAACTCTACACTCTCAGCACTCAGGGGCCATTTCCAAAAAGAGAAAATACATTTTAAGAACCAGAAAACGAGGTGCATGACCATATGAAAAGTCTTATAGTCATATGAATCTACAGCAATGTTGTCAGCATGCACAGGACCCATGCAAAGCCAAGCAGACAAAAACCCAGCATAAAACTGGGGAAATGGGCAGCAGTCCTCAATCTTAGTTGAAGAGCTACTGGGAACTAATTACTGCTATTGAGGTGATCTGATTTTCTTTCAGAGAGGAGACACAGGTGGATGAATTCGCACCAAAGGATGTCTGAGTATATTAGCTTGACTCTATAGGCCTTACTATAAATGTCAGAATGCATAGAATCTGAAGAGGGGGTTGCGTATAGGAGATGTGGATAAGTGAAGGGGTATAATTATCATTAACATGTTTTATGAAGTACAGAAAAACCTAATAAAATAAAAATATTCAAAAAATTTCCAGTTGAGCATCAGTGGTTACAGAATATTATTATTAGATACATGCATTTAAGCCTAGAGACATTTCTGCTGAATGTCCAATACTAAACCTTAGTAATAAACATTATAGTAAATTAAGAGATAAAGATAAACATGAGTAAAAATTTGTGAGTTTTTTTGAGGTTAAAAAACACTAGTCTTAATATAATATAATTTAGGGATAACATCAGCTAAGATAAAATATATTCAATTATTGTGTTTCTAATTATCCAATTATATGGCATACCTTAATATGAAGAACATTTTATTGCCCATATACTTCTTTGTACTAAAGTAACAAGGGTAGATTTATTTGTATAAGAAGCAAAATAATCATTTATGAGGTTTTTTTAATATTATGGAAAAACGCCTTCACTGTGAATAAAAACTCCATTGTAGTGTTCTTTTTTAATTTTTTTAATTTTATTTTTGTATGTGTATGAATGTACTGTCTGCATGTAGGTTTGTGCACCCGTGTCATGCAATGCTGTGGAGGTCAGAAGAGGGTGTCTTGGATTCCCCTGGAACTGGAGTTAAAGATGGTTCTCAGCCACCATGTGGGTGCTGGTGATCGAACCCGGGTCCTCTGCAAGAGCGGTCAATGCTCTTAACCGCTAGGCCATCTCTCCAGCCCTCTTTATAAAATCAGTTTAAAGAAATATGTGGCCCATTCTGTTAGTATTCACTGAGGAAATGCTAACATGGGGCAGGTGCTCTAAATTGGTCAACAAACAAATTTGTAAAGTCCTATAGAATTTATGATTTGGTGACATGTTTATTTCCTTTTATTTCTAATTATGTTTATTTCTTCTTATGTTTTTTCACTTAAAATATTTTGATTATAACATTAATTGTAACAGAAGTGTTAGCTGAATGATTATCATCATTTCCTAAACATACATGGAAGGAATCAATTTGGCTCTGAACAAAATATATGAACAAGCCCTACCTTTTGTTTTCACTCCTGTTACTCTGCATTTTTATTGACAGCTATAATAATCAGAACTTCTAATCTTCACTGATAAGAATTAGATATCTTATTAATCATGCACCTTTACACTGCTGAGGGAAGAAAGAGGACCCTTTTAATTTCATAGAGATCAAGAGTATTCTCTTCTCAGTGCAGAATTTTTATTCTCCCCCATTTTAAAAATAATTTTATGTTTTATTGACTTTTGCGATTTTCAAACAATGTAGATGGATGATATTGTAACTTTGTTTTTGCACATCTTTAATGCCAGCACTCAGGAGGCAGAGGAAAGCATATCTCTGTTAGTGCAAGGCCAGCCTGTTCTACATATCAAGTTCTAGGACAGCTGGGGATACAGGAAGAATATGCCTGGAAAAGACCAAAAAACGATACATAGATGGATTATACTAAGATTCCCTCCTCTATCTTCATCTCCTGCCACTGCCCTCTGCCCAATTTAATATACTCTTATATGTATAGAACATATACTATAGAGTCTGGCTCGTGTTTCCAAATGTCCTTCAATCTAGATCCATCTACTTCATCTAGATCCAACCACTTCACTAAATGAAGCCCTACCTAAAACTCAACAAGGCTCTGAAATCACCCTTTTTATTGTCTTTCTTGAAAATGTTAGGGTACTCACAAATTTCAGTACAATGATAAAGAAAATGAATAAAAAATTATCTTGTCTTGCTTTTATTAATGATATTCCAGCACAATCACAGATTTGAAAATGAAAGTTCTCCAAAGAATTGGCATCAACAAGTATGGAAGAAATGATATAATTATAAAGGCAAGTTTAGTTTCATTCACATATTGTCTATGTGATAATCATCCATGCTAAAAATAGGGTCAGTGAGATCACTCAGTGGATAAAATTACATACCTCACAAGCGTGGTGACCTTAGTTTGATGCCCAGACCCCATGGTAGAAGACAAATTTGACTCTTAAGTTTGTCCTCTGACCTCCAAACAGCTCTGTATCAAACACACAGGCATACAAATATACACATAAAATAGTATTAATAATTAATACACATTAGTAATAATGAAATAAAATTTCAGTTTTAGTATGCTATAATATTTCTATAAATTATTTTTAATAATCCACTAATTCTAACATCTATTAAATGTGTTGATATTATCAGTGCTAATAATGAGGGAATGTTAACTATGCCTCATGCTTCCTCCAATAAGGGATTTGCAGTGTGCTAAATACATCTGTGAAATTATCAATATCTAAAAAGAAGGTCATTGAGAAGAGAGAGGAAGAAACTGCTCATGAAATGCATAATTCTGATGAACAAAGAAATTTGTTTTGATAAGGCATTTTTTGTAGTTCAAAGGAATTTGTGTGATGAACACCAAGGAGGGTTTTTGTCCCATTTCTTATTTGCCTCTCTGACATAAAAGAACATCACCAATTAGTGTATATTTTAAGACTGTGGTTGAAAAAAATTGAATCAAATAAACATATAAATAGCTGACCCTGTGTATGTGCATATTTTGTTTCAATTTTATTAAATTAATACTTTTATCAAATTAATACTATTATTGAAATGTCCTGATAAGATCTGGCTTCAGAGAACTATTCAATTAACACTTATACAATACAACTTAGGGGCTGGACATGGCTGAGGCCACGGGCCATGGACTCCCAGGAGAAGCCTCCCAGTGGCCTCTCGATCAGTATGGCTGCTTCATGCTCTCGGGTACCAGAGAGTTGCCTGAGCCTAGCCTGGAAGCTGGGATGGCGCCTGCCTACACGTGGAAAGTGTTGAGTATTGGATTACAATGTGTAGAGCCAGATGACTGACGCCATGTTTCTCAAGATGGGCAGCTTTCAACAGAGGTTTTTCATGTGCTTGTTGAAAATGCAGTTTTGGGGCTGGAGAGATGGCCTAGCGGTTGAGAGCACCAACTGCTCTTGAAGAGGACCCGGGTTCAATCCCCAGCACCCACGTGGTGGCTGAGAATGATCTGTAACTCCAATTCCAGGAGAACTGCAGTTCCAGGGGAATCCGAGACCCTCTTCTGACCTCTGCAGCATTGCACAACACTGGTGCACAAACCTACATGCAGACAGTACATTCATACACATACAAAAATAAATAAAATTTTAAAAAAAGAAAATGCAGCTTCATGGTTTGACAAAGCATTAACTTCCAGAATATATAAACTACTCAAAAAGCAAAGAAGAAAGAAAGCAAATGACTCACTCAAAAAATGGAACAAAGAGCTGAACAAAGACTTCACAAGTGAGGAATTAGAGATGGCTGGTGTCACTAATAATTAAGAAAATGCAGATTAAAACCACTTTAAGATACCATCTCACTCTGATAAGAATGGCTAGGATCAAGAAAACAAATGATACCAAATGCTGAAGAGATTGTGGGGAAAGGGGAACACTTATCCATTGCTGGTGGGAATGTAAACTCCTACAACCACTGTGGAAAGCAGTGTGGAGAACCTTTATTTTTTATTTCATTTTTTTAACAATGGGTAATAAGTTATGAGTGCAAGCATCCTTCATGTAAGACCAATTTACAGGCAGCCGTGCCCAAGCCCACACAGCCCAGGGCTCCCACCATCCAGCTGGAAAGGCTTGTATGTACAATCATGTTGATCTATATTGTGGTGGTTTCACCATTCACCCCAATCAAAGCCCTTGCATTCTGCCACACCCCCTCTTCTGCAGATGGTTCCCTGGGCTTGGAGAAGGGGCACAGGTGGACAAGAAGTGGAACAGTCTACCTTCTCTGGAGATGTCGTTTTGGACTCTGCTCAGTTCTGGCTGTTTCCTTTCATGAGTTGACAGTTTGTCCAGGAATAACCTTTCGATCCTACTAATGAAGCATAAGCAATTGGATATATAGGTATTTAAACAGTACTAATTATTGTGGTGGGTTACTTTGGTATAGACACAGATGTTTTAATGGTATGCTAATCCATGAATTATATTTTTTCTGTAAAAGATGACAAGCTCTTATTGTGGCTTATAATATCTCCTAACCACTGGAGGATGTAAACTTGTGGCATCAGCCGTGAATTATTCCTCCAAGGAGAGAGCCAATAGCCAGTTAGATTTTGTATATATAGACATGAGGCTGCCACTGCTGTGCAGTATTTCCAGGCAGGTGAGGTGTAGCTGATGCTGACGGAGGAGTCTTGCTTGATTCAAGGAGACCAATACTTGCTTTATTGGTTTAATGGCCTTTGGTAACACTCTCTGGTGTTCTAGAGACCAACTGTACCCTTGGATGTGTGGTCTCAATACATCTTTCCCATGCTTGCATCAGGTCTTCGACAGCAGGGCCTTACCACCTCTCTTCTTTCAGATATACCAGTTTGCAGGCAGGAAGCCTTTACCTTTTGGAGAGGCTTGGATCCCCTGGCCAACATCTCCTTGGTGGAATGGTCCATTGCTGATATTAGAGCTCTCCTGTATTAATATATTTTGCTTAAATGTACAGCTTAAAAAGACTTTGGTATTGTGTTTGGCTCTGAATGGAGAATAATCCTTTTCACATTTCCTATGTCTATTGGTCCATTAAAGAAGGCAGTTATACCGGCTTTATGGGAGATTGCCTCTATAACAGTCGGCTCTAATTTACAGTTGGAGAATGACTTCGTTACCATCATGTATTTCTTTGTTCTATGATAAGGAGGTAAGAAAGTCTCTCTTATTGAAACTTTGCAGCACCTAGAAGGTAAGGTTCATTAGGACTCATTATAAACAGTTGTTACAAATAGGATCCAAAGAGATCTTTTATGTCTGTAGCAGTCTGAGGCTTTTCTTCCTTTTAATGTTTAGATGGGCCAACTTCTCTGCTGGTATTTCTTGGTGCATCTTGCACAATTCAGGGCTGTATCTTTTCTTTCTCAGCCATTAATTTGGTGAAGTTTTGACCTGTGGGAATATACAAATATTTTCCCATAGTTTTGAGATTAAATTGAAAAATTTGACAAAAGGGTTTAGTGTATAACTGTATCCTCCCTTTTTTTATTTTGGGTTTTTGTTTTTTTGACCCATGAATCTCAAAAAGGCAGTTGTAGTACACATGCCTGAAGGCAGGAATCAAGGTGTAATTTCATTAGGTTTACCCAAGATGTTTTGGGTGACTGTATGTTGTTAATTTGGGGAGCAAACTTAATTCCTTAAGTTGAATTATCCTACAGGTGAAAGAGAATGTTACAAGATGATACCGAATAACACAAAAATTATAGAAAACATTTGTATATGTTAATCTCAAAGTTATTGTTGTACAGATTTTGAGTGAGACAAATGTGGACAACAATTTATATTTCCACTTAACTTAAAAATGCATTACCATTTTTATTAAAACCCTTAATCCAATGTTGTTTAATATAGACATTTTTACTTTTGCTAAGTCCTAAAATACCATGTAATTTGTGGATAGAGTTCGGGCAAAATTGGATACTTGTTGAGTTCACGTCAATTAAATATACATGAATCGAGTATGGACCTGTGTCCCTCTCCCAATCCTCCAACCCCTCCAGATTCACCATTTCAGTCAGTTTTTGATGCAGTCTTTCTGTTGTTGTTCTTTTCAATATGCATCCCTCCCCACAGGGAAAATTTTAAAGCTGGGTTATTGACGCTGGCATCCACAGATGAGGGATGTCATTGGTCCTTTGTTTTTCTGGGACTGTGATACTTCACTTGACATAATATCTTCTAGCTCTAGAGGATATTGTGCTAAGTGAAGCAGTATGGAGAACCTTTAAAAGACTCAAAATGAACTTGCCATCCAACCCATTCATACCACTTCTGGGTATATATCCACAGGATTCATCTTACCGCAGAGATACATGCATAGCCATGATTATTGCAGCTCTCTTCACAATAACAAAGAGCTGGAACCAACCCAAGTGTCCCTCAACTGACAAGTGGATAGAGAAAATATGATACCTCTACACAATAGAGTTCTATGGAGGAGTAAAGAAAGATGACATTGGGCTGGAGAGATGGCCTAATGGTTAAGAGCTCCAACTGCTCTTGCAGAGGACCCGGGTTTGATCCCCAGCACCCACATGGCAGCTGAGAACCATCTTAAACTCCAGTTCCAGGGGAATCCGACACCCTCTTCTGACCTCTGCGGCATTGCACGACACTGGTGTACAAACCTACATGCAGACAGTACACTCATACACATACAAAATAAATAAATTTTTTAAAAAGTCTAAAAAAAGGGGCTGGAGAGATAGCCTAGCAGTTAAGAGTGCCAACTGCTCTTGCAGAGGACCCGGGTTGGATCTCCAGCACCCACATGGCGGCTGAGAATCGTCTGTATCTCCAATTCCAGGAGAACTCCAGTTCCAGAGGAATCCTAGACCCTCTTCTGACCTCTGAGGCATTGCACAACATGGGTGCACAAACCTGCATGCAGACAGTACATTCATACACATAGAAAAAGAAAAATAAATAAATAAAAATAAAAAGTCTAATAAAAAAATAAAAAAAGAAAATGGATAAACTTTGAGGTAAATGGAAGAAACTATAGGAGTATTGTAAGTGAAGCTACACGAGTCCCAGAAAAAACAAATGATGAATGAAGTTGTCCCTCATGCTGTGATGTCTAGCACCAAATACCTAGTTGTAAGGCACAACTGATCACATTAATGTTATATTCGTCATGATCTGAAAACACTGTGCCTCTGATTTGTTTAATCCCTGTTAACAGGTTCTGTAATAGCTACCATTTATTTCAGACAGACTATAATTTATGCGTGCATAGTAGTTAATGATTAAAACTGACAATATCAATTAAGTTATGATAAGACAAAAAAAATGAGGAAAAAAAACTAGTGGTTTCATGAATTACATCTACCGCTAGTTATGGAACGTTCATTTTCATTTTATGGTACTTCTCATAATTAACAAGGCTTCTTGGCTATTTTGTCCCAAGCTTCTTTCTAAAAATATTACACAGTAGTTCATAAGTATCAGGCTGGTGTAAATTAATTTACCTTTCCGGATTGCTTAACAACCATAATATGCCCAATCCAATTTGGCCAAAGTTTACTTAAGGGATACATTTGGTTCCTTGCCCAGATGGTCAACTAAATCTCAGGAGAATATGCATGGAGCAGTCTTGATAATGTCCTGCAAATGTCAGGTCACACTCATGTCCAGGAGGTCTTGGAGATCAGCATATGGGACTTCAGCCAGTGTCCCAGTCTAATAAAGAGGAAAGTCCTAACAAAAGGTGCTCATGCTTCAAAAGGAAGCCTGGTTGTAGGAGACTGACTTTGTCCTCGAGTAGATGGAACTGAGTAATATGGAAAAAGCCAAAAGGCAGCCAGGGCATCCCCCCACCAAAACTGATGAGTACCCCTGAGGACCAGACCTCAACTGAGCCTTGAAAAAAGAAAACCTTTGAATTAATCTGGGGCTGTGTGTGGCCTTAGAAACATCCAAAAGGAAATAATAACCAAAAAAATATGTGTAAAGGCTGAAAAGTTGCACTTCAGGTATAAAACATTGACTGAGTCTTTATAAAAAAAAGGACAAAAAGTAAAAAAAAAAAAAAAAAAAAAAAAAAGAGCACAGTTGTTGCACAGTTGTTTTGCCTGTCTTACTGGCAAGTGCAGCTACCCTGTGGCTGCCACTGCTTTTGCCATCCTTCAAAGACATGAGACACAGCTTTTCAACATTCCAATATGGACTGAAGACTCATGTCTCTCCAAGAATCCTCCAAACCTTCGGTGCCAGATGGGGACTGCTGAGACATCCAGCCAGTGGACTGAGGTTTCAGCTTCTTCAGAGTATAGACTGCCATTGTTGGGCTACCCAGGCTATATGACCAGTACGGGAGGATCAGGGTAGGACGTGGTGCTTGCTGGACCTCATTTGGTGACCAGGGGAGGGGAGGCCCCCGTGTGAAGCATAGGGGCAGGACTGATGATTGTTTGGGCTTGCTAAGGAGGAGCCTTCAAACATGACATCTTTCAGCCTAATTAAAAAAGAAATCATGAGGTGAAGATGTTAAAGCCTATGATATGTGTGGCATGCTTGTGTACATGTTTTGGAGTGGTGCAAATTGGAAGGAATAACAACAACAACAGCAACGGCAGAAAAACTGGATCAAGGAACTGAGTGAAATGGTGAACTGCTCGAAATAGTAAACTTCTGCATTGAAGGTTTTGAGGGAGACTGAGAAAGAGATGAAGGACGTGTTTGGTAGAGTACATGAACTCTGGCAGGGTCGGGGGGTGGGGAGGGGGACAAGGGTCTGGATTTGAGAGGAGGTTTTGTGTCAAGTGCACAGGGTTTCGATAAAAATTGGCTTTGAAAAAAACAATACAACTTAGGAAAATACAATAATTTTAAAAACTATGAACTATATGTTGATTCTCATAATGTACATTTATGTGAAATTATGTAAATATATCTCTTATATGACAGATAATTTCATTGTAAGTACACATTTCTGGATTACATTACTATTAAAACTAGTATTAAAAACTGTGAACAGGAAGAAAATCACAGAAAAGTCATGTGCTTGCTTTGTTGTCACATGGTCTTGGTCTTTATGAACTATGGATGATATTTTCATTCAGATAATATTTTACAGTTTCAAAATTTCATCCACATGCATTTATTTCATCTATTGTTTTCTTATAAATCTTATAAGTCAATGCTCTTAGACCTCATTGACTTAAATTGGTTATGAAACATTCTCTTTAGACACGTGAAAATAATAACCTTTTGTTTCCTCTCTCTGTTATCTTTCTGAGTATGTTTACCTTTAAGCTTTTCCCTGCTAATCCTTCACTCTAATTCTTTGGGCTTTCATGGACAGAGATTCATACGTCCTAATTCCTTTGAAAGTCATAGTTATACCAAGAGTCATTGGGGATTTTGAGAACATTTATTGATTTCTTTCTAAATGTTAAATATATTTCAAAGAAATCATTGATAAAGTAACAAAAAAATTCAAAGTAAGCCCATTAATACAAAAGAAACAATAACAAGAAAAGAAACATGAAAAACAAATTTTGGCCTCAAAATTTTGCTACTGTTAAGACTGCCTTGAGGAAGCATGTGATTTCTCTTCCAAGTAAGCTATACTGAGGAATCCTATTGATAATGACATCAAAACAATGTTTATGATGCATGTTGACTTTGTTGTTTCTAGTCAAATAAATTAATATCTGCAGTTGCCTTAGAATTGTTTATGAGGGAATATTCCTCACTAAATTTAAAAATACTGAAGCAATATAGGCATAAGTTTGACTTGCCACTCAAATACATTTTAGAAGATTGAATTTAACCATATAATCATTTGAAAAATGGTAAGTAAAATGGTTAAGATATGTTTCCTATTCATGCTATCAGAAGAGAATAGCAATCATCATTTTACTCAGGTGTGAATCCAGTGAGCAACAACAAATGGCCTGGCAAGTTATGCTCCCCTGGTGCAATAGTGGCAGGAATGTTATGGGAGTAACCAACCACTTTCTACTTGGATTTAAAGTTGGCTTCATAAGATGGAAACTGACATTAATATTGGGCCGAGGATCCTCTTGTTAGACAGGTCACAGGACATAGGGTAGAACTTAGTACTATTACTTTGCTAAACAAAATTATTAATAAAGCTTTTCCTAATGGCATTGTTATACCATAGACAAATGCATCTCTCAACTTTCAAAAGAGAAGCTTTCTCCCACAGGGTCAGAAGCAGGCATTGGATCCCCGGAACTGGAGTTATGGACTGTTGATGGCCTCTATGCAGGTGCTGGGAATTGAATTCAGATCCTCTGAAAGAACAGGCAGTGCTTTTAACCACTGAACCATTTCTCCAGCCCCCCACCCCTTTCAGACATTCTTGGATGGTCCCAGTTTGGAAGCTCCTATGCCCTACTCCCCAGGATAATGGTGATTTTTAGTCCTTTGAAGACAAGAGTGCTTACAACCATTCTTTAGAAAAAATGCTCCTTAGCCATGTTTGCAATGGTTTCATTTCTCACACCATCTCTGTTCCTTCCCATGTCACCAGATTAGGTTCTGTGAGAGACACAAAGGTAAATTTCAGCCCATGGTATTACTGAAGGTTTGATAAATTATTTTGAATATACTTCTTGGAGACAAAATAAAATGAAAACCAGTTAATAATCTCAAGGACCTGGGCCCAGGCTTTAATATATGAGATTTCCTTTCATTTTAAAAAAATAGTTTAAGCTGGGTGTGGTGGTTCACACCTTTAATCCCAGCACCCCAGAGGCAGAGGCAGGTAGATCACTATAAGTTCAAGGCCAGCTTGGTCTACAGAGCAAGTTCCAGGCCAGCTGGGACTGCAAGGAGATGGTGTCTCAAGAACAACAACAAGAAAAAATTTTTTAGTGGGGTGTAGTAGTGCATGCCTCTAATCCTAACACTCAGGAGGCAAATGGAGGTGGATCTCTTTGAGCTCAAGGCCAGCCTGGTCTACAAAGTGAGTTCTAGTCCAGCTGGGGTTACAGGAGACCCTGTCTCAAAAAAAAAAACACATAGATAGATAGATAGATAGATAGATAGATAGATAGATAGATAGAGATAGAGATATGAAGAGAAGCTTTCTTATGAAGCATATCATGAATAAGATAGAAACCCACAATTGGCCAATGTGCATAGATAAGAGACTACAGAGTACTTGTTAGATAGATAGATAGATAGATAGATAGATAGATAGATAGAGATATGAAGAGAAGCTTTCTTATGAAGCATATCATGAATAAGATAGAAACCCACAATTGACCAATGTGCATAGATAAGAGTGCTTGTTCTTGACTAGGACACCTACAATAAATTTCTCCCTCTCAAGTATCAGGGATCATTGAGCAAGAAAGGGAGGGATATTTTAAAGAGCCAGAGGTAATGGGTGAACACCAGGAAACAGTTTTCCAGACAGTTGGTCAGTTATTCATATGAACTCTAAGCAATGTGGACAATGTACACAAATCCCACATATGCTCAAGCCAGACAAAATCCAAGCATAAATGCGGGTAAGTAGTTTCAATCCCTAACCTTACCTCAGGAAGTATTTCCAAGCAATGGCTGATGGAAGAGAGAGACTCAATCTCATTTAAAGTTGTGACTCTTGGTAGATTAACTAGGGTTGGGTGGATGGACTCATACTAAAAGGCAAATGGGGACTGATGTTTGCTTGTATAGGATAAATGTGGAAGATGATATATAGATAGGTAGATAGATAGATAGATGATAGATGATAGATAGATAGATAATGATAGTTGATATATAGATAATTGCATAGAAAGATACAGAGATGATAGGTAGATAGAAAATAGATAGATAGATAGATAGATAGATAGATAGATAGATAGATGATAGATAATAGATGTTAGATAGACAGATGATAGATAGATAGATAGATAGATAGATAGATAGATAGATAGATGATAGATAGATAGACAATAGATAGATGAAGGAAGATAGATAAGTAGAAAGAATATAGATACATGTTAGATAAAAATATGCAGAGGAGGGAACTAAATATCAAAATATATGAAATTCACAAATAAAAATACTAAAAGGGAAATAAAATGGTCACTTTCCTATACCTATTTTTATTTTTTATTAATTTTATTTATTTTTATATGTGTATGAAACAGACAGATCTAGAAAATATCATCCTGAGTGAGGTAAACCAGATACAGAAATATGCCACATTCTTTCTCTCATGCATGGATGCAACATTTGCATCTCTAGATATTTCATTTAAAACACCCATAGAAGTCAGGAAACTTTTAAGAAGAGTAAATATAATCAAAGGGCATTTTATAAAATTCTCAAAGAATTAATAAAATAATTATTTATGTACATAATGGCCCCAGGGCTTGAAAGATGGTTCAGCAGTTAAGAACACTGGCTGCTCTTGCAGAGGACTGAGCTCTATCCCCAGCACCATGTGTGCGCTAAACAACCATCGTACATCACAAGTTGCAAGGGAATCAATGCCTTCTTCTGATCCCAAGGGCATTCCATCCATTGGTGCATTTAATACGATGCAGACCATATACCCAAATGGCATGAAATAACATACTACTCTAATACATCCGAATTAATATTAAAATAATACTAAATATGCACAAAAGATACATGGCCCCAAGAACCTGTGGCAAGTGTTTGGGGCTGGGCCAGCTATAAAACCCAACATGCACCTCATTTGGGGTGACCTAGTAGAGGAAGGACCCCATGTGGCGCACGGGGATGGAATGATGTTTTTGGGTTTGCCAAGGAGGAAACTTTCCAAAGCACTCCTTGGGGAAAACATGACATTCTTTTGGGCAAAAAAAGGAAGAAAGAAAGAAAGGAAAAAAAGAAAGAAACGAAAGAAGAAAAAGATAAAGACTGAAAAAGGGAGTAAGAAATGAAAAGGAAGAAAGAAAGGAGCCATAGGAGGAACGGATAGGGAGGAGGGAAGGGAAGGAGGAGGAACGTCGGGGGTGGGACGGAGGGAGGGAGGAGGGAGAGGAGGGGGGGAGGGGAGGAAGGAAAGGAAAGGAAGGAAGGTAAGAAGGAAGGAAGAAGGAAGAAGAAAGAAGAAAGAAAGAAAAAGAAGACAAGAAAGAAAAAAAGAAAGAAAGAAGAAAGAAAGAGAAAGAAAGAAAGAAAAAAGAAAGAAAGATAAAGAAGAAAAAGACAAGAAGAAAGAAGAAGAGAGGGAGGGAGGAGGAGAAGGAAGAAGGAAGGAAGGAAGGAAAATGAAGGAAAGAAAGAGGAAGGGAAGAGGAAGGGAGGAAAGAATCCTCCAATCCAATGATATGATTATGTATGTATATAATTTTGAATCAATTATTTATTATATTAGTATATATATATATATATGCAATACAAGTTGGAGGGAAAAAATTGATTTTCCATGTTAAAGTATCACTGTATTTTGATGCTTTTTTTTGATATCACAAGTTTCATTCATGTTACTTGGATGCTATGTGTACTCTAAAATTCAACTTAAAATAAAAAATTAAATAAAAACTGAAAAGAAAGAAATTCAAGTAGAAAAAAAAAAAACCCAGTGGCTGTCATTTTGCTTCTCAGCATCCATTTTTGTCTTTTTCATACACAGTGTTTAGCTACCAATATAGAAAACAACAAAAGTCCTAAATCTATTGACCTCTAGTGCTGATATTAAATAGATCAGTAAGCAGCTAGAAACTGCAAAAGTTGCCCAGGCAACTTCATATGTGAAGGAAAATGTGCATAGAAAAATTAAGGTTCACAATCCATAGTGCAATCGCTGTTTCTAAATATGCTTTGTGGATAAATTTCTTCACAGATCGACTTTCTTAATTTACAGAACCTTATCTCTATTTGACCTGAGAGAATAAACCAAGCTGGTGTGATCCAAATTCTGAGCATTTCGTACTTGACTAGATTTATGAGGCTTATTCTTGATTAGCATATCACATAAGAGTGTTGTTCTAAGCAGTATACTAAATAATTATCCTTGGTTCTTGAGGCAAAATTCCTTTTAGTTTTGACATGCCAGCAATTGGGGCCAATTTCTCTCCTTGGTACAGTCACCTGCTTTTCTTTCTGTGAGTTCAGTGCCATGGATGTCAAGTCTTTAAATCTATCTAAACTGCGACATAATTTAGGAGGTTAAATATTTGTCCTTGACTAATAAAAAATGTAAAAATGGCAGGGTCAGGGAACATATCCTTTAAAGTTGTATTTTATGTGCTCCTTTTCTCCATGTGTCTGTGGATTGTGCCTAAGGAGTGCTCAGATAATGGACACTTCTTTGACTCTCACATTGCAGTCTCTATTAAAGTAAATTTAATTTCAAATTGTTTCCTTACTTATATGGCACCGAGTTTCATAAGGCTGTTCTATAGTTCTATCATGCCAGCTAGTTCTGGTTGATTACATACTGTGAAAGATTAGTGAGTTCTCTGTACAAATGCCCATCACTATAATATTACTATAATAATTAAAGAAAATAATATGCAGATTTCATATCAATGACCAAGTCATTTTCCAAGTCCATTAATAATGTTATCAGAAGAACTGTGAGAGAGAAATCTTCATATTTTGAAAATATATCATTTTTATTGTGCAATAAACTTTATGGAACTAGTCCAGTATAATCTTTTTACCACTGAATGTTTTATAGATCCTGTCCAGAGGGAATTTGTCACACCTCTAGGCTTGGAATTGATATTTTATCTTGGTAACTACAGAATTTGTTAGAAAATAACAAAATCAGGTTTAGTAGGAGAAATTCATGTTTCCCTTCATTCACTGTAGGGTTTCAAGACAATCAATTCTCTCCAGAATGTGCTATGACAGGATGCAGGAGAATTGCCATAGCCCTGAGGAAGGACTTTTTGCATGTTCAAATGCTGCTGACATCTTTAGTTTAGGTCACAGCTTACACTTCCCTTTTTGTTTGTGTTTATTTTTATGAATCAATAATGCAAACTGATGCCACATTCTTTGATTTTTTTTGGTTTATGTTTTTTCCGTTCAAGGAATTTCATACATTAGTATGTTATTTACATCACTTCCACCCTACTTCTCTTCAATTCAACTCATCCCATGCCCCTCACACTTCCCCTCTTCCCCTCAACTTTGAAACTTCTTTAATTATTATAAAATATTATTATTATTATTATTATTACTATTAGCTGTTCAGTCCATTTAGTGGTGTTTATTTATATAGATGTTTAGTTCTGACCATTTGGGATTGGATAATCTATCATGGAGCTCACACTGGAGAAAACTGGATCTGTCAACCTCAGTAACCAGTGAATGCCTGAAGCTCTTTATCTACAGATGGGACCTTGTGAAATTCCCTTTGTCCACACTGGCATGTCAACTGGTATTGTTACAATGGGTCTTGTTAGGGCAACCATACTGTGGAGATTTCAGGGATACATCTTACTTGTCATGAGTAGATGTCACAATGTAACATCAGGTGTTCCTGGTCCTTTGGCTCTTACAATCTATCTCCCCCCTCTTCTGCAAATGTCTTTGAGCCTTAGGTGTAGAGATTACATTGTGCATATACCAGTCAGGGCTATAATACTTCAGATCACTTAACACTGCAATTTGACCCAATCTAGAACATTGTAGTAGTCTCCATCTGTTACAACAACAAAAAAAGCTTTTTTGGCGAGTGGTGAAAACTACACTTCTCTGTGGCTATAAGGACAAGTATTTAAAATATAGTTAAAAATTATATTAATTTAGGAAAGTGGCAGTAGTGCGTTCTCCTCTAGGGTCTATGAATTCTCCAGCCAAGGGTATTTGTCTATATTTACTGTACCAATAAAGAATTGAGTGGGACTTGAGTTCAACTGGATAGCTGCTGGTAACACCAAGATAAAAATGGTGCTTCACAACCATTAGGAATATTTTGCTGGGCAGACAACTGCTGTGGTCCATAGGCCTTATAATTGAGTAAGTTTTGTTTCCTTTGTAGCTTGCATGGTGCTTTCAATAATGTGTGAGCTTCTCCTCAATGACAAGGTTTCCGTCTAAGTTCCAATTCAATTGCTCTGTGGTGTGTGGTATCTTCAGCAATAGGCCCTTACTTCCAAATTCTGAGAGGCAACCAAAGAAAATAAGCTGTATTACTTTGGGAGGCCCTTGGATGATTTTGATTAAAAACTTAAAGGGAGACTTCCTTTATGTGAAACTGTGATTTCATGACTATACACATGCACAAATTATATATATATGATATATATATCATATATATATACATTTATATATGTGTATATATATGTATATATACATATATATACATATACATATACATATGTATATATCATATATATATACATATATATGATATATACATATTACATATATATGATATATACATATATATATACATTCTATATCTTTTATATTTTTATTGAAGTTTTATGCATTTCATACATTTCTTAATCAAATATATACCCATTTCCTCTTCCTTGCCCCCACCCCACCAGAGCTCATGAATTTTGCCATACATGTCTTGCATCTTTTCTTCAATATTTTTAATTTTTCGATGTAGAATTTTACTGTTTGGGCAGAAGTTTACTGTTTCAGTCTGTTCTTTGACCCGGTCTTTTTTTATTTTTGTTGTTCCTTCCAATTTTTATTGCTTCAAAATATGCATATATACACACCACACATATGCCGAAATTATAATGTCTGAAAAGAAGCTGTAGGTTAATTGCAAAGCATGTTTAGAGATTCACATTTTGACAGTAGACTTGTATGCAGGTAAAGAAAAATATCACTTTACATTCCTACATTACATCACAAGTTGATGAATAGCAGCAGGTATTATATTTGCTAAAAAATGAAAGAAAAAAAGAATTATTCAGTTTGCCTTACAAATAAAGATTTGGGACTGAAGAGATGGCCTAGCAGTTAAGAGTGCCAACCACTCTTACAGAGGACCTGGGTTCGATTTCCAGCACCCACATGGCGTCCGAGAACTGTCTGAAACTCCAATTCCAGGAGAACTCCAGTTCCAGGGGCATCCGACACCCTCTTCTGACCTCTGCGGCATTTCACGACACCAGTGCACAGACCTGCATGCAGACAGTACATTCATACACATACAGAAATAAATAAAATTAAAAAACAACAACAACAAAAAATAAAGATTTGGTGCTAGGATCCACAAATGAGGTACACCACACATTGTTTGTTTTCTGGGACTGTGTTACTTCACTTACCAAAATGCGCACTTCACAAACAAAGGCACCGTTTTGAGGAAGGTCAAATAATAATAATATACACATAAGTGATAAATTCTAAGATGAATAAAATAACCAAGAAAAGATAAAACAGTTTCATAATAATCTCTGTGATATGAGTTTGGATAATCTCATTTCGTCAACTTCAAATCTTATATGATTAAAAAATATCTTCACTTTGCATATCCACATATCTAATCCGTTATGAAATGTTTAGGAATTTCTTTCATATTAGTACAAGACCACTATAATAGATAATTAAAAGAGATTTTTCAAAGAGTTGGAAAATAGCTGGGTGTGGTAGTGCACACCTTTATTCCTAGCACTTGGGAGGCAGAGGCAAGCGGATCTCTGTGAGTTCAAGGCCAGCCTGGTCTACAGAATGAGTTCCAGGACAGCCAGAGTTACAGGGATACCTTGTCTCAAAAAGACAAAAAACAAACAAAGAAACAAAGAAAAAGAGTTGGAAAAAAAGGAACAGTTTTGTTTTATGTCCTATGATGTAATATGAAGCCTTAACCTCAAAACTGTCCTGCATCTGATATACTGTTACCATCTTGAATAATTTTTGCCTTATCATTATATTGTATTTTGTGCATGGATTCTGATAGGGTATGCACAAGAAGAGAAATGCATAAAATCCATGCTCAACACTCTTCCTTTTTGTTTTATTTTCACACAATATTTGGGTATTTCATTAACACCGTATCTCTTATCCATGGGAAGTCAATGAAAGTAGTATGCTAAAAATACACCCAGTAGAGCAGAAACAGTGATGATTTGCGATTATTTCCTTCAAAATAGACCTGTTTCATATGTAGAAAGAGAATTATAAGAAAAACAAATATGCATACGATTCTTTCTAACTTTCAGAGTCATATTACTATCTTTCAGGATCCAAACATTTTTATTAAAAATGTCACTGGAGGAGACAGGCAATCATTAAGTGAAAGGAGAGACAATAGGGGCACTTTTGCATTCCATATTGGAGATTAGAATCTTCACTTACATGCTATTAATGGCTCAGCACTTGAACATTGTTAATAGCATGCTTGTTCTGGGTTAACTCTCCAGTTAACCTCAATATCCTGGAGTAGTGCATGGCTGATCCCAACAGGCACTCACCAGATTTGCTGTTCTAAGAACTGCCAGAGTCCAGAAGTCCAAAAAGTTGTTAATGAAGGTCAACCACAGGGCATGACAAGGAGAGAAGCATTGAAAGCATGAAGAGTAGGAAAGAGATCACTAACCAGAGGAGGAAGACTGAGCTCTGTGAGGACTGGCGGCCTTTGTCCACCTCCTCATATAACTTGCTCCCTGAAGATAAGATGAAAGCTATTCTTCCTACGGTCTTAGCATGCTACCTGCACAGAGTTCCAGACCACCAAAGGAAGCACAATCTAACAAAGCAGCCCTTGTGTCTACTCATTAGCATTAGTGGTGGCAAGCAACAGGAGCCACAGTAGCTAGTCACACTATTTCCTATGACTTTTTAAACCTTCTTTACTCAATAAGCCAAAGATGGAGAGTTGGGTGGAATGATAACATATCCAGAAGTTAAAAAGAAACAGTTGTTGGTTATCTGCAATATTTCTACTCTTCCAAACATTATCAAACCACCTACATATTCATTTACAAGGTGTAAAAATGGACCACATTGTTTGTTTGTTTTAATTAAGAAATGAGTTCAGGATCTGGAGCAATGTCTCAGTAGTTGAGAGCACTGGCTGCTTTTGCAGAGACTCTGGGTTCAGTTCCCAGCACGTACATGTTGCTAACAACTCTCCATAGCTCCATTTCCAGGGTTTCCAGAGCCCTCTTCTGACATCCGTGAGCACTGAACGACATGGGTGCACTTATACACATGTAAACAATACCTTCAGACAAACTGAAATCATAAATGAAATATTTTTGAAAAGAAGTGAGCCCAATGATTTACATTTGCTTTTACAATTGGTATTTTAAAATCTAGAATTTAATACCAAATCCCGTGCTTATAACTTATTTTTAATTCCTTAATTTTATAATAAATAATGGCATTAATTAAATAGGGAAAAACTCATTTGACAACATGGAGACTACACACAAAAAAATAAGTGCTTTATATTCTTTGTACATTCTAAGTCATGTTTTTTTTTTTAATAAGTAACTTGGATAAAAAGGGGCTGGAGAGGGGCTGGAGAGATGGCCTAGCGGTTAAGAGTGCCGACCGCTCTTGCAGAGGACCCGGGTTCGATCCCCAGCACCCACATGGCGGCCGAGAACCGTCTGAAACTCCAGTTCCAGGAGAACTCCAGTTCCAGGGGAATCCGAGACCCTCTTCTGACCTCCGCGGCATTGCACGACACGGGTGCACAAACTTGCATGCAGACAGTACATTCATACACATACAGAAATAAATTAAAATATTACAAAAAAAAAAAAAAAGCGCGGATGACTAGCTCTTGCAGAGACCCGTGGTTGGATCCTCGGACCACCCACAGTCGGCTGAGCAACCATTCTTTAACTCATTCCAGTGAGAATTCCAATGCTACTTCTGACCCTCCACAGGCATTGTCAAACACGGGTGCATGAACTACATGCAGACATAACACCAACATGTAAAAATTAAAAAATAAATTAAATAATAAAAAAAAAAATAAAATTAACCTAAAACAATAAAACATTATTTATGTCCCACATCAAAGATTTCACTATATACTTGGTTGGCTTCATTGCACATAGTTTATGGTGAGGCAGAAAATCATTACAGACAGGCAGAAAACAGAAGCCTAAGTGGACTTGTTCATTTCAAGATGCCGATAAAGTAGAAAGAAAGACTGAAAGGAATGACTCTCAAATCCACATCCACTACAATCCACTACAATCCAGCTTCAGCAGCCCATTCCAATATGAGTGAACTAATGTCTTGATTAAGCTAGAGCCCAATGATCTGATCCTGTGTCAATGATAGAAACCACCAGTTGGAAACCAAAACTTTAGCGACATGAAGCTTCTATGGGATACTTCATATAACAAACGCTTACAGAACCCAACCGATTCGTTGGTTCGTAATGCCCCATCACAAACTACAAAGCCAAACTATACTGAAAATACTTACCTATATGATCACCTTCAGCCTCGATGATATTTGTCCAAGTTTTGTGCATTAGACACTAAACACTGGGGAGTTAGTTGAGAAATAGTACAGATAGAAAAACTGAAACATCTCCCAAGTCGCTTGTTGTTTATCCTTTCACATATTAAGAAAGTAGACATAAGTTAACTATATTACATATATAAACTCTGACTTATGGCTTCAGTAACACCACCACTAATTATTAAAACCAATATTTATCAAACTTGAAGTCTGGGGGGGGGATACCCACATGACTAAACTTCAACCTAAACAGGCTTCTACTTAGCTGATTGTCCTTGGCTTTTTACTTTTGATATCCACCCACTCACATACTCTCCCAATTATCACGTCTGAAACAAATCAGAAAACTTTTCACTGTCTAAACTAATTTAGGACTAATAACCTTGTAATTACAGCTATTTTGAAATCCATCTTCCCTGTGGAATTTAGAGTCTAGAGAATAAAAAGTATGATGCAGAGAGAGTACCCAGAAAGATACATTCTTGTCAGGCTAAGGTGATCATCAAAGTATCTTATGCTAACAACTTTCCCCTTCATGGGAGAAGAACTCACGCTGACAAAGAAGCAGAAAGACTTAAATAACCTGAATGATCTCCTTTTATTACTGTTTAGTCGTGTATCGTTTCACTCTTTCTACATATTTTCCTTTCCCTTAGATAAGAAATTTACCCATAAAATGAATCACATAGTGCTCTCTTTCTCAACTTTATGACCTGCCCCTAAGGTTGATTGTAAAATTATCTCCCATTTAAATGGACAGGAGAAAAAAAATTATCCAAGTTAATTGATAGAAAGAATCGTATATTTATCCCTATGGTGAGGCTGTTCTCCATAAGCTCTTCACTTTGGACATTTGACATTGGTGTCTGTTCCAAAAACCCAAAACTACTCTGAAACCCAAACTGCTGTAATCACTAAGTTTGATTCACCACATCCAAAGATGCCAGTCACCATTCCTCCTACAAATTAGCTCTCTTGAACTATGTGCAGTAATCTTTTTTAAAATGATTATTTCAAGGCTGGGAGGGTTGCTACATGCTATTAATCCTAGCACTCGGTAGGCGGAGCAAGCGACTTGTGATTCAAGCCAGCCCTGTCTACAGAGTGAATTCCAAAAAAAAAAAAAAAAAAAAAAAAAAAAAAAAAGACCCAAAAAAAGTTATTATGATTGTACATATTTTATTGAGTTTTGTGTTTATGATTTTTGACATATTTTATTGAGTTTTGTGTTTATGATTTTTGACATGTTTTATTGAGTTTTGTGTTTATGATTTTTGATATATTTTATTGAGTTTTGTGTGTTTCATACACAACATCTTATTCATCTTTATAACCTATTCCCTATCACACACTCCAGTATCCCCCTCACTGAATTGCATGCATTCTGTCATTTATGTCAAGATCTATCAAGTCAAGTTAGTGTTCCCTAATGGCCCTCAGTGCAAGTTCATCTACTGGAGTCTATTCAGATTATCAAGAGTTATGCACTTAAAGAATATCAGCTCTCCCTCACCAGGCAGTAATCAGCTGCCAAATAGTTCTTCAACTAAGTTTGGGACCTGCTCTGCCCTTTTCCACAGGTCTATGCTATGTTTGTTTCTGCTTGAGTTTGCATGGGTCTTGTGCACGTTGATATATGGCTATAAATTCATATGAGCAAGGTTCCAGGAGCCTGTACAACTCTACTTCCATATGGTCATGCATCTTCTCCCCTGGCCTTTCCAATCTTTCTGCCTCCTCTTCCACAGTGACACTGAGCCTTGAGTACATTGCCTTCTCTTCCATGAGAGAGCTTTGTTGATGAGAGTTGAGAGACACATTAGTTAGTATTCTCTCTACCCCATGTTTCACTATGTTTCATGAATCTAGGTGTAGAATTCCATTATTACTTTCATTTTATTTGTATGAGTATATTGCTTTCGTTTTACTTGTATAAGTATATTGCCTGTATCTAAGTGCATCCATTATTACTTTCGTTTTATTTGTATGAGTATATTGCCTGTATCGAAGTGCATCCATGTTGTGCAATCCTCACAGAGGTCAGAAGATGGCACTGGATACCCTGAAACTGGAGTTACAGATGGTTGTTAGGTGCCATGTGACAGGGAGGCATGGTGGCAGGAGTTGGAGCAGAAAGTCAAAGTTCCCATCTTCAAGTGGGCACAGGAAGCAGAAAGAGAGAGCAATTGGAGGCTGGCAAGGCTTTTTGAACTCTCTAAGCCCCAGTGAAATACTTCCTCTAGCATGGCCACACCTTCTAAGCAAAACAGAGCCACCAACTGGAGACACAATGTCTGAATACTTGAAGCCTATGGGGGCCATTCTCATTCAAACCACCACAATATTTGTTTTACATATTTGAGATTATCAGTACAAAATGGCACCCTATGATTTTTTAAATGATGGTGAAAAGTCAATAGCAAGGAGCTGGAACCAACCCAAGTGCCCCTCAACTGAGGAGTGGATAGAAAAAAATGTGGTACATCTGCACAATGGAATTCTATGCAGTGGTAAAGAAAGATGACATTGTGAGCTTTGCAGGTAAATGGCTGGAGCTAGAAGATATGCTGAGTGAAGGAACACAGTCCCAGAAAAACAAACGATGAATGGTATCCCTCATCTGTGGATGCTAACACCAATTACATAACTGTATGGAAAACTGAGCAATGTCAATGTGATCTGAAAACAACTGTGCTCTTATATTGTGAATCCCTTTAAAAAATAATAAAAAAATGTTGGTGAAAAGTAACAGACTTAATGTCTCTGTTGTTAAGAACCCCTTGCTGTTTTCAGTAATGAAACATTAAACAGAAAAAATGCAAAGGTTATGGGTTTTCTCTTCCATTTTGGCTCACATTGCATATATTTAGCACTGGCCTTGGCTGCAATGCTGCAGGGTTGTTCAGGAATGCAGTGAAGAAAGAGGAAAAACAAAAGCAGACTCATGACAACCCAACATAAATCAGTTGGCTTTTTCATTAATCCAAACAGTTCAAGATTCTCTAAAAATAGCCCAGCAGCACTAATATTCCATTGAGATTATGGCCATGAGTTACATAAGTACAAAAATATATGTGTACTTACTTAAACACAGACAATTACAAAAGCACAAATACATATATGTTATGTGACAACTGTCAGATATTTGGGAAATCATTGAGATACTGTGGCTCATTCATGACTAGATGCACTAATAAAAAGATAGTGTTTGAAAGGATGTTTACTTGAGGACTTATAATTTGTTTTAAACATTATGTGGATTTGCAGCTGGAGAGATGACACAATGATTAGGATCACTTGCTGCTCTTACAGAGGACCAAAATTTGGATCCCAGCATCCATAGTGTAGCTAAAATGTGACAACGTATGTTACCAATTGAAAATCACAATTTTGATTCCCAAATAAACCCACTGATTCAGGCAGTAGTTATAATTCTGGTAAAGCCATTAGCTGAAAATTTAGTAACATACTATGCATTCTTGTTACACCAAAGTATGACCCCACATTCGCATGTTCACAATGAATGGAGACAATTTTCGTCACTCTCAGGCAGTGACTGGTCTGGAGTTAGGCCCCTACTAACCTTTGGCAGCATGACATTCACACGACCATATCTGAAGTGATTCTGTAAAAATGTTTCTTATATATTGGTTCATCTCTCAAATCTAACTTCCCAGTTGCAGTAATTCACATGATTAATGAACAATTAGCATGAAAAGACTCAAATCCAGAAGGAAGACTATTTCAGAACTTCTACAACAATCCAGTGCGATTGTGGAGAAAATGAATATATGTGTGTTTGTTTGAAGGGGCACTTTATTTTATCTTAAATTGGTTCTGGGAATATAATAACCAATTATAATATGTCATTCTTGATGAATGCTACATTCTTAAAATTACCATCAAAGTTATTTAATAGATAACAGGTTATGACTAGGATCAGATTTTAGAGCATTAGAGAATTGATTACTTTATAAGGTCTGAAAATGACATAGTGGATATAAAATAAAGAAGAGCTTCGTTTTTACAGATGCAAGTGAATGATTTATGTGTGGTAAGTTTTATGTCTGTGAAACTTTAAATACTTCAGTCACAAGCATGAATAGATTGATCTCATACAGCAAAATATTAGAAACTACTAAATCTTATTTTGTTTCATAAGAGGGGTCTATAAACTATCCTCTTTTCTTTTATACATGTTGAAAATAGCCATAGGAAGACAATTTATCGAACCAAATTACATCATAGTAAAAGTTGCCGATTATTTATATTTCAATTTAATATTGAAGTTTGAAGTATGAGTATAAACATTTGTTCATCATATTCTGATACCAGGCTTAAATCAAGTTTTTTTTTTTTTCTAATTTGACCAAATTTATGAAAACAAATCCCTAAAATGAAAGCCAGTAATGTTGCTGACTCTGAGGAGGTACCTCCCTGCTTGCTTAACTACTGGCAGGGAGGGCCATGCTCGTTCTTTGTTTTCGAATGCAAAACTGAAATACACAGAATTTTCTATCTTAGTTTGGTGATAACTTTGAAATGCCTTTATGAATGATGATGGCTAAGCAGGTAAGAACACTGGCTGCTCTTGCAGAGGATCCAGGTTCAGTTCTGGCACTCACATGGTGATGAACAATTTTATATAAAAATCCAGATCCAGGGATACAACACCCTCTTTTAAACACTCATGGACATAAAATTAAACAACAACAACAAAAAAAAACATATTTATGATGCTGAGAAAGATGAGAGTCAGACCACAAGGTTTAAACAGAAAATGTAGAATCAGCCTTCCATTAATCATGGCTGCTCTAAGTGTACTTTTGAATCTAGGAAGAGACAAAGGAAGGATTAGATGGTCTGAAAGTAAGAAGGCCACTTGGAAATAATACCTTTAACTTAGATGTGTACTGTGGAGTACACAAGAGACTTGCCAATGGGGAAACAGAACACAGATAGTGTGGTCTGAGAGGAAGTGAGTGCATAAAGTCCCCCCTCTGACACAGCCCTAGGGCAGCCTACTTGCTCTTCATGCCATGTCACATGTAAATCAGACATTCTGCAGTGTGATTCTTAGCAACAATATTTTGTTTTATTTTATATTTGAATGGTTAACCAAAATTTTAAACTAGTTTTCCTCTTGACTACTAATTGGCTTTACTTCAGTTATAACATGTAGCTGTCCAAATCTAAATATACATATTGCACTTTTAAACATTTTGACACATGCTCTAATGGGAATAAAAATAACTTCTGACAATCCAGCATTTTTAAGTTCAGAATTACACAGCTTAATGTAATGATTTTTGTCAGGAATTGTTATTTTGTAGAAAACACCTTCAATTTGGTTTCATTTTCTTCCATATTCTCTCCATAATTTTTATTCCATTTATAATCTGGAGTACTCAGATTTCCTCCCAGGAAATCTAACGATCATAAAATGTAAATATGTAATTATAATCAGTGAAAAATCAGGTTTTCTACATTATCTGAAACTTATTTTTTCAGTGTTCAATAGGAAACACAGGCAGTTCTGAAATGGATTGTTAAAACTGCTGACATTTTCACAAGGAGGGCGGCATTCTCACTCATTCATCCTGATAATTACAGGACTATAAAAATATATATACCTTTCTGGGTCAAATAATAAATGTAATATAAATATAAATTAGATAAATATATCCAGTGTCTGTTGTTTTTAATACCAGCAATTTTATCTAATATTGGCGATTTGCAAAATAGTTTCATTTATTAGATTTTATTTTTGTTTGTGGAATTAGTTTGTGTTATTAACTTAGACATCAGGATAATTGTTTATTTTCTTCCTTTTTGTATTAGTTCTTTGAGAAATTCATGTTAATGTTTTAGGAACAAGTTCAGCTCTTCTCTCCAACCTCCCCCCCGGATCTACCTCCTTTCCCTATTCAACTAATTCGGCGTCCTCTATTTTTGTTTTAAACCAATCAAGTCCATATTGTAAAACCCATATATTCTCAAGTGCTTGACAATTCACTGGAGTGTGGTCAACCTACTGTAGAGAATCAAGGACATGATGACCTGTTTATGTTTAGAAAACATGACATTGATATGTATTTCCAACATAACTCAAGATGCCTAACAGTAGACAGCCCGAGGGCTATGAGTCAGCACAAGATAGCTCATATCATTTGTCCTGGGACCTCAAAAGTAAACAGTGATGTAATCTGTCATTAATCTGCTTTGATAAGAAGCTACCTTTGTGTGGTGGTGCAGGCCTTTAATCCCAGCACTCGGAGGCACAGGCAGGTGGGTGGATCTCTGTGAGTTCAAGGCCAGCCTGGTCTACAGAGTGGGCTCCAGGCCAGCTGAGACTAAAGTGAGACCCTGTCTCAAAAATACCAAAAAAAAAAAAATGTACTTAGGACTAAAAGAATAGACTTTTATTAATGTTCATAATCTAGAATAATGACTTTTTTTATTTTTTTTACAATATATAGTTTTATTGTATTTTTGTACATTTTATTTAATATATCTTAATCATCTTTAGTCACCCTCCACTACCCTCCACTATCACCCTCTACTATCTGTACCCGTCCCCACTGAATTTCACGCATTTTGTCATATATACCATAGTACTATAAAGTCAAATTTAACGGACTAGTGACATTTTTAGTCTTGAAATTTGGGGCGTTCATCTAATCACATGAGTCTCTTTTTAAAAAATATTTTGTTGAGGTTGTATCCATTTCTTATATTAGAGCTTAATCAAATTTAATCCTGCCTCCCCTGTGTGTGACCCATGTAGCCACTACCACCAGTGGATTCCATGTATGCTGTTATATATGTTAAATCTTTTCTGATCATGCATTTGTACCAAATATCCCTGAGTGCAAATTCATCCACTGGAGTCTAGTCAACATATCTACAGTTTCTCCCTTAAAGATCAACTCTCCCTCACCTAGCAGTAATCAGTTTCCAATAGTTCCTAGTCTAAGGTTGGGGCCATTTACCTGTTCTTCATTGGGTTTTTGTCTGATTGCATTGGCTAGAAAGCCTCTGTTTTCTTATATTCATGTACCAACTATGGCTCTAACAATCTCCACCCATTCTTCCACAATGATCACTGAGCCATGGGAAGCAGGGGGGGGGGGAGGGATCCGGACAAACATATTCTGTAGCCTCTTGTTCTCTAAAACAGAAAGCCAATTGTGGCCTTCTGTGTGCATCTCACTCTTGCATAAGGAGCCTTAGGTGTAGGAGTTCCACGATAGATGTGTCATTTAGAGCTGAGCATATCTTAGATATATGTTTTCTGTGTGTGACCAGTTGTGGAACTCTGTAATAGCCTCCATCTATTGAAGAAAGAACTTTCTTTGGTTACTGGTGTACGATATACTTGTCTAAAAATATAAGAATCCATATTTAGCATACAACAAGAAATTTCATTTGTCTAGAGATATGACACAGAGATGAGGTTTTCATTAGGTTTTATGATCTTTTCAGGCATGTATATTTGGCTATATTAGTAGTGTACAGATGAGGAATAATGTCTTTTAATAAACCTATGCATCTCCCTGGCAACCTCAGTTTGGTACACTACCCAAAAAGGTAATGAATGAATGTGGGCATGCTTGAGAATCAGTATAGCAAACCACCTCAAGCAGGACTGTGCATGTACCGACATGTGTGAGGATGAGATAGAGGTGTACTGGCAATGAAGTTGAAGGCTTGGTATGGAATGCACTCTACTCTATGAAATATAAACAAACACTGGAAATTTTTATTAGAACAAAATAAATTTAAAATTTAAGTCAGCTCCCAGAGCAAATGTAGATAACATCTTAGATTATGTATAAGATATGTATTTTCCTCTAAAATGCACTAAATAGGATATTTTTCCATATGTGTGTCCTGCCCCATAGATAGATGGATTATGGGTAATAAAATTGGGGGATGGGAAAGTTGACAAGGAGGAACAGGAAGAGAAGAAAAAGAAGATGAGAAGCAGAAGAGGAAGATCATTTAGTATAGCTTCAATATTTTTATGTGACAAATAACTTCACCTATTGACTAAACCTCCTGAACATATGGCTTTGTCTATATATTTTTTTTAATTTATTTATTCTTTTTTATTGGTCTTTTTTATGGCTCTCCCTGTAGCCCCAGTTCTGGAGTTCCCTGTACTGCAAATCGCTCTGTAGACCAGACTGGCCTTGAACTCACCAAGATCTGCCTGCCTCTGCCTCCCGAGTGCTAGGATTAAAGGCGCGTGCCACCACGCCCAGCTAATTTATTTATTCTTTCTTATGTGTATGAATGTACTGTCTGCATGTAGTTAGTGCACCCGTGTCATGCAATGCTTCGGAGGTCAGAAGAGGGTGTCCAATTCCCCTGGAACTGGAGTTAAAGACGGTTCTTAGCTGCCATGTGGGTGTTGGGAATTGAACCCGGGTCCTCTGCAAGAGCAGTTGATGCTCTTAACCGTTGAGCCATCTCTCCAACCCCTGTCCATATATTTTTATATCTAGCAAGAAAGTCACTAAATGTGGAACCACATTTAGTATTTATTAGTTAAAAAAATACNTGGAAAGGAACCGGGGAAGGGGAAGAAGGAGCCCGAGAGAAGAATAGGAGGAGACAAATGTTACCAAGGAGAGAGGTATAAAATTAGGGTATTTATTTTTTTATTTATTTATTTATTTTTGTATGTGTATGAATGTACTGTCTGCATGCAGGTCTGTGCACCCGTGTCGTGCAATGCCGCGGAGGTCAGAAGAGGGTCTCGGATTCCCCTGGAACTGGAGTTCTCCTGGAATTGGAGTTACAGACGGTTCTTAGCCGCCATGTGGGTGCTGGGGATCGAACCCGGGTCCTCTGCAAGAGCGTCGGTGCTCTTAACCGCTAGGCTATCTCTCCAGCCCGAAACTATATTCTTAATGAAAACAATTATGCAGTTTAAATAATGAAGCACTTCTATAAATCAAGCCATGAATTATAGACATTATAGAATAAACTTACAGAAATGGGAAATCCAATTTATAACTACATATGAATATTTTCCAGGAAACTACAAGGTTACATGACCTGATGAACAGTAAAAAAGTGAAGTAAAAAAGTAAAAGTATATTTCCCTTTATAGTCAGATATTATATTTCATAAATTAAACCTAAATTTGCTTGTAATAAGAATGCTATGAGTTCCTGTTTCTCTTCTTTCTTGTATCGTTTGACCTTTGGAAATGTAGTGTTAACACTTACATTAGCTAATTTAATTGTTCTTAGTTACCATTTTAGTAAGAACATTAAAAAGACCTTTAAGTCTTAAGATTTGCTCATAATTTAGCCTTATTACCATTATTTTAAATTCGAGGATAATTTAGATATAGAGGATAATTAGGAAGTTATTATGCAAAGCATAGTAATTAAGAATAGAGAGGAATAGGGAGGCTTAGGCAGAGACGAGAAAAGATGGAGAGATGAGTATGACCAAAACCTACTATTTCTATGTATGAAACTCTCAAAGAATAATTAAAAAGAAAAAAAAAGTAGTAATTAACAACTTTTCATATATTCTTGCGATGTTTGCTTTAAATATCCAAGTTCGTGCTTTCAAATGTATTTGAATTCATGTAATAAAGCATGAGAAAAGATATTAATTCCTTCAAAGCAGGTTTGTCTTATGTTATATATTAGGACTACGTAAACTAATTTGAGTTTTAGACACAAAATACATATACAACAAACACACTGAGGAAAGTAGGAACTGTACTACAAATTGTAAGGGAACCTACACACATTCTCTTCTTTCTTATGAATGTGAAATCTTGGAGGATAATAGGGTTACAAGCATGACCTAAAAAACCCTTAGCTAGATTAGAACAAACCAACATCAGGCATCTCCTAAGATTGTGTGCCCAGAAAAACACAGTAGTTCCTCACTAGCATTCTTGCCAAGAGTATAAGAAATAACAAAAGAAACCAAAATTGTTCTACAAAATAACTTTCCATTTCTACAAGAAATTCAGTTCTAGGAATTAGAATATAATGTTGAGAGACTGTTTCAAATTAATGGAGACAAAAGTTTTGACAGTTTAATTCAAAGTGTAACTCTAGTTTGGATTTTGAGATTGGAAAATTGATAAAACTTGAATGGGAACTCTGGATTCCGTAATAGTATTGTGTCATTCTTAAATTATCTTATTAAATGTTTATATAAATAAATATATTTAAAAATTATATATTTATATAAAAATATTTTTAATTGTACTGTGGTTAATCCTTCATTCCTTGGTTAGTGCTTCTTCTTCATAGGATTTATTTATTTAAAGCAAATGTATGTAATATTGTTACTTTCTAATCATAAAGTTCCAAAAACCAGGTATAGGTGCCAACCATGGAATCTATCAGGAAACCTTACAGATACTAACAGTTGATGCTCTTGGGAACCTGGTATATGGTATTTCTGAGTTTTGTTGTAGTTGTTGTTATTGCTGTTGTTATTGTAAGTTTCAAAGTACATCAAAATCAAAAGTTAAAAATAATGAATTATTTAAAAATAGCTTTCTGGGCTGAAGAGATGGCCTAGCGGTTAAACGCGCCAACTGCTCTTGCAGAGGACCCGAGTTCGATCCCCACTACCCACAAGGCAGCCGTGAGCTGTCTTTAACTCCAGTTCCAGGGGAATCCAATGCCCTCTTCTGACCTCTGCGGCACTGCACAACACGGGTGCACAAACCTACATGCAGACAGTACATTCATACACATAAAAAATAAATAAAATTTAAAAAAATAGCTTTCTATGTGCTAGTAGCTCTGATAAAAAGAAAAAATATTTTATTTTTATGTTTTATTTTTAAATTTTACATGCATTTGTCTATTTGAGTACCTATGCATGTATGTGTAGATGGCTGCAAAGGCCAGAGGGAGCACTGGGTACCTAGGAGCTAAAGTTATACATATTTCTGAGTGGTCCAATGTGTGTGTTGAGAACTGAAGTCTGGTCCTTGTGATAGATCAACTAGTGTTATATTCAAGCCCACGAGCAAAGTATTTTAAACTCACTAGGCAAGTCAAACTGTTTTATTAGAATCCTTGTAATTACAATAAAAAACATTTTTCTTCTGATAAGCTTACAAATAAGATTTGAATAAAACCTAATAAATTTTAGCCACCACACTTCAGGACCTGAGTTCAATTATTCAGATTTACATGGTGGAAGGCAACATTTGGCTTCTGAACCTAGTTCTCTGGCGTCTGATCAATTTAACCCTAGCAATCCATGAGCATGAGAGATCTTACCATATTCAGTATCTTCCCAATATCTTCAAAATTTTAAGATGCAGGTCTTTCACTATCTTAGATTTATTCCAAGATGTTTTATGATTTTTGAGGTTATTGCAAATGGGATTGCTGCACTGGTTTATTTCTCAAAATGTTTGTTGTTGGTTCATTTGAAGGCTATGGGTTTTTGTATGCTATTTTTGTATTCTGCTATTGTGCTCTATGAGTTTATTAGGTCTAGGAGTTTTTAGAGTCATACATATATAGTATCATGTCATCTGTAAATGGGGAGACTTTGACTTCTTTCCAATTTGTAGTTCTATTTATCTCCTACACTTGTCTTAATTTCTCTAGCTTAAAAGTCAAGCTTTTTGAAAAAGAATGGAGAGAGTGGATATCCTTGTTCCATTAAAGATTTAGTACGATATTTGTTGTGGCTTCTAGTATATTGCCTTTATTATATTAAGATACATCACCTGTATATATATATTCTCCATGACTTTTATTAAAAGGGGTGTTGAATTTTGTCAAAGCACATTTCTACATGTGTTGAATTTGATTTCTCTCTTGCATTTGATTTGCAAGTATTTTATTTAAAAAAATTGTGGTTATATTAGTCAGATACATTGACTATAATTTTCTTTTTTGTTTAGTTTTTGTCTGGTTTTGGTTCGAGGGTAACACTAGCATTCTTAAAAGAATTTAAGAGAATAGTTTGATGATTATTGGTATTAGTTCTTCATTGAAGGACTGATAGAATTTTGTGCTGTATCCATCTGATTGGGACAATATTATAGCTGGGAGATTTTTTTTTTTAATCTCTGTTTCTGTCTCATTGGTTATTATGGGTCTAATTAAGTTGCTTACCTCATATTGGTTTAATTTAATTAGGCTAAACCTACTTAGAAATATAACCATTTCCTTTAGATTTTCCAGTTTACTAGAACATTGGCTTTTAAAATATGTTGCTATGGGGGCTGGAGAGATGGCCTAGCGGTTAAGAGCGCCGACCGCTCTTACAGAGGACCCGGGTTCGATCCCCAGCACCCACATGGCNTCTTAAATTCATTTATGTTTCACGATTCACTATCTTTATTGTCTCAGAGTAATATTATTGTAGTGTATTATAAAAGAATTAGAATTCATGCATTATTGTTCTTTAAGGATTAACATGTTGGGGCGGGAGAGATGCCTAAAGCAGTTAAGAGCCCCTACCGCTCTTACAGAGGACCCAGGTTCATCCCCAACACCCACATGTGGCCGAGAACCGCCTTTAACTCAAGTTCCAGAAGAACTGCCATTCAGGGGAATCCGAGAACTGTCGTCTGACCTATGCGGCATTTGCACGACATGGGAGCACAGACTTGCATGCAGAAGTACATTCAACACATACACAGCAAATAAATAAAATTAAAACAAGATTACATTTTTGTTTTTTATGGCAATTAGTTTTTTTAATTTTGTTGTGTTGGGAGGGTTAGTACTGCCCAAGCCATGTACACGAGAATCAGGCACAATTTCTGCCTCTCTAAGGCTAAACAATATAATATAATTGGCAGAAGTGCCAAGAAAACTATAAAACCAGAGGTGGGGCTAGGGTGGTGGGTACTGACTTTAGTCCAGCACTCAGGAGCTGAGGCCAGGAGGATCTCTGTGATTCAAGGCCAGCCTGGTCTACAGAGTGAGTTCCAGGACAGCTGGAGGCTATAGGGAGACCCCTGTAGCAAATACAAAGAAAAAAAAAAAAGAACAGAGGCGGTAGATGATCACAGAACCAGAAAAGGTCGCAGACTGCTGGGAGATTCTCATAGGGATGCCAATTGCGACATCAGGTACAAGCTCAAACCAGAAAAAAAAAAAGAAAAAAAAAAATCCCAGTCATGGAGTTGTGGAAGTGGGAAAGAAGCCCCAACCCTGCAGAAACTATTGACAACAGATAGTTGCTGAGTAAAGGAAAGTCAGTTTTCACCAAGTATATAGACCTTGATAGTTTAGCCAGACTCCACTGAATGAATCCACACTGAAGGTCATAATTTGCAGCCACAAATTAGACTTGATAAGCATTAATATTTATATAGAGAGTATGCAAAATTGAGCAGCAGGTAGTAGTAAAGAGATGTGAAGATTGAGAAGGGCTCTGAATATGATCAAAGTACATTGTATGAAATTCTCTAATGCTCAAAAATGTGGTGTTTTTTTTTTTTTAAATGTCTCCATTGCTAAGCATAGTGGCACAGGAACACAACTTTAATCCCAGTACTTGGGAGTCTGAGGCAGTTGTGAATGTTAAAGTAAATAAGTACATTGGGATTTGGTTGACCTCAACCAGTTAGTTTTACACCAGACACCCTCCAGTTGCTTCATGTGTTCCAAAGACCAAGGTCTATGTCCTCTCACCACTGATAACATTCCAAAATATCACCACTGCCACTTGCCGGGGATACCCATCCTTTTCTTAATATTCCTCCATCCCTTTAGGATTCTCTTGACCTCAGCTGGTTGTACCAGGGACATTCTATATAACAACATAGTACATGTAGGGCACCCTGACTGCAGCTATCACAATTAGAGTTAAATGAAATCATAAATCAAATGGAACTAACTGACATTTACAGATCATTCCATTCAAACAGCAAACAATATACTTTCTTCTCAGTAGTCTATGGAGCTTTCTCCAAAATAGAACACATATTAGGACACAAAGGAAGAACAAAAAAATTTAAGAAAAGTTAAATTCTCTATCCACATTGACAAAAAAAGGAAAAAGCTAGATAAAACAATAGTAAAAATAGGGAAAGTGCGCACAAACTCATAGAAACTTAACACACTACTCAATGAAATTTGGGTCAAGGAGAAAGCAAGAAGGAAATGAACATTTTGTAGAATTTAATGAAAATAAAAACAAAATCTGTGAGAAACAATAAAGGTGGTCCTAAAAGGAAAGTTTATAGCACCAAATGCCTACATAAATATTAAAGCTGCCACATGTTAATAACTTAATTATGCACCTGAAGACCTTACAGAAATAAGAACAAACAACACCCACAAAGAGTTAGAAATCCTTGAAACTAAGACTGATATTAGTGAAATAGAAATGAAGTGTTGGCTATTTGAAAACATAACAACAACAAGAAAAATATGGAGGAAATTCAGAGAATCATAGCAAATCATTTTTTTGATTTTTTTATTTTATTTCGTATGGTATGAATGTATCCTCTGCATGGCAGGTCCGTGCACCCTAGTCCGTGCAACTGCCACAGAGTTCAGAGAGTGTGCGGATCCCCGGAACTGGAGTTCTCCTGGAATTGGAGTTCAGTCAGACGGTTACATCGGCCAGCCCCCAAAATGTAATCTTAAAGAACAATAATGCTGAATTCTAATTAATTATATTAATACACTACAATAATTATACTGAGGCCTAATAAAGATAGTGAATCGTGAAAAATAAATGAATTCAGCAGTTACTAATATAAATTACATTTTATTCAGAATCCTTCATGTATATCAGAAAATGATCTAGTTCATTGGCAGTAGATATTAAAATTGTTAATAATTGACTTTTCAAAGAAAATAATATCAAATGTCCATTTGACATCTAATTATTCCACTTTAACTCATGCTAATATGTAACACTGGTGTATTAGTCACTTTTCTGTTGCTGTGATAAACCACCATGACCAAGGGAACTTATAAAAGGAAGAGTTTATTTGAGCTTACGATTGATGGTTCCGGGGAATCAGAGTCCATCGTGGCGGGAGGCATGGTGGCTGCGCCAGAGCAGCAAACCAAGGTTCACATCTCATAATGAGCACTGTCAAGAGAGAGAGAGACTGGAGACTGCAAGGCTTGTTGAACTCACTAAGCCCACCCCCAATGACGTACTTTCTCCAGCATGGCCACACCTTCTAAGACCTCCAAGAACAGTGCCACCAACTGGAGACAAAATGTCTGACTACTTAAAGCTTATGGGGGACATTCTCATTCAAACCACCACAACTGGGTTGGCAAGATGGCTTGGTGGGTAAAAGTGATTGTTGCCAAGCCCAATCACCTGAGTTCACAGTAGAAGAAAAGAACTGTCTCTTCTATCTTATGCACATGTGCTATAGGAAAAAAAAATAACATTTTCTGACATTAAGCTTTGGATGTTTTTCCTAAGTAAAAAAATGTCTGCCGGGTGTGGTGGCGCATGCCTTTAATTAAAAAAAAAAAATGTCTTTTCCTTATTTGTAACTATGCAATAGTTAGAAATGTCAAAAATGTATTGTGGAAACAGTAAATTTTAACTTGAAAAGTGACGTCTGTAAAATACCATAGTGACAAGAAAAGTATTAGTATGTACTGATTACCAGTTTTTTTTGAAGAGTCCAATATTTTAGAATGTAATAGGCATTAAGGATATCATCTCTGTATTCAATTTGTTCTTTAACTCACAATTTGAATGATATGTATTAGTCATTTAGACTGGAGTATGTTCATCTATAGAAAAGACGGGTCATATTGTTACATATTTCAGAGGAACGTTGTGAAGAACTTATGTTATATATATTAATAATGAACTACTTATAAAGTTTAAACACATTATCCATTATGTTATAAACAAGTGTTACATAAAGCTCTTAAAATTGAAGACAACAATATCTCAGCTTTTAAGACAAAAATAGTAATATGGTCATTCCTATCTTTGGTCCTTTGAATTGCTTTGAGTGTTCTCTGTAGGGCTGACATTAGTTCTTTCAGCCTATCCATGCCATGGAAATTTTTCCATTCCCCTTTGACTATGATAGATAGTTTTGCTGAGTAAAGTACTCTGGGTTGGCATCTATGGTCATTTACAACTGGGAATATTTTGACCAGGCTCTTCTGGCTTTCATAGTTTGCACTGAATAGTTAGCTGTAATTTTTATTTGTTTTCTTTTATACATAACTGTTTTTCTCTAGTACCTTTTGGTACCTTCTATTTGTTCTCTATAGTTAATATTTTTACTATTATATGATATGGGCAGATTCTGTTCTGCCTATCTAATCACTGTTCAATGTGCTTCCTGTAGCTGTATAGATATGGCTTCCTTAATTTAGGGTACTTTTCCTCTATAATCCTATTGAAGATCTGGTCATTTCCACTGACCTGAGATTCTTCTTGTATTCTTAGATGCGTGGATTTGATCTTTTCATGATGTGACACATTTCCTGTATATTTTATTCCTGGATTTTAAATATCTATGTATCTATCTATATCTATAGAAATAGATATATATAGATTCTCTTTACTTGAGGAGTCTTCAACGTCAACCATCCGGTCTTGATACTCTATTTTCCATTTTATTCATTCTGGATGTGAAGGTTTCTCCTGTCATTTGAAATTGACTTATTGCATTTTTAAATTCCATGTTCATTTGGGATTGGGTTTTCTTTAATATTTCTCTTTTGTGAATTCACTTTTCAAACGAATAGTTTTTGTTATTTCATTCAGCCACATATTTGTATTTTATTGAGTTTCCATCACAGGTTTATGCCTATCTTCTTTGAATGCTTTGAGTTATTTGTCTAAGTTTTCTTTAAGAACTTTGATCATGTTTATGAAAGTTTTTTTTTAATTATGCATCTCGGTTTCCTGAGAGTGATTTTCATTGACTACACTTCTGTAGAAGTTCTGGATTTTGTTGGTTTTTCATATTATTTGTGTTTTTGTTTCCATTTGTGCATTTGAATGTTTTTTTATTGGTTGTCTGTTCAATAGAAAATTCTATCTGTTTTTGTTTAGTGGAAGTTTGGTTCTGCTTATATTGTTGATGGTAGCTTGCTTGGGTTTTGCCTCAGGTCTAAAAATTTAGTTGCGGTGTGCTTCAGATTCTGCTAAGGTAGTTTGCTTGTGTGGGTATTAGGCAGGTCTGTGGTAGGTAGAACAGAAGTGGAGCTAAACAAGACAGGTGAGAACATATGGAGGGTATAGCAAACAAAGCTGGAGAATTGAGCTAGTCTGGGTAGATGGATCAGGGTGCAGTGGGCAGGTCTGGACAAGGAGGATGGGTGCAATCCAATGATTTGGAGAAGAAAGAACAGGAGCAGGCCTGGGCCAAAGAGCAGAAGAGCACGCAAATAGGGGAGAGAGTGGAGCTCTTCAGGTTGCAGGGGAATGATTCAAGGTACAGTGAGCAGGATCTGACTTACCAGGGTAGTAGGCAAGTCTATGGCAGGCAGACCCAGAGGACGGGGGCAAGGTGCGGGTAGGAACTGCATGTGGAATGTCTAACAAACTGTGCTAGAGGATGGGTTCGGAAGCTCATCCAGAGGTCTGAAACAGAAGAGCAGGAGCGGGTGTGGGCACAAAGCTTGATGAGGCCGTCGTGCGGGAAGAGAGTGAAAGTAAACTTTTGAAGAAATAGTGTTTATTTACACCTTGCATCACATAGATATTAGTAACATTAGTAGTGAAAATCACAAAATCATGTCTAGCTCTGGATGTCTGGTTGAAGATTTTACTCATAAACTACGGCGTAATATTGCTTCAGGTTTTACTTTTAAAATGTTCTACATATTAGCATTTTTTTTTAAATCAGGATTTTTCATGCATGTGTTTAGGGGCACCCATTGTGCTGTGTACCTTGCAAACCAAACCTTGATCCATTGCAAGTATAGCCAGTGTTTTTAACTACTGAGCAATCTCTTCGACCCGTGGGTGCATGGTTTTAAAAGGGCAGGAAAATATATAAAGGAGAAACCAATTAGATTTATAAAATTATCTTCATGTATAACAGCATTAACTCAACATATAAAATTCTAATACAGTACTATATATATATATATAAAACATACTATTTTTTCAATATTAATAACATTACATGAAAAAAATTACTATGATTGATATAAAGTCTGTAGAAGAAATCATATAATATTATATACGAGATGTGCCAGTGAGTCATTCAGTGTTAGCATACTTAAATTCAAAACTTTAAAAAATATTCTCGTGGAGAGGAAGATATTTAGAAGACTTCTAAATGACGATAATAATTTTATTATTTTTTCTTAATAAAATTTGAATGCTTTTGTTATGCTTAAAGTGCATGAGTTATTGTCCATTTTTTTTTTTTTTTTTTTTTTTAATAAGCATAATCTCCAGTTTTATCTGAATAGGTCTATCATATTTTCTAGTACTATTTTTAGAACAATTTTGTCTAAGCTTAATTTTTTTTTTCTTTTCCTTTTCTCATTTATTTTTATTATTTTGATTATTATTATTTTTTTTTTTTTTTTTTTTTTTTTTTTTTATATATATATATAAATTATGGAAAATATTATTTTAATGAAGCTAATTAAGTTATCTATCTCACTGGTCATTTGGTTGAGAACATTTTCAATCTGCTGGCAGCAAATTTCATGTGTATAATAAAATATATAACTATAGTTCCAAATGTCCAAATTTTGATATATACAAAATTTTTGTCCTTCACATCCGAAACTGCACTTTTTAGAAATTATGATTTTGTTGTTCAGGTGTAAAATTTTAGTAAACCAGAATCTTCCATGTTAGACGTACCAAAGCTCACTGAAAAAAGTGTTAGGTGAACTGATTATTCCATGTCTAAAATCTTTCCTTTGTTATGTAATCTGTTCTTGGTTTCTGGACTATGAAACAGCATTCTTATAAAACAAATCCTGCTCCAGCTTAAAAGTATTCTTCCACTTATTGTTTCTTAGGAAGCTATGCGAAACAGAAAAGCTCAGTTTCCTCTGTTCCTATATACAGTTTTCTTTTTAATTGGGGGAAAATAATAGAAGAACACAAGCTTTTGTATGATAGACATTTTAGAGTGTTATATTACAAAGACAATTAAATTATATTACAAGAACAAATAAAGGCAACTCCAGTATTTAAAAAATGGGCCCACATATTGTTTCGTATGAACTCCATTAGGAATTCTTTGTATTTTAAAAAAAAAAAAACGCAAAGCAATCCTCGTCTGTATGGAAGTCAGTTCTTGCCTCATGTACCTCATTCAAGTTGTCTCAGTGGCTCTCTGTTCGATTAGATGTGCTTCTGTAGCATAATAAAAATCTGCCTGTTTTCTTTTTTACTAATATCTGTTCTTCAGATTTTGATTCCCTCATAGAAACCTCTTTCAGGATTTAAGGTTAGACTAATGAAAGGAGATATTTTTACTAATCAAGGTAGCTTTATATTGAAGAATACCATCCTTATTGGTCACTACTCCAGCCTAAGTAGGCTTTGTTTTCTGACTATTGAACTTCGGTTTGAATAGCCTTTTTCACACCACTGTACGTTTCCATTATATCTGTAGAAGAGTAGACTGTTCTATCACTCATAGAAACCGGTCCCTGCTAACTTTTTTTTTTATGTGATGCCTTTGTGTATTTCATAACATCATTTTCCAATTCAGTTCGGC
>VZQC01010078.1:700064-710064 GCA_009823505.1 Rhizomys pruinosus
GTGTTGGGTGGGGTGGGGGGCTTGTTTGTTCAATAAATTTGATCAAATAAGTGTCCAGTCTAGGATTGTTGTAGTTTCAACTTTCACCCCAATCGCAGCCTACATTCTAAACTAGCCTCGAACCGCCCTCCTCTTCCGCAGAGTTGTTTCCCTATGGCTTGGAAAGTTGCATACGTGTAGGTGGGAGATGGCAAAGGCAAGTGTACTTTTGCTGGAGCTGTTGTCTTGGTCTCAACTCTGTTCAATTCTGGCTGTTTTCTTTCATGTGCTTCCAGCTTGTCCAGTCACTAAAATCTTTCGGATCCTACTAATGAAGCACAACTGCAATGCGCTAGATAGGTATTTAAACAGTATATATATAACCATTTGGTGCCCACCCTACTAGTGAAGGCACATCGCAATTGTATATATAGGCATGTAAACATTACTAGTGGTTATCTAAGGGGGAAGTAGGTTACTTTTTTGTATAGACACAGATGTTTGTTTGGATGGGTTTTTTTTTTTTTTTTTTTTTTTTTTTTTTTTTTTTTTTTCCTGTTAAATATGACATGGTATTACTGTGGATTATAACATATACTAACCATTAGAGGATGTAAAAGCTGTGGCATCAGCGCGTGTGGATGGCTTAGCCTGACCGGCCAAGGGAGAGGGCGCCCAGAGCAATTAAGATTGGGATAACGACTAAGGCTGACATGCTTCAAACAGTGAATATTTGTCGCAGGCAAGAATGCAGGGTGTAGGCTGGGTTCTTATGGAGGGGTTTTGCTGTAGACTCAAGTGGATGACACAGAGCCGCAGAACCGATATATTGGCTTTAATGGAAGTGGATGGGCGATGTGCCAGAGTGCCATCGGCGTATGGCGTGCAAGTGGCGGGGGGGGGGGTCCCATCCATACTCGATTTCTCCCATGTTTATAAAGTCAGTCTTTCACAGCGCGGGGCCTTATCCAATCGTCTTCCTGCAGATATCCGCCGTGTTGAGAGCAAGGAACCGTTGTGGTTACCTTTTGTCAGAGTGTGGGCTTTGTGGATCCGGTCAGATCACTCCTTGGGGCCAGGTCTGTAAGTGATCCATTGTTGATGTCGAGAGGCTCCAAGTGTAGTTTAAATATATTTTGCTTAAGTTCGTACTTAAGAGAACTTATAGCGATATGTTGGTTGTTCTGATAGCGAAGTAATCCTTCTTTCACAGTTCTATTATGAATCTAAATTAGTCAGCGTTAAAAAAAGCAGTTTAATGGTTACACCATTTTTTACAAGAGAATACCTCTAAGCAGCTGGCTCCAATCTAAAGCTGGAGAACTACCCTCATCATATCATATTCACCCTATTTCCTATGGGGGAAGGAGTTAGAAAGGCTCTTGTATTTAAAAACCTTTGTACAGGCACCTAGAGGGAGAGTAAGCGGTGTCAATCATAATGGTAGGGATGCCAAATTCATGAGAATAAAAAATCGTTGTGTACAAATAGGGGGATCCAGGAGAGGAGACGCTGATGTCATTGTTAGCAATCTGAGAGAGGGGCTTATCTGCCTTTGAAGGCAAGGAGGAGGAGGGGGGGCAGAGGTGTTCCATCCTATCTTGCTGGCACTTTTAACATCCTACTCACTGCAAAGCCGCATTTTCTTTCTCAGCCATTAAATTGGTGATCTCTGGCCTGTTGGACAAACAAATCCTTTCCCATAGTTCGTTTTTAAGATTTGGATTGCAAGGTTTTTTGACAAAAGTTTTCATATCTATCTATATCCCCCTTTTTTAATTTTAGGTTTTTATTTTTGACCCATGAGTCTACAAAAAAGCAATAATACAATACCTACGGTGGAGTCAAGGCACAGATTTCATCAAGTTCACCCATGCTGTTTTGGGTTACTGTATGTGATTAACTTGGGAAACAAACTTAATTTTTAAATTAAATCATCCTATAGGTGAAAGAGATTGCTGCCAGGTGATACTATAGACAGCAAAATTATAGAGAACATTTGTTTATTACCCATCCCAAAAGTATTGTTATACACGCTTTTAATTAAAGCTAATGTGGACAACAGCATTTATATCAACCAATTTACTCTCAGATGCATTACCTTTTTTATCAGCCTTTAAACCAATGTTGTTTAATATGCACATATTTGCTTTTACTAAGTCCTAAAACACCTTGTATCCTGTAGACAGAGTCTGGGCAAAACTGGATACTTGTTGAACTCACGTCAATTAAAGATGCACCAATTTGGTCCTTTAACTTTTAACTGACAAGAAAGATTTGGGGAATTATGAATTAATATTCTTGGAGCATGGTTTGAACTCTTAAAGTCCAAATCTAGTGATTTGGGATAATTTTTAATAAAAATAATTATATATATGAGATTTGTGGAAGAGTTTATGAACTGACCAACATAACAAATTTTGGATTTAAGTGGTTCAAAGTAGGAAGGAGACAGAAGGGAGGAAGGGAAACACTAATTTGTAATCAAACCTAAAAAAGTATCTGTGTAGCTGTCATTATTATAAATTTATTTCTTTTAAAATATTGCCTTTTCTCAAATTTTTATTAAGTCTTATATATAAGCCTATTCATTAAAATCATAATCACAGATCACGTAACCAGGGTATTGTTTACAGGTGGAAACGACTATTTTTAAATCATGTTAAAACAAAATGAGGAGGGATGTTATAAAATACTCACTTTATTAAACCGTGTGTCTAAGTAATGAGTTACCGCAGGAGCATCTCATTGGTTCACCTCTTGGTTTCTTCTTCATGGTTTATATTTTAGGGACTTCCCTTTCTAACAAATGTACCTACAAAGATGTCAGCATAATACCACACACTTTCATTATTCGTGGTATTCCTAATAATGACAATTTTCTGGGGGGCTCCACTATTTTTTTGGATACCTGAAACTACTCAAAAGATAAATCACAGTGACTACCCGTTGAAGGAGAGATGCAGTTCTAATCTCATTTTGGTGTAGTTTTTGCTGTTTTTATTGTTGTTATTAATTCTAGCTGCTGGACTTTCACAGCTATCTGTGAACTGCACTGAAACAAACCATGCAAATGATTTTAATGAAATATTATTTCTCTTGACGATGCTCTTCTTCTCCCCCTCCTCCTCTTTCTCCTTCTTTTCTTCCTTCTCCCCTTGCTCTCCCTCTTGATTCTTATTCTCATTCTCATTCTCATTCTTTTATTCTTATTCTTATTCTTAACCCTAATCTTTTTTAATATTTTATTCTTATTAAGCTTTTTCATACACCATACATCATTTCTTATTCTTATTTCTCATCTTCTTTGTCTTTTGGAGATAAAGTCTCTCTATAGCCACAGCTGACCTAGAGCTTCCTATTGATTTAGGCTGGCCTAAATCTCACAGAGATCTGTCCATCTCTGCCTCCCAAGTACTGGCATTAAAGTTGTACGCCACCACGCCAGGCTTAACATTTTCTTCTTATTACTGAATTTTTTTTGCATGTGTATGAATGTACTGTCTGCATGTAGGTCTGTGCAACCGTGACATGCAATGCTTCAGAGGTCAGAAGAGGGTCTCGGATTCCCCTGGAACTGGAGTTCTCCTGGAATTGGAGTTACAGACAGTTCTTAGCCACCATGTGGGTGCCGGGGATCGAACCCGGGTCCTCTGCAAGAGCAGTGGGCACTCTTAACCGCTAGGCCATTTTGTTCTTTGTAACAACTTAAGGGACATGAAAGTCTAATTGTTTTACTAAGATATCTTTATTTATGTTTCCTATATATAATCAAATTATTTACCACTCATTTATAAAATCATTTAAGTGGTTTTGTTGTTTTTATATCATGCTTCTCAGCATATGATTTGTTAGCTTCTTATGTATTCATCAACATGTAAAATATTTGAGAAGCATTCCTGTATTAAGATTGGAGAACAGAATATTGACTCCACCCCTTGTTTGCATTTCTGCAGACATCCTTACATAAATAGAAATTTTTAGTACACATTTTAGTTATTCAAAAAGACAATTTTTTGAACCATATTAAAAATAAAATGAACTGCACCTGGTTACCCCTGACTGAAATAGAGCTGATCTTCTTTAAAGGAGTGACTCTAGATAGGTTGACTATCTAGACTAGACTTCAAAGGATGAACTTGCAAAAGGAACATTTGAGTACTCAAACATGACTCAATAAGCCTTAACTTACTTGGCAGAATTAATGGAATTTGGTAGGGGCTTTGATGGGATCCTGTTGAGGAAGGGTATCTGCCTGCCTCTGGCTCCTGAGTTCTGGGATTAAAGGCTTATGCCACTACACCAGGCTGACCACACTTTTAAATAAAGCCATAGTTAACTAGAATAAAACTTTTTTTATTAATTTTTATTTATTTCTGTATGTGTACAAATGTACTGTCTGCATGCAAGTCTGTGCACCCATGCCATGCAATGCTGCGGAGGTCAGAAGTGGGTGTTGGATTCCCCTGGAGCTGGAGTTCTCCTGGAATTGGAGTTTCAGACGGTTCTCAGCCCCTAGAATAAAACTTTTTAATTGAGCATTTGTACAACTCATACAACGGTTCCCAATCAAACTGAGCCAGTCCCCTCCATGCCCCAACACCCATCAGAACTCATGCCTTATAATATCCAAGCTAAGCCCTATCCAGTCAAACTCCGAAACCCACATGTCCTTCTGTGTAAATAAATCCATCTGCTGGAGTCTAGTCAGCATATCTAAGAATAATAGGTAAGGCATACTCTTCCTCACCCAACAGTACTCAGTCTCTTACACTTTTCAGTTCAGGGTCAGTCCTCCACCCATTTCTCTTGCTCCACTTTGAGACCTTGTCCCCATTGGCATGGGTCTCATTTCTGATGCCTTCGTTGCCACAGGTTAGCACGTGAAAGCTTACAGTCAGTCGATAGTCACTTCTCAACGTTCATGCACCAGCCCTGGTTCTCATAATCTTTCCGCCTCCTCTTTCACAATGATCCCTGAGACATGGGTGGTTGAGGTTTAATATAGAAGGGCCCCATCCAGGAATACACACTCTGGGGCTCACATTTTTCTGGAAGTTGACTAGTCGTGACCTTCTGTTTGCCTCATTCTCCATTGTATACAAAAGCATTACTGGGGAGAACTGAGGGGAGTTCTGGTTTTCTCTCTGCCCCTCATTCTGTGTATAGAGGTTCTATTGTAGATGTGTCTCCTAGGAATGTTTTTTTTTTCCAGACATGTATGTTCTGTGACTGACCAGTTGTTGGTTTCTGCAGTGGCTTCTGTCTTTTCCAAAGAGTAGTTTTTTGATGAATAGCATACAATATGCTTGTCTGCAAATGTCATAGTTAGTGTATTGTAAGACATTTCATTTGTCTAGAGATATGGTCTCAGTAGGTTTTTCTCTAAGCTCTTTGGCCTCTCCAACCCTGTGCATTTGGCTGAGTTTATAGTGGCTCTAATGGTTTCACTTCGATTGAAAGGGTTTCAAGTCCAATTATGTAGCTGTGGACCATCCCCAAACAACAGTGGCTCTACTGAACCAATAGAGGTAGTTCTCTGGGCAGTTCTTCATGGTTGTTAGAGTTTGGTGTTGGGTTGTACCATTGATTGATTTTTCCCTCATACCATTGTGCACATTGTCTAGCATTATGAGCACTTAACTTCAAATAAAAAAACTTGAAGGTCAGTTCCTGTTTCATTAATCTAAGTCCTATCCCTGAAGCATGTGCTGTTATGAACAGTAGAGTCTTATTTTCTATTTTCTGGTAGATAACAAAGAGCTTTGGAGATAGCCTGTTTTGCTTTGAGTCTCTTGGATCACTCTTGTCAACCAATCAAAGGGAGATATCCTCTGTCTTGGACCGTGTTCCCTGCCACACCAAGTTATACAACCCATGCACGAATTATTCAGACAATGTCTGTTAATTTCTCATGGGATCTGGGAGCATCACATTACACTCTGGGTTTCCTAGCCTCTCAAGTTCTCTCAAGGCTTTTCTGCTCTCTCTCTCTCTCTCTCTCTCTCTCTCTCACACTCTGTATGTTTCAAGCTTTCTGTTTCTTTGCTTTTTATGTGAAATATGTAGAAATACGTGGTAAATGCAAAGAAGATGAAGATTATAGAAAGGGAAATGGGATAATCAATAGATATATAGAGGACACATCAATGGAAGATAGAGAAGTGGCAGACAATAAATACATGTGAATTGCTACATAGGTATAAATTGATAGATGACATAAGTAAAGAAATGTTTATTGTGTGACGGCTTGAGGGCACAATGCATGGTGGCAAGGTGCCCTGTTTTGTTTTGTCTTTTCTACTTTTTCTTCTTTCCAAAATCCAGGCAATGGAATGTTGGCACCCTATTGACAAGGAAGGAGAAAGGAAACCATGTCCATATCTTATGTTAATGCTTAAAACGTTGTTTGGAACATAATTATTTTTGAATAAATTGATGACTCCTAAATGCTGCTGAGTCACAGAAGATAGAAATGCCTAGACCTACTAAATTGTACCTCTTCTGCTGCAAACAATTTAGTCCAAATGTATAAAGTGGGTTAGAAATATCCATTTGCTTTTGGCAAACAGCTGTTTAGGAATAAATGCAGCCACTCACTGCTAGCATGCTACATTAAGATAAAGCCATCATGTTATAAAAATCCATGTTTTAAAAATTATTAACTTTATTTACTTGTACCCATACTTTATATTCTCTTTCCTATTCTGGAAACAAAGCTTTCAGTGCTCATTTCTGAGGTCAGTCATTTAGCTTGTGTAGCATTGCTTTTGGTGGTATGAACAATGAAGTTACCCCATTGTTCTACTGGTTTATTGATTTTCCACATTCTCTTCAAACTCACCCTCATTTAAGCTCATCTGTCTCCACAGAAATGAAAAATGAATGAGTAGCCAGTAATTAAATTTTCTATTATCTTGCAAAGCCGCAGTTTGGAAAAAAATTCTATGAAAGGATCACCTTCATCTTCATCAATTAATCTCCCCTTGATGTTTTTCCTAAAAAATCCATGGTTTTTAATTTTTTCTATGAAAGATCATCAATGTCTTTCCAATATCCAAACAATATTAATAACAACAAATACATATACCCATGCTCATTGTCCTTAGATCAAATGATAAGTTTTTCTGCTTATTGACATGTCAGCTTCACAGCAATCCCATGCTTAGGTACTACTGTTGACCATCTACATCTGAGGGTTAAAGAACGATGCATTAGGTGCTAGAGAGATGGCCTAGTGGTTAAGAGCGCAGACTGATCTTACAGAGGACCCAGGTTCGATCCCCGCACCCACATGAGAACCATCTGTAACTCCAAATCCAGGAGAACTCCAGTTCCAGGGTAATCTGACACCCTCTTCTGATGGCATTGCATGACACGGGTACATGCACCTACTTGCAGACAGTACATTCATACACATAAATAAAGAAATAAAATTTAAAAAATTAAAAGTAATTTGTTTTAAAAAACTATGCATTAAAGCATTCTGTGATCTTACCAGGATCACAGAACTAATCAATGCGTAAGCTTAAACTTAAACTTTAGCTATATCTGACACCATTGCCCATGGTTCTCACAATTCTTTTTGCACTGTTTCAAAAATTTTGTATGAAAACACATCTGTTTAGGGGAATTGATTGATGCATCCTGTTTTAATATTATTGGCATTTTATGGGTAATAGCTTCTTAGCTATAAAACTGTTAAAACTTATCAGGTCCTTTTTCTAATAATGTTTAATTTTACTAGGTTTTTGTGTATGATATATAGTAGATATTAATCAAATTTAGACCCTTTCTCCCACTCATGCCTGCTAGTGCCACCCCACCAGATTTGATGCATTCTGTCTAATACGTTAAGATCTATCCTTTCAAGCATTTATAACCAGATGTTCCTCAGTGCAAGCTCATGCACTGGAACCTGTTCAGCCTATCTACTGTGACTCCCAACTCTCTCTCACCCAGCAGTTCCTAACAGTTCCTTGGCTAAGGTTGGGGCTTCTTATACATTTCCCCAGTTCTATGGTAGATTTTTGTCTAGTTTGTGTTTGCATAGTCTTGTGCATACTGTCTAAGTTCATATGAACAAGTTCCCATAAGCCTGAAAAGCTGTTTCCTTATGTTTATGCATAACCACAGCTGTTACAATATTTCTGAATTCCTTTTCCTAAATGGTCTCTGAGCCATGGGTTGGTGAGGTTTAATACAGGAAACCTATGAAGAGACATACACTCCATAGTCTCTTAGTCTCTAAAACTGGATCAGTTGTGGCCTTCTATGTGCATCAGATTCTGTTATTTGAGGAAACTTCACTGATGAAAGTTGCGGGATGTATTAGTGTTCTCTCTAACACCTGTTCTGCTATGTTGCACTGATCCTTAGGTATAGAGCTTCCATTGTAGATATGTCACTCAGGGATGGACATCTATCAGACAAATATTCTCTGAATGTGACTACTTGTGAAACATTGCAGTAGACTTCATCTGCCACAAAAAAGCTTCCTTGGTGGGTGGTGTAAGGTATAATTGGCTATAAATATAAAGATCTATATTTAGCAAGCAGTAGGAAATATCATTTGTCTAGAAATATGAAAGAGATATGTTTTTTTGCTATGATCTGTGACCTCTCTAGCTATGTTGATTGGCTATATTTACAGCGCTAAATATGAGGGAACTCATGGTTAAATCTAATTAGGTATCCATTGATTACCCCTAGATAAAAGTGCAGTTTTAGACAAAAAAAATAAGTGCAACTTCTGCACTGATAGAGATAGTTTGCTCTTCCAGTTATTGTGGCCATTAGTCTTTACAGCCCTGTTGGACCACAGATTAATTTTCTCCCTTACCAGATTGCATAGTATATTCTAGAACTATGAGAATTATTCTTAATGGAGAAGGCTTCCAGACCAGTTCCACTTCCATTGCTTCAAGTTTTGTGTCCAAAATATGTGCTGTCTTCATCTACCAAGCCTTACTTTCAACTTCTGGGTGGCAATCAATGGCTGTGGAGATAGCCAGTGTTATTTTCATAGTCTCTTGGAATACCCTGACCAGCAACTCGAAAGGAGGTTTCTCTCATGTGGCACTTTATTTCTTGTTATATAGCCTTCAGGTGTACACATACACTCATTTTTAGATGTTTTATGTATTTTTTTTCAGTTTTTTAATTAATAAATTTTACTCTGGCTTTTTGTGCCACATAAGCTTTATTTGTCACTCCTTGTCTCTTCCTGTCTAACCCATCTTCCCTCCCCAGCTTAAGTACCCCCATTTTCCCTTGATACACCTATCTCCTATTACCCTCCATGCTTTAGCTCCTTCTTCTTTACCTCTGTAGTTTCTTGTATGTCCTTCCCTTCTACCTTCCCAGATGAATTCCCCCATTTCCCCCTTGTTAACATCTACTTCATGCTATCCTCCCCTCTCAGGTCTTCTTAGCTCAGTGGTTCCTTTCCCTTGTCCTGGCTCTGCTATTACTTCAGGATATATATTCATTCACATATAAACAATTGGTGCTAAAACTCACAGACGAGGGAGAACATATGTCCCTTGTTTTGTGAGTCTGTGTTACTTTACTTAGTATAACAGCTTCTCATTCCATCCATTTCCCTGCAAATTTCATGATTTCTTATTTCTTTTTATTGTTTTGTATGTGTATGAATGTACTGTCTGCATGTAGGTTTGTGCACCCTTGTCGTGCAATGCCTCAGAAGAGGGTGTCAGATTCCCCTGGAACTGGAGTTCTCCTGGAATTGGAGTTACAGACTATTCTTAGCCGCCATGTGGGTGCTGGGAATCGAACTCCGGTCCTCTGCAAGAGCAGTCTGTGCTCTTAACCGTTAGGCTATCTCTCCAGCCCAATTTCTTATTTCTTTACCACTGCGTAGAACCCCATTGTTTTGGCATATACACATATACTCATCCTACTGAAGAGCTCCTTGAATATACATATTTGTTGCTGCTCTTTTCACAATAGCTAAGGAATGAAAACAAACTAAATGCCCCTCAACTGATGAATGGATAAG
>VZQC01010078.1:715064-756857 GCA_009823505.1 Rhizomys pruinosus
TTTTTATGGTGTTTCATCTAAATAATTCTACCTGTATTCTTTTGGCAATCTAAAAAATACAACAGACACACAGGCACGCACACACACATACACACACACACACACACACACACACACACACACACACACACACACAGAGTTAACTGAACCTAAATTTGAGTCCCCTGACATTTCCTGATACTATGTGACTATATTGTGTTACCAGGAGCAACTCAACTCTATAAAGATATTGACTAGGCCCCATAGGATTGACCCACACTGAAGAGCATTTGGAAACACAAATTAGATTTGAATGATAGGCCTATAACATGTCAAATTTGTCTTTACCCCTTTCCAAATCCTGTCTTAATGACTTCTCATCAATTTCTTATTTACTGACAGCTCTTATTTTTATAACACTGCCCCATTCTGTGTCTATCCACACCTTTTCTCTTTGTCTTGCACCTTAATTTTCAGAGCTCATTCACTTCTCTCAGATGTAATATTTCTCACTGTGTTTCCAATTCATGAAATATTCTTACTTAGCTTAAATACTCAGCTATGGTCTTGTCTGTGCTCCTAGTGATATGCTCCCTCTCTGTCTCTGCTCCCACTGGCTCCTAACTTGCCAACAAGATCATGTCGCTTTGCTCATCTTTTAACTAGCTCTTTCATTTTGAGAGTATTTTGTTATTATCAAGCAGTTACAATGTAATATTCATAATTCTATTTCCATTATAACACTTTATATTATAAGATGCTTAATAAATGCTCATTTAACAAAAGAAAAGTAAATTCAGTTAAGCATCCCATGCATAACAAAATGAGACGATTCTAGGAATAACTAGCTTACGTATCATATTTCATGAAAAATACTTCAAGTAGATAATGTAAATTTTAGGGAGACTATTTTTTTTTTCCTAATCACATTAGGAAAAAAACTGTCATTTTTGAGAGGAATAGAATGAATCTCTGCTTCCCTTCCTCTCTCTCTCCCTCCCTCCCTCCTCCCTTCTTCCCTTCCTCCAACCTTCTATGTCTGTCCTAGGACTAAACCTACTTTAAGATTTTGTTGTATATATGGAATGAGCTTTCAGAGTCAGAGAATCACCCTTTCTTAATACTTAATATGTTTTGAAATATGTTTTCCTTCTTTTTTCCTGGATGTATGAAATATATTCATGATTCCAAAGCTGTAAAAGGATATATCTGCAGACACAGTTGCTATGGAAACCATTTCTTTAAAAAATGTACAACAAATATTCATCTGAAATATACTGAATCCAGTGCACCTTGCTCTAGTAATTATAGGCAGTCTAGAACTGAAATATCTGTGGTGTGCTTAGCTTTCAGGTATGTCACCAAAACATATTTATTGACACAATGGAACATTTCTGTAAGGAGGCTAGGTACAAAATGTTTCCTTGCAGCAGTAAATTCAAGTGTAGAAGGTGGAGGACAAAGGTTTCTGCTTCATAGTGTCCCAGGCTCTTTCTTTCTCTCCTTAAGACACACACACACATACTCTATATACAGAGAAGGGTAAACACATGAGGCTGCAAAATGTAAGATTCAATGAAGATTTAATAATGTAAAAGATGAAAAATTTGAGAATTTGTATATATAAATAGCAAGTTTAGTTCTAAATCTTTTCCCCCTGTACGCTCAACTTTCTATTAGGAAACTCCAAGTTGACAACAGGAACTTGGAGAAATGAAAGGAGAATTTGAAGAACTATGGTAAAGAAATCACTAAAACCACATTATTCCTCTGCCATCAAAATCCTTTTGTTTGGAGGCTGCCAAGATGATAGGAGTAACTTTTGAATGCAGAGAGTAGTCTTGATTCTCTGATGGTTTTGTTAATATTGTATTTTTTATTGTACCTGTATGAGGGTATTGATTGCATGTATATAAGCACAGATGTGTCATNAGTCCCCGCTCCAATTTTATTTACTGAAAGAATTTTGCCAATGCTAATGGAGAGGAAGAATGTTAGGAACTTTTTAAAACACCTTTGTGTACTGGAAGCCTGGCCAGGGTTGCCAGATTTTTATGGTGTTTCATCTAAATAATTCTACCTGTATTCTTTTGGCAATCTAAAAAATACAACAGACACACAGGCACGCACACACACATACACACACACACACACACACACACACACACACACACACACACACACAGAGTTAACTGAACCTAAATTTGAGTCCCCTGACATTTCCTGATACTATGTGACTATATTGTGTTACCAGGAGCAACTCAACTCTATAAAGATATTGACTAGGCCCCATAGGATTGACCCACACTGAAGAGCATTTGGAAACACAAATTAGATTTGAATGATAGGCCTATAACATGTCAAATTTGTCTTTACCCCTTTCCAAATCCTGTCTTAATGACTTCTCATCAATTTCTTATTTACTGACAGCTCTTATTTTTATAACACTGCCCCATTCTGTGTCTATCCACACCTTTTCTCTTTGTCTTGCACCTTAATTTTCAGAGCTCATTCACTTCTCTCAGATGTAATATTTCTCACTGTGTTTCCAATTCATGAAATATTCTTACTTAGCTTAAATACTCAGCTATGGTCTTGTCTGTGCTCCTAGTGATATGCTCCCTCTCTGTCTCTGCTCCCACTGGCTCCTAACTTGCCAACAAGATCATGTCGCTTTGCTCATCTTTTAACTAGCTCTTTCATTTTGAGAGTATTTTGTTATTATCAAGCAGTTACAATGTAATATTCATAATTCTATTTCCATTATAACACTTTATATTATAAGATGCTTAATAAATGCTCATTTAACAAAAGAAAAGTAAATTCAGTTAAGCATCCCATGCATAACAAAATGAGACGATTCTAGGAATAACTAGCTTACGTATCATATTTCATGAAAAATACTTCAAGTAGATAATGTAAATTTTAGGGAGACTATTTTTTTTTTCCTAATCACATTAGGAAAAAAACTGTCATTTTTGAGAGGAATAGAATGAATCTCTGCTTCCCTTCCTCTCTCTCTCCCTCCCTCCCTCCTCCCTTCTTCCCTTCCTCCAACCTTCTATGTCTGTCCTAGGACTAAACCTACTTTAAGATTTTGTTGTATATATGGAATGAGCTTTCAGAGTCAGAGAATCACCCTTTCTTAATACTTAATATGTTTTGAAATATGTTTTCCTTCTTTTTTCCTGGATGGATGAAATATATTCATGATTCCAAAGCTGTAAAAGGATATATCTGCAGACACAGTTGCTATGGAAACCATTTCTTTAAAAAATGTACAACAAATATTCATCTGAAATATACTGAATCCAGTGCACCTTGCTCTAGTAATTATAGGCAGTCTAGAACTGAAATATCTGTGGTGTGCTTAGCTTTCAGGTATGTCACCAAAGCATATTTATTGACACAATGGAACATTTCTGTAAGGAGGCTAGGTACAAAATGTTTCCTTGCAGCAGTAAATTCAAGTGTAGAAGGTGGAGGACAAAGGTTTCTGCTTCATAGTGTCCCAGGCTCTTTCTTTCTCTCCTTAAGACACACACACACATACTCTATATACAGAGAAGGGTAAACACATGAGGCTGCAAAATGTAAGATTCAATGAAGATTTAATAATGTAAAAGATGAAAAATTTGAGAATTTGTATATATAAATAGCAAGTTTAGTTCTAAATCTTTTCCCCCTGTACGCTCAACTTTCTATTAGGAAACTCCAAGTTGACAACAGGAACTTGGAGAAATGAAAGGAGAATTTGAAGAACTATGCTAAAGAAATCACTAAAACCACATTATTCCTCTGCCATCAAAATCCTTTTGTTTGGAGGCTGCCAAGATGATAGGAGTAACTTTTGAATGCAGAGAGTAGTCTTGATTCTGTGATGGTTTTGTTAATATTGTATTTTTTATTGTACCTGTATGAGGGTATTGATTGCATGTATATAAGCACAGATGTGTCATATAATCCTGGAGGAGGTCAGAAGAGGGTATCAGATTTCCCTGGAACTGGAGTTAAGGACAGTTGTTAGCTGCCATGTGAGTGCTGGGAATTGAACCCAATCCTCTGCAGGATTTAACTCAACTTCCGAGTCACCTCTCTAGCTCCATCTCAGGTAAAGTTTTATTATCCACCAAACCTGCAGATGAAATCCCTTTGTCACTGTTTCTGGAAACAGGATGGGGGGAAATCTGATGGAGAGCAATACAGGGGAATCACTGTACCAGACTTCAAATTATATTACAGTGCTATAGTCATAAAAACAGCCTGTTACTAACATAAAAACAGACCGGTAGAACAATGGAACAAAACTAAAGATCTAAACTTGAGCACACACAATTTCAGCCACCTCATATTTGACAAAGGGGACAAGAAGACCCAATGGAGGAAAGACAGCATCTTCAGCAAATGGTGTTGGGAAAAACTGGATCACCACTTGTAGAAGAATAAAATTAAATCCCTGCCTCTTTCTCTGTACAAAAACCAATTCCAAATGGACCAAGACCTCAACATGAAACCCAAAACTCTGAAGGTAATAGAAGAAAATGTAGGCATAGGAGAAGACTTCCTAAATCAGACAGCAGCTGCACAGGAGGTGAGGTCAACAATTGACAAGTGGGACCTCACTAAACTCAAAATCTTCTGTACAGTGAAAGAAACAATCAGTGAAGAGAAAACCCACAGTAGGGGGAAACATTCACTGCTGATACATCTGACAGAGCATTAACTTCCAGAATATATAAAGTACTCAAAAAACAAGAAAACAAATGACTCACTCAAAAGATGGGGTAAACAGCTGAACAGACTTCAAAAATGCGGAAATAAAGATGGCTGAGAAACATCTTAAAAAATGTTCAACATGGCTAATAATTAAGGAAATTCAAATTAAAACCACTTTAAGATATCATCTCACTCTGATAAGACTGGCTAGGATCAAGAAAACAAATGATACCAAATGCTGGAGAGGATGTGTGGAAAGGGGAATGCTGCTACTGGAAACGTAAACTTATAGAACCACTATGGAAAGCAGTATGGAGAACCCTGAAAGTTGTGAGATTTTTAATTACATCTTCCATTTCCAAAAATATTATGGGTCTGTTTAAACTATCAATCTCTTCTTGTTTAAGTTTTGTTGGTTTCCAGGATTTCAGATATTCAACTATTTCTCCTAGGTTTTCAAATTTAGTGGAGTATAGGTTTTTGAAGTATTCCCATATCATTGTCTGGATCTTTTCTTTGTGTGTTATGATGNTGTTAACTGGGCTAGAGGTCTGTCTATTTTGTTTATCTTTTCAAAGAACCAGCTTTTGGATTCGTTGATTTTATGTATTGTTTTCTTTGTTTCTATTTCATTGATTTCTGCTCTGATTTTTGTTATTTCTTCCTGTCTGTTGGGTTTAGCATTCATTTGTTGTTGTCTCTCAAGTGTTTTTAGCTGCAGTGTTAGATTGCTTATTTGTCCCCTTTCTGTCTGAAGGTTGGAAGGTCCCGGGTGATACCAAGCCTCCACAGGGCACAGGGGTGCCCAAAGCACTCAGGCAAGCAGGGCTCACCTGTTTTTTTGCAGGCTGTTGTTGTGCAGGACGCAGGTGAAGTCTGCTCACACCAAGAGCTGGGCATATCCTGGTGTTGTGCTGTGTGCACCTCTAACTCTGCCCTGTAACTAGAAGGTATTATTCTAAGTAAAGTAACACAGTCCCAGAAAAGCAAACAATGATTGGTATCCCTCATTTGTGGATGCTACCTAGCACCAAGCAGGGAATTGTAAAGCAAGCTGTGCAATATCAATGCTATATAACACTTTCCCTGGAAGCAACTGTGCTCTGATAATGTAAATACCTTAAAAGGTTCTAGAATTAACACCCCACTTTTTTTTTTTAGACTTTGTAATCTTGGTATATGGGTGGAGGATATGTAGGCATATTTTAGAGTAATATAAATTTTAAAAAGAAAATCTGAATCCTGAAATATGATATGGAAATGACAATTTGTGTACAAATGATATAATTTTAGTGTAGGTGTGAGGTGTATATATATATGCCTATGTCGAAACAATACAGATTGGAAGGAACAACAGCAGAGGAACTGGGACAGGGAACTGACTGAAACAGTAAAGTTTCCCCAAGGACAGTAATCCTCTGCTTTGAAAAATCTTTGAAAAGAATCAGGAAAAGATATGGGGCAGGAATGGCAGGGTGCATGAACTCTGGTGGGGTGGGGGTCATGGGGTGGGATTGGACTGATAAATTATGTATGAAATGCACAAAAGTTCAATAAAAAAGTTAAAGTAAATAAATATTTCTATTGTTGCTGCTGATTATTAGTTTATGCTTCTTTTCTGTTGCAAACAAAGTTTATTTTATATTCTAGCTGTGTGTTGTTCCATAATACTGAAACATTAATTATAAATTATGAAGCTTAAAACAAACCTTTGTTACTTCTAATGTTGTGGAGGGTTGAGAATTCTCTATATGGTCATTACAGTTTTACATCAGCTGTGCAGTGTGTTGACTGAAGGCTACACTGGGCTGGGTTTTGAGAATAGTATTCACATACGTTGTTTGTCTTTTTCCATTAGAAATTGATGTGGATCATTAATTCCAGTACAAACAAACTACTTGTTACCATTTAAACACTGCTTTTCTTGCTAAGAAAAGTTATACTTTACTGGTATTTATTTTATCCCATCCTCTTGGAACACCCTTTTCATGCTTCAAAGTAGTAATTTATACAGTGCAAGTCTCAATGATGTGTCACAAGTGGCTTGTGTTATTAGCACAACCACGCATTTGATTTTTCACTTCCCAATGGAAGCACCTGCAATGAATTTGAGGTAGAGGAGCTCAGACAATTGTGCAGAGAAACAAACATAGCATATTTGGAGCTTTCTGCATGGAAGAATTCTTACTTTGATTTTATATAAAAAAGACATTTGAAATTGTGAACAACTAGCAATAGAAATATTAGTTTCTACTTATTAGAAGTAATAACTTGGGGCTGGAGAGATGGCCTAGCGGTTAAGAGCGCCGACCGCTCTTACAGAGGACCCGGGTTCGATCCCCAGCACCCACATGGCGGCCGAGAACCGTCTGAAACTCCAATTCCAGGAGAATTCCATTTCCAGGGGAATCCGAAACCCTCTTCTGACCTCCGCGGCATTGCACGACACGGGTGCACAGACCTGCATGCAGACACTACATTCGTACACATACAGAAATAAATAAAAATTAAAAAAAAAAGAAGTAATAACTTGTAGCAGCTAACTTTTGTTGACATGAGTTTCATAGAGTGTGATTATCATAAGCACATTTTTTTCTTTTGGAATCTTTTATTGACTAATTTTGATGCTTGGAAATTTCATATATTTATATAAAGCATTTTGAATACTTTCTCCCAAACACTCTCTAATCTCTTATCAAACCAACATCCCACATGCTTATAATCTCTTTCCAAGGTTAATAACTTATTGTTCTGTGTGGGGACTCATTTAGTTCAACTAAGGTCATCTGTTGGGCCATAAGACTCAAAATGACAACTGGAAACTGGAGAGGTCATCTGTAGGTTAGCACACGGCTGAAGAAAATGACCTCCCATCTCTCTAAAGCTATCAATAGCAAATACTTCAAGGGTGAGGAACAGGGCTCCCTGAATCTATCCTCTGTTCATAGTTTGACTGACTATTGGTGGGTTTATAATGACTTTATGAAGTTTGTATTGTGACTTCTCTTGCTTTATTTGAAGAAATCTTAGATCACTTATACATGTTAAATGATAAAGGATTTGACTGGTTTGGGCCCTGGGTTTAATATTCTTAATTACCATATTTTGTTACTGGCAATTGTAAGCAGTCTTCAAAGGAAAACGGCAAGAGGCAAAGAAATCATTATCAAGGCTTTAGAGATGGCTCAGAGGTTAAGAGCACTGGCTGCTCTTCCAGAGGACCCAGTTATGATTCCCAGCACCCACATGACAGCTAACAACCATCCATAACTCCAGTTCCAGGGCATCTGGTGCCCTCTTATCGCTTCCACATGCTTGCATGACATGGGTGCACGTATATACATGTAGGCAGTATACTCACAGACATAAAATAAAAATAATAAACATTTTTAAAAGAAATTGGTGTTTCTTTGTGATGAAGAGGCAGAGTACACTATGGTGGGAGCATCTAGCACCATAATCCTTGCAAATAAAGTGCTCAATGGATGAAAACAAATCAATTTTGGTCAGAAATCTGCCAACATTACTCTAATAAACATTATTTTTTTCAGATAAAATGGGTGCAAAATTCAAAAAGTCATCTAGGTTATAGAAACTTCATAAAGCAAGAAATGAAAAGCAGGTTGCTTTTGTTTCTCATAAAAAGTGACAATAAGTACTGAGTTAGGGGTTGAATTTATTCCTTCATTCTTATAAATAAATCAATTTGCACAAAATTACCTAACTTTTTTTCTGATATTTTATTTCCAGGATTAAAGAATAAGTCCATAAAATATTTACTTTAATAATTGCATTGTGATTATTTGTATGTGTGCACATTGTATATGATCTCATTTATAGAATAGGAAAAACTATGATTCATTGGCTTGTGAAAGAGCATCTCTGCAGTAGTGAAGGTCATCTTTCTAATGGGCTGTCAGAGGCCTATCCACCTGTCATTTGTCTTCATGAGTTTGTCTTATTACAGTACCTGACACTCATTTTTGAAGGCTCAGAAGTTTGAATTTATCAGTTTCTCAAAGTTGACAGGTTCTGGTAACATTGATTTGAAACAACAAACACAGTAAGAAACAGTCTCATAAGAAGTATCTATTTGTGAAATGGCATAACAGCCTGGGGGTGCATTTCTTTTCAGTGTATGTTTTTCCAGAGGTTAAAGTACACAAGAAAACATGCAGTCAGGAATATGGGGGGCGCAAAATATGAACAGAAAGACACAGTTCAAAACACAGGTCTGATGTCATGATATTAAGGACGATGGAGTACCAAGCTTCTAATACTGAGGGATTATCTTGACCTTAGTCAGGGCCTTTTCTCTTCCTTGGTCAGAAAAAGTAGCTGAAACATTGATCTTTGCCATGTCTTTATCAATTCTTAAAAATGACTGCTTAAATCCCTGGCCAAGTGGTGATATCTTTGCACTAACAACTGATGCCTGCAATTTTGACCAAAAGTGAGCACCTGACTCCCCCAGATAAAGCCCTATGCTGAAGCAATTAAAACAATGGGCCTCATTAAAATAATGGGCGATTTTCTCTCAGAGTTTTAGATAGAAAATGAATAATACTCCAATACTGACAAGCTAAAACTGAAATTACAAGGATATTAACAAAGTAATCAGAAAGTACACTTTTTTCTAGTATCAATGGAGTCAATTAAAAAACATACAACAGAAAAGATATTTTTCATTCATGTTAATTCTTTTAAGCAAAATCATTTTCTCTGTGTTGCTTACAATTTATATCCAAGTCAAAGAAGTGTTGTCAAAACATTATAAATTTTGCGTTTCTGTTTTCTATTACTTACAAATATACCTAAGTTTATTTGTATTATTTGTATATATTACTGTCAAATTTTCTTCCTACTTGGTGAACTTCCCAACAGCAAAAATTTATCTAGTGTTACCTGGAATTATTATATGAGTCAAAGGGCACATTGGTTTCTTTTAAACTTCAAGTTCTTTAGTGATTGCAATTCATGATCTCTAAAATTTCTCAGTACTAGATTTTGAAGTTACAAATGGAGAGAACTATGCAAGCTTCTCAGGGAGAACAGCAAATGATAGTCCAACAACAGCATTAAGACCAAATACGCATATCAATGTCTGGCACAGCATAGGACATTACTGTAGTAGTGGCACATATAACTTGGGGGCAATCAATGGCTAACTAATTGGACTTATGGGACACTCAATGGGAGGAAACTCATGTGTGGCACTGTAAACATAGCCAAATACACATGGATGAAGAGGTCCTAGTTCCTACAGAAATCCCCAAGGCTGCCACACCCTTAGACTAACTTCTTACTAAGATATGTATACTTATATTTATAGACAAATATCCCAGACATCACTCATCAAAGAAACATCTTTTTTTTTTTTTTTTCGAGACAGAGTCTCCCTGTAGTCCCAGCTATCCTGGAACTCACTCTATAGACCAGGCTGGCCTTGAACTCACCAAGATCTGCCTGCCTCTGCTTCCCAGGTGCTAGGATTAAAGGTGTGCGCCACCACGCCCAGCTAAGAATCTTTTACATGAGATGAAGATTATTACAGAATACCACAAGTGGTCACACACAGAAGTTACACCCGTCTCCAGAAAATGAGAGCAAAGGGAACTGTGTATCCATTTGGCCATCATAGGCAATATAAATTAGTATAAAAACTGATTAGTGAATATGCAAGGACAAAGTAAGGTCAGCTTCAAATTATATTATAGAGTAGTAGAGTAATGAAATATGTTAGGGTAATTAGTAAGAGGGTGCAGATATAGAAGGATATCTAAATATGATCAAAATATGTTGTATTAAATTTAAAAATAAAAAAACATGGGGCTGGAGAGATGGCTCAGCAGTTAAGAGCACTGACTGCTCTTGCAGAGGACCCAGGTTCGATCCCCAGCACCCACATGGAGGCTAAGAACCATCTTTAACTGCAGTTCCAGGGGAATCCGACACCCTCTTCTGACCTCTGCGTGCATTGCAGGACACTAGTGCACCAACCTACATGCAGACAGTACACCCATACACATAAAAATAATAAATAAATAATTTTAAAAAGCAATTAAAAAGAAAAATGTTATGCAAAAGTACTTTAATATACCAGAATTTGTGATTTTATAACCTGGCAGTTACTTTAAATAACTTTTGTTATGGTAACAAACTTGACTCCAGGAAACCATCTCCTTGGGGTTAGGATGGCAATAAACCATAGGGAAATTTGAAGAAACAAAAATTAAAAGTTTAAGCCATTTACATATTATCTATATTATACTTTTCATAAATTACAAAAGATATTTTATTATTTAATGATATCTAAGGATCTTAGACTTTATATGCCTATTTAACCTCTTAACAATATGCTATGAAACTTGGAATTTTTAAAAGATCAAAGTGTATCACTGGCAGCTTATCAAATGTAAATATAAGCACTTTAAAGTGCAGCTAATGTTAGCTCTATTATAAGCTTTTTTTTTCTGCCAGAGGTTTTTGCACTTTATCAAATTTAAAGCATATGAAAGCCTAACAATGTAGATTTGACACTTAAAGTAGTTTTACTTTTTATACTAAATAGTTTGAATTCAGAATTGTTTTCAAGACTTTTCTTAAAAGTCTACTTTTTTTCCCATTTACTAGAAAAACAACTCATCTTGAACAGTCTTATTTTCTTAGAATTTTTTTTTTACTTTTTGTAATTCTCATAGAATAAATTTGATGATGTTTTGATCCCCCAGATCTACACCTCTCCTCACCGACCCTTGACCAATTTAATGCACTCTACAAGGCCTGTAAAGTATAATATGTGTCCTAAAATTTCCTTCCAGTCAATGGAGCCTGGCTTCTAAAAGTCGCAGCCTTGAAAGAGACCGACTCTCCCCATCACAGAAGCCATTATTTGCCAATAGCTCCTTAAGTATTTTGGGGTTTCATATCTACTTCCAAATGGCTATGCTGAGATTTTGTGTTTTTTGCATGAGAGTCTTGCATACTGTTTAGTTCTGATGGGTTTCCCCTTGTATGTAACTTGTTGTTTTTCTCTTGTGGCTTTCAGTATTTTGTCTTTGTTTTGAGCATCTAGTGTTTTACAATTATATGGCCTGGGGAGTTTCTTTTCTGGTCCTGTCTGTTTGGTGTTCTATGTGCTTCTTGTATTTGTATGGGTTTGTCTTTTTTTTCAATTTGGGCAAATTTTCTTCTATTATCCTGTTGAAGATCTGGTCAATAGTTTTGTCTTGGGATTCTTCTCCTTTCTCTATCCCCATGATGCAGAGGTTTGGTCTTTTCATAGTGTCCCACATTTCCTGGTTGTTCCACTCTTGTGTTTTTTAAAATTTTCATAATCTTTACTTGAGCATTCTAGTTGGTCCATGTTATCCTGCAGGTCTGATATTCTTTTTTCTGCTTCTTCCATTCTGTTTCTGAAGCTTTTTCCCATCTACTCCTGTTGATTGGATGAATGTTCAATTTCCTTTTTCATTTTATCCTGTGATTTCTTTAGTGTTTCTATTTCCTTCTGGAGCCTGTCATTCTTATTTTGTAGCTCCTTGGTTCATTGGTCATTTTCTTTTTTCATTTTGGACTGGGATCTTTTCAGCGTTTCCACTTCCTTCTGGAGTTTGTCATTTTCTCCCTTTAGTTCTGTCCAGCGTTTGTCATTATCACCCTCTTGGTGCTTCTTGAATTTTTCATTCTCTTCCCTTAGTTCTCTAATTTCTTTGAATATGTCCACAATTGTTCTTCTAAAGTCCGCGTCTTGGTTTCCCTGCAGGGAGATCTCATAGGAATCTTCCGTAGGGTTGGTAGAGTTCTGTGTGGATTTATTATGAGCTTTTCCCATGTTGTTTTTTCTTTGTGTCTTTGGCATGTGGATTTCTTTGTTTATTTGTTTCTTTGGATTCTCCTTTTTTATTTGTTTCTTTGTTTATTTGTTTCTTTGGTGCCTCAACGTTGGCTGCACAAACTATAATCACTAATACTGTGCCTGCTAGATCCTCTGCACCAGTGCTCCCCGCTGGTAATGTGCTGTGTGCTGTGTACTGTGTGCAAGTTTAACACCACCCACATCGCATGCTGGAACCGAAGGTTTGAAGGTCCCAGGTGATACCAAGCCTCCACAGGGCACAGAAGTGCCCAAAGCACCAAGGCAGGCTCACCTGGTCTTTTGCACACTGTTGTTGTGCAGGAAGCAGGTGAAGTCTGCTGGCACCTCACGTTGGGCCCCTAATTTGGTTTTTATTTTTTATTTTATTTTATTTTATTTTTTGGTCTTTTCAAGACAGGGTTTCCCTGTAGCCCCAGCTGTCCTAGAATTTGCTCTGTAGACCAGGCTGGTCTTGAACTCACAAAGATCCCCCTGCCTCTGCCTCCTGAGTGCTCGGATTAAAGGCGTGTGCCACCATTCCTGGCTCCTAATTTGGTTTTTAAAGGTCCATTTGCCATCAAGTATTCAACTCATACTTAAGATTACACCTCTCAGGGTTTTTTCTTTCTTTTCTTTTTTTTTAAGCTTTATCTAAGTGTACATAAAATCTGTTTCTATCTGAGGTTCCTGAAATAAAACAAAAAGCTGTAGGTTTTGTGTGTCATGATAAGAATATTGATTGCTATATGTACCACGCTGGCCTAAAGCTATTGTATTTAAGCAATTCTCTTAATTTAGCCTTTTTGAACTCAGGTCATCAGGCTTGCCTCCAAGTGTCCTTACCTGATATGCTGTTTTGCTGACCCTAAACTCAATACTTTTGTAGTCGCATTTCATCTCTCACATTTACTACTTTAGAAAAAATCAAGTTTATTGAAACCCAATTTTTACGCTATACAATCCACTTTCCCTCCTTGAAAAGAAATTTGTATACTACTTTGCAGAAAGAATGAAGACTGCCAAATTTAATGTGTCCTACACTGCCTCCATCCTCTCTAGCCAAAGTCACTATTCCATACACTGTTTGAATCCATCCCCTCCAACCTTGTTCTCTTTTGTTATTGATATTTATTTTTATTTTATTATCAATGTGTTTGTGTGTGTGTGTGTGTGTCTGTGTGTGTGTGTGTGTGTTCAAGTAGTACAGTCTTATGTATCCCAGGCTGGTCTCAAACTTGTTAGTTAGCCAAGGCTGGCCTTGAACTCCTTATCTTCCCGCTTCTACCTCCTGAATATTGGGATTATAGATGTGTGACATCATGCCCAGGTCTCAGCCATTTCTTCTTGTTTACTACACTAAGAAATGTTGTTGTTGTTGTTGTTTGTTTGGTGCTTGGAATGGAACCCAGGGCCTCATGCATGCTAGGCAAGCACTCTACCACTGAACTAGCAAGGATCTGGATCTTAAATAAGCCCTTACAAAAGAGACATAGACAGAAAGTATGAGGTAAATGGGGTTGGCTAAGCAATATGGTCAGACAGTTAGAGGTTGGGGCAAGGTGAGATTGTTGACGAGGCAGGCAGCAAGACCTGGCAAGTTTAGGAAACCAGCAGGCTTTAAAGCCTCTTTTAAAAGTAGCAATCGAGGTTAGAGAAGCAAACTAATTAGACTCTTTAGGATAGTGGTTCAGAGCCACTGCTAGAAAGAACTTGTTCTGTAGGAAACCATACTCTTTTTTATCTATTGTAGTCTAGATCCCCTGGAACTGAAGTTACAGGTGTTTATTAGCCCCCATATGGGTGGGGGACTCAAAACCAGTACCTTATCTGACAGATAGCAGGACAATTTTAAAGCTTCTAAATTTCTAAAATAGACCCAAACAAAGAGATCTTTTTGTTTGATTATTTTTTATTTTCTATCTTTGAGAAAGGATCTCATACAATATCCCAGGATGTCCTGGAGTTCACTTTGTAGCCAGGTTCACAGTCACAGCCATCCTTCTGCCTCAGCCTCCTGAATGCTAGGCTTTATGCAGGCATGTGATACCAGACCAGGCTCAAATAAAAATATTTTTTAAAGGAAAATGGAAAGGAAGAACTGGAAATGCATTCTGCTTCCACCTTCTAGGCCTGGTTGGAGGAGAGTCCCTCATGATGGGCAAACTTTTCAGAGCCATGTAATTTTTAAATAGATTTTCTCTTGCAGAATCCCACTTGTAGCCAACTGTGGTGACATATACCAATAGCCCCAGCTACTTGGAGGTTGACACAAGAGGATCTCTTGAAGTTTGAATCTGGGGCAACACAGTGAGACCTCAACTTTTCTTGTTGTTGTTTTGAGTTTTCAGTATTTTTATTTTATGTGTATGGGTGTGTATTGCCTGCATGTAGGTAGGTGCACCCATGTCATGCAATGCCCACAGAGGTCAAAAAAGAGTGTTGGATCACCTGGAACTGGAATTGCAGATGGTTGTTAGCCTCCATATGGGTAGAGGACTCAAACCCAGGTCCTCTGCGAGGGCAGCCTATGCTCTTAGCTGCTGAGTCATCTCTCCAGCCCCTGATTTATTTATTTTTCTTTTTTTACGTATGTGGAGTGTTTTGCCTGCATATATGTAAGTGCACCTGTGTCGTGCAGTATTTACAGAGACCAGGAGAGGGCACCAGATCCCCTTGAATGGGAGTTAGAGTCATTGCCTGTCATGTTTATACTGGAAACCAAACCCAGGTCTTCTGCAAGAACAACTAGTGTCCTTAACTGAGCAATCTCTCCAGCCTCAACTTTTCATTAGAAGAAAAAAAAAAATGACTCAGTTTGAGAAAAGGACATACATCAGCCTGAGGAAAAAGGCCCTTTGCAGTTATTATCTTCATGTCTGCTGAATGTGAAATGTTTCCACAGACTTGTGTGTTGAACCACTTGGTCCCCAGCTTATGGCACTGTCTTGGGATGTTCTGGAATCTCTGGAACAGAGGCTGACAGACCTTGAGAGTTATAGCCTGGCCAGGCTTCTGTTTCCAGTCTCTGCTTCCTGATCCATCAGGATGTGAAGAGTGCTGCCTCCTCTCCTGCTGCCTATCTTTCTACTGCCACCAAGGAAGCCACCCCAGCCATCCTGCCTTCCCCTCCATGATGGACTAAGCCCTCTGGATCCTGACCCAAGATATATTTTTCTTTCTTTACTGTGCTTCTGTCAGGTGTTTGATCATAGCCATAGAAAAGTAACTCACAACCGTCCTATCATCTTATTCAAACTGTCTGCTAAAAATGTACATTCCCAAAAGTTACTAATGGTTTCCTAAAATCCTAAATCCAATCCTCTTCTTGGATTTTAATTCTCATTACTCTCTGAGTAATATCTTGTTTCCTTTTTCAGTGTCTAAGCAAAATATTTCTTCAAATCTCTTACCGTTCCCCACATTCACCTAATGGCATCAGGCTACTCACATCCCTGGCTAATGAACACTGCAGGATAGTGCTCTAAACTACATTTCATTCTTGGTTCTCCACTGCCTGCTTTCTTTACCATCTCCTCTTTGCAACCTCCTTCCCTCCCTGAGGCTGAACTCTAGACACTATAGTTATCTGCCAGCTTTGTATTAGTAGTTCTAATGGCATCCCTGCGCTCCAGTCCCATCTGTCCAAACATCCTCTATAATTACTTCAAATTCAAACACTAAAATTATACGTAGCCTTCCCTCACCAAAATGGCTTATCATGCTATTCTCTCCCTATTTTTATTACAGTAGTAAAATACCATTTCCTTGGACATCTAATCCTCTAATCAGAGGCTTATCTCAATTCCCACTCTTCTAAGGGAAACCTTCAAAACACATTCCATCGTTTTTTTACAGGGCAAACCTTCTCTATGAAGACTATTAAGCAAATCCTGGTAATATACCAGGCATTAAATTTGCATCACCTGGCCTCCTGGTGCTTCCCACAGGCTGTGTTTCTACACTGACTGTATAGAAAGAGGAGGCAGAGCAAACCCACCCCATGTACACCTCAGCCTAGGCCACTGTGCCTGGTCTGTATTGTGAATGAGGAGACATAAAAAAAAAAAAGAAAGAAAAAGAAAAAAAATAAATAAATTTGCATCACCTATAATAAACCAATATAATTTTTAATATGCTTTTTCTTTCATTTGTGAAAATATATAAACTACAGGATGTGATTTTTCTCCTATACATATACATATATATGTATACATATATATACAGAAGTGAATGTTTATATAGAAAAAGGTATTTTCTAGTTCTTAGGATTCAGAAAGCAAAAGAACCTATAATGGGAAATCTCTGACCACTCTGGATGTGCCTTAATTAAAACACTATTGTTAGCTCAGAGTTCTCTCTCTGTAGATGCTTTTAATCCAAGCATTGTGAGCAAAGCCTCTACATGGAGAACACAGTTGTATTCTTCCAGAACACAAGGCAAGAGATTGTGCCATTTGCATTTCTGATGATTTCAGCTACAGAAATCAAGATTTTTAGAAGGCTACCTTCTGACTTCCTATCCTTTGAAGGTTGCCTTCTCTTTGCTTTGGGATACAGACAATCCAAGCACTAGCTGGAAGACAAAGCTGCTCATCCATTTGACTCTGCTTTCTTTTCTCTCTTTGTTCAGAACTCCATTAGATGTTTTCCTGTGAAATCCTCTCAAGTCCATACTTTTACTTTTAAAACTATTACCAGCAGCAATTGAACCTAGTTGTATAGTGTTATATGCAGAATGTTTGATAGAAGTGTTATTCTTGCCTTTCTATAATCTCTGATATGCTTGTGTCTACTAACTCACATGCTAATATTTTTCAAAGATGCAGAAAATTGGAACTATTCTGTAAAAGGAACTGAATTCAAACCAATTTTTAAAAAAATCATTGAGGAAGAATTGAGGCTTATGTAATTGGGTGGGATGGCCATTTAGCAGGCTTTGACAAAAGGTTGTCAAGACTTCCTCTTACTCCTTATCCTGTTAAAATTAGAGTTCAGTTCAGTCTTTCTTCCAAAAACATCTAGACTAGAAGTCATCTGTGTCTGGGATGATGGTCCATTATTTCAATCTGCGAAGTCTCCCTCTGAGAAAGTGTGGGGAAGTATTCTGATTGACCTAGCTTGGATTCCAGCTCTGAGTCAATTACAGTGGCTAATGAACCTGAGATAAGAGAGGATGACTGGACTTGAATCCTAAGGAACTGGATAATCCTAAGAAATCACTTACCTTTACTGGCACAGTAAATTCCTTATCTGTAATTGGGGAATGGGGAACTACATTACACGTGAAAACAGAGAATGATCCTGGGACAAGGAAAACCTGAAAGCAGTGTAACTAGAAAGAATAAAGATCAGAGCAGAAGTCAATGAAATGGAGACTCAAAGAACAATGCAAGGATCAGTGCAAAGAGTCAATGAAACAGAAAGTCAGTTATGTCTACATATACACACATACATATTACAAGTATATGTATGTACGAACATATAATAAAACCTATAATATTGTAAAATAACTAAAAATTAATAAAAAATTTAAAATAAAATACTCTGCATAGTCCACCCTTCAGTTAAGAAAAAGTTTATACCATAACAGGAAAACCTGTTAGTCATGGTTCCCTCAGTGTGGTGAGATTTTCATTATTTGTAACTTTTTTATTGATTTGAGACAGTCTCCCTGTAGCCCCAGCTGGCCTGGAACTCACTATGTAGACCAGGCTGGCCTTGATCTCACAAGGATCCATCCATCTGCTTCTGCCTCCCAAGTCCTGGGACTAATGACATGCACCATCACACCCAGTCATTTATAACTCTTTTCTAATTTCTGCATTTTCTCATTTTTAACAATGTGCATATTTATATCTTAAGATAAAAATAAATGTGTGTTTTGGCATTTTCAAGTAATTTCTTATTTTCTGAAGATTATTCTTCTTTCCACAAGTAAAACAGGAAATAATCTTTCTCTCCCCCGCCCCTCTTTCTCTTTTCTCCTAAGCCTCCCAAGTGCTTGTATGGACATGAACCATCACACCAGACTTCTATGCTGGTTATCATAAAGTATTTTTTATTTGTTATTGTTTTATTTTGTGTGGGTATTGCTTGTGTGTATGTAAGTGCATCCATGTCGTGCAATGTCCATGGAGGTGAGAAGAGGGTGTCAGATCCTCTGGAATTGGAATTATGGATGATTGTTAACCAATCCTGGAAACTAAATGTGGGTCATCTTGCAAGAGCAGCCAGTGCTATTATCCAGTGAGCCATGTTTCCAGCCCCTATCTTAAAGTTTTATGATTAATTATATTTTCGCTTTGTAACATTGGTTTTTGCCATGCCTAGTCTATCTCTTGCTTTATTTTCTGTCCCTCCCTCTGTCTCTCTCTCCCTCTGTCTCTTTGTCTATCTCTAATCTCCTTGTCTATCTCTGTCTCTATCTCTCTGTCTCTCACTCTGTCTCTCCATCTCTGTCTCTCTGTGTGTGTCTCTCTGTCTGTGATATGTATGTAAGTGCAGGTACATATGTGCCACAGCATGTGGCAGCCAAGGGAAGGCTTTTGGGAATTGGCTCTTACCTTCTGCTGCTGTGCTGAGCCCTCCACGCTCACAGACCCTTTAACCCTCCTGTCTTTGCATCCTGCACTTCCTACCTCCCCAAGGAATTCTGGGATAACAGACTCACACCACTGAATCTGGCTTTTTACATGGGTTACCAGACTCAAACTCAGGTTATCAGGCTTGTGCAGCTAGTGCTTTTGCCCAGATCCCTGGCCCATGCTTTGATTCATTGTTGGTATAAAAATGACACTAGAGGCTGGAGAGATGGCTCAGCAGTTAAGAGCACAAGGTGCTTTTGCAGAGGACACAGGCTTGATTCCCAGCACCCACATGGAGGCTAACAACTGTCCTAACTTCAGTTCCAGGGGATCCGAAGCCCTCTTCTGACCTCTGAGGACATTGAACAACATGGGTGTACTTAATTTGTATTCATTATGCAGATTAATAGGGTTTACTTTTAGTACTTTCATACACACATGCACTGTGTATTGACCATGTCCATCTACGCTTCTACCACAATTTTCCCATTTCCTTGTAATCCCTCTTCTACTTTCAGGAGGATATGCTTGTTTGTTTCTATATATGAAAGTGAACATGTACTTGTCTTTCCAATTCTCACTTTTTTCTCTTTACATGATGCTGTGGGGCCTGATATTCCATTTAGCTGAGCAAATAAGAGAGCAGGCTTTTGCCCTGATAACGTGCAAATGCCAGGGAGTTGGGCCTGCCTCTTCTTGCCAATGGAGTCACCCCTGCCCCATTTGGGGGTTTTGATAGAAGGTGTCACATTCCTGAACCCATCATTTCTAAAGAGCACGCCTGATTCGGGGCCAGGCATGGTGGTGCATGTCTTTAATCCTAGCACTCGGGAGGCAGAGGCAGAGTCAGGCAGATCTTTGTGAGTTCGAGGCCAGCCTGGTCTACAGAGTGAGTTCCAGGACAGCTGGGACTACAGGGAGACCCTGTCTCGAAAACACCAAAAAAAAAAGAGCACACCTGATTCGGGAGCCAACTGAAGCCTCTGCTGGCTAGCATAAATGAGGCTTTTGTAGAAAGCGCACTATAAATTTCCCTGCGCCCCCAACCCCCACCCTCTCCTCAAGCCCACCAATTGCTACTATATAAGACCCTAACCTCATGCAAATAAAAAAGTTTTTCTGCCCCTTGAGGCCAGCTTCTAGGTCTCTTTGACCTGCCGGGTTTACCTGCACTCTTAGTCCTTTCTTCTCTCCCTCCCCCAAACCCTCCCCAAAGTAAATATATAGTTTACTGAATATCAGGCAATTTTGTGCTTAAGATGTTTATCTTTCAACAAAAGCTAGCCTTTAGCATTTTGGGTGGGACAAGGAGAATTTGCCTCCCTTCCATGATGAGGAAGGAAAGGGGAAAGCATCTGGGGGACGATGAGTCTTACTACCGCAGAATCAGAGTCATAAAGTCACCTCTTCTGTTTCTTCTTATCTTTGTAAGAAGGATGTACTTGGCTCTGTTCTCTGGTGGGATTCAGAATTCTTGGGGCTTTTGAGTTAATTAAAAGGTTTTGTATTACCAATTTTTTGATGGTTCTTCTATATGCTGATGGAAATCACACAGAGCATATTTTGTGTCTCAGTGTAAGGTGTTGAGAACTCTTCATTTTTTTGTATTATAGGTTTAGGCTTTAAGTTTCCCAGGACCCAGAAGCTAGTATTAGCATTCCAAGTTCAAGTGGTTGGGACCCTTGGCTATTCTCTTCCACAGCCAGAGCTAGAAGTTCTGTGTATATTTCTGGAAACTTTCCACTACCAAGATTTGTAGTTCTTTCATAGTCTTGGCTCTTCATGGCCCTTCGTGTTCTATGACTTCTTTCCTGCACAATCTGTCACTTTCTCAGCACTTAACACTCTCAGCTCTCTGTAGTTTCTGTAACTTGCTGTTCTCTGGAGCTCCTCTGGTATCATCCAGCTAGCTGCTAAGTGTCCCTGGGTCTGGCTGCCCTAAAAGTCATCTGTTTTCTATACAACTAGCGTAGCCTACTGTATCCATAATAAAGACCACAAGTAGCACCCAGGAGGCAGAGAAAGGAAGATTGCAAGTTAGAGGTCACCCAGGGAATCAGTGAGATGCTGTCTTAAACAACATCAAGAAATGAATCAAACACCAGTAGGCATAAAACCACTCCAATGAGGCATCATTGAGGCAACACAGGTGCAGTATAGAGGAGGAAGTTCTCCTGGTCTGCTGCCTATAGGGCAGGAGGAGCTGAGCATACATCACCACACATAGGCACTGGCTGTGGTGGGTAGAAGAGATGTTCCTCCCTCATTGAGTTGATGACTGCTGAGCTAAGGCACTAAAGACTGTGGGTTAGTTAGACAGATGGCTGAAGGTGGGGTCATTTAAGGATCATGTGAAGCTGTCATGACCGCAGTAGAACTTTTAGAATCCATGGCTATGATAGTTGCAAAGGTTGTCCCAACTGGAACGAAGTCTTCTGGGGCAACTGGGACTGGTACAAGCTCTTTTTCAGGTATTTCAAATCTCCACTAGACAGTGAAGAGGGTTTTAAAACAGGTGAGACTGTTGCCAAGAACCTTGGAGTTGACAGCTCCTATAGCCGAAGGAAAATGGGAGGGAATAGGTTGAGAATACCACCCATGTCATCTTTCAGGAGCAACAGCAATACCACCAAGTCTCAGATATTCAGAGCTGGGGAGAAAACAGCAGTGGCTCCTGAGCTAACCCCTCTGACCGTTCGTCCTGGGTTACTCGCTAGATCTTGCTCTCACGTAACTTGTTGGGGGTGGGAACAGTGATGGAAGTCAATCATGCTGAGCCTTCTGCCTGACTGCTTCCAGGTGGCATTCAATATGCAACCAATGATTTTTATTTGAGTTTTTTTTTTTACTATTACTTAATTTCTAGTCTAATAACTTTAGGAAGACTTAGTTCCTTCTGATCTGTCTCATTTGCAGCTTAGGAGTGCAGAGTTCAGAGCTACTACCCTGAACAGTAGTGAGACCATATCTAATGTGATCTCGGGGAAGTTATTTTCTCTGAGTTTAGGTTCCCTCGCTTGTAAAAACAACAAGCAAAACAAACAAACAAACAAACAAACAAAAAAACCCCAAAGGTATTACCCATACAAGGTTGATAGGGCTTAACCAAGATTATAAACCTATTAAAATGTATGGTGGATATTAACAGGCAGATTTTATAAATAACTCTCCTTTAAATATTTTTGGATGAAGAACTCTCCCAGTGGGGTTTTTGAATGTGAGCCAAGTGTGAGCAACAATCTTCACATTTTAGAGATGTTTCAATTATTTTTAGAGTAAAAATATTACAAGTGTTGGCCAGCATCATAACTCATTGTTCAAATGTCTATTTAATCTACAATATTCTTGGTGAATTTTTTTCTCTATGGAAAGTTGTTGTTGGCAATATAAGCAGCTTTCTATTGCACATAATTCATAGATATCTATATATTATTTTCATTAGATTATATGTTCAGAAATCTTATATGAAGTTCCAACAATATATTTTACTTGTTTCAACCATAGTTATGGCATTAGGAATTTCTCTTGGTCCTAATTTTCCTCATCTGTTAAGAGCTGACAGGGAGCAATGAGATACCTACCCATTCATGGCTTCAATGCAGAGGACCTAAGAGGACAGGAACTTAGATTGGTGAGTTTGGGGTAGGAGGTAATGATAAAGAGTTCTTAGGATCAGAAGAGAAAGCACAATTATTTCTCCATCTGAGCTGGCTTCTTATATTATCTTTTTCGTTGCAAGAATCTCGAAGTTTTGCCTGTTTGCTTTTCTTTATCCCAAATACATTTACTTTCATAAAAATTCATTTTCTCTTGAAAATTAACATGGAAATCAGAGTAACATCTCTTTGGTTTCCTGGTGCCATGAACCACTTAACAGTCTCTCTCTCTCTCTCTCTCTCTCTCTCTCTCTCTCTCTCTCTCTTTCTCATATATGTGTGTACATGAGCAGTGTATATGGTTGTATGTTTGTGTGTGTGCACACATGCACATGAGTATGGAGGCCAGAGGTTGGCATGTGCATCTTCCTTAGTCCCTCTCCACCTTACTTTTTGAGACAGGGTCTCTCTCTGAATTTGGAGTTACTGATTTGACTAGGCTAGCTAAGCAATGGGTTTTAGGGATCTGTCTGTCCATCCTCCTTCCCACCCAGTGCGGGGTTAAACATGTGTCATCATGCCGTGTTTTGCGTGGGTAGTAGTGATCTGAATTCAGTTCCTCATGCTTGCACAGGAGCAGTGGGCACTTTAGTGGCTGACCCATCTTCCCAGCTCAGTAGTTCAGTTTTTGAAGAGATTTTGCTGCCAATAGCAATGTGAAATACATGGATTTTTAAAAAGGTTCCCTTTTTAAAGAGCTCTCTTCCTCTTTTACTTCTTGAAAACTAAAGAAGAGAATCCCGTAGGATCAAACAGCCCTTGAGCATTCAAAGCACAGAATGATACAATTCAGCCACAGATTAGGGAAGAATGAGACTTAACAACTCTTTTAAACTTTGTGTTAGAAGATGGATTTATGACCTTTGGACAGAAGGAAGGTAGAGATTGTGAGGAATCAGGATGGAGACAGTGTTGCCTCCTAGATGTGTAAGAAAGAGATGGAGGAGGAGGAGGAGGAGGAGGAGGAGGAGGAGGAGGAGCAAATATGATCAATTTATTGTTCCCTCCTACTTTTCACTTTAGTAATCATCCCAGAAAGTGAGAGTTATGGGAAAGTTATAGAAAAAGTCAGGAAGAGAATCAGGATTGAACAGAGCCTTATTAAATGGAGTAGAATGTCAGGTTGTGATATATGAGGAGTAGCAGCCTGGAGGGATTAAATAAAAACTATAGGAAAGGACCACTGAAATGGCTGGGCAGGTAAAGGTCACCAAGCCTGACCACTGGTGTTTGATCCTGGACTCACATGGCAAAAGAGAACTAGCAGCAAGTTTTCCTCTGATCTCCACAGGTGTGCTGTCACCCCACCTCCTACGTACAAAATAAGTAAATGTTTAAAAAAGAAACCCCCAAACTAAAATAAGCCATTGTTTTAGAATATCTTCCTGTACAAAGCAGGCTAAAAATAAAAATTGAGCCAGTCATGGTAACAGTATACCAAGTTTAAATTAAGATATTTATCTGACATAACAAATTAAGATTAGAGAAAAACCCAAATTTTCTAAATATGCAAATTTCAAGCTCCCTCTGATTTAATACAAATGAGACCATTTGTATTAGTTTGCTTCTCTGTTGCTGTGATTAAATACTGATCAAAAGCAAACAGGAGAGGAAAGGGTTTATTTGAGCTGATAATTCCCAGGTCACAATCCATCATTGAGGGAGGTCAGGGCAGGAACTAAGGACAGGAACCCGGAGGCAGGAACTGAAGAGGAGATGGGGGGGGGGTGCTGCTTACTGGTTTGCTTTCCCCTGGCTTGCTCAGACACCTTTCATATACAGCCCAGTCCTACCTGTTTAGGCATGGCACTCACTGCCCATGGTAGACTGGTCCCTACAATTAATAAATTAATTCACAGACAAGGATGATATTAAAACCCACCACTTCAGGCTTCAAAAGTAGACAGAAGACCAACAGCTGTCCAGGAATCCTGCAGATTCCAGATTGGAATCACTGAGACACTCAGCCTCATAGACTGAACCACCACCAGGTTATCAGCCTCTCCCTTGTGAGACAGCCATTGTTGAACTATCTGGACCATAGCATGCAAGACAATCATCAGTAAGCCCCCTTTTAACATATATATAATATATTCATATATGCATTCATCTATCAGTTCTGTTCCTTTAGAAACACTGACTAACACAGCATGGTTCTTGAGCATGAACTTTGTAGATGAAAACATCATGCTGTAGTGTCAAAAGGTCACACAGTCCTGAAACTATAATCACCCCATTAAAGAACACCACATGTGGTGTCAATTGTCAACCATACATATCTTGAGTTTTTCAGTGCTGGGGATCAAAATCAGGGTCTCATGCATGCTAGGGAAATACTCCACTGCTGAAGTAAATCTCCAGCCATTTCTCTCTCTCTCTCTCTCTCTCTCTCTCTCTCTCTCTCTCTCTCTCCTCTCTTTCTCTCTTGACATTGTGTTTTATGGAGTAAACTGCTGTTGCCTTATTCTAAAATTGCAAATAAAGCCAATTCAAAGTATTTTTTACACTCACAGTGGTTTCCACTTAAAGTTCTGAATTTTTATTTATTTTATTTCTGTGTTTGTGTATAGGTGGGAGCTTGCTGAGACCCACTTGTGGACATCAGAGGACAACTCTCAGGAGTCAGTTCTTTCCTGCTACTTTGTGAGATCCAGGTATTGAACTCAGGTTTGTCAGGCCTGTGTGCGAGCATCTCTACTCACTGAGCCATCTCACCTTCTCTAAACTATGTTTATATTTCTCCATCCTGACTGAGGTAAAGGAATTTTCTAAAGTCCTTTCTCTTTCTCAGATAGTTCTTTTATACAACTGTTTATATTAATCAGGCCCTGTCTATATTAATTTATTCATCAGTATCCACACTCTGTTATGATGTTGGTGAATCAGGAGTATTATATAAATATATTCAAAGATGCTGAGTGATGTTGTTTTGCCATTTAAGCTGTGCTGTCAGATAGTACAGTAACAACTGTGTATGGCAAAAAAAAATTTTCATAGATCATGGAGCAACAGAGGAACAGGTCAAGCCTTAACAAGCATTTTTAAAGAGCCAGGGAGTACGTTTTTATGACTTTTCTAACCACACTGGCAGAAGAAAAGAGATTACAAGAATCTCATCTGCCAAAATTTGCATTGTTTTCACATGATTTATTAAAAATTGTCTACACATAACATAAGCTTAACATTGTTCTTAAAATTATCTCTGCTTGTTTTAAAAAAAAAAAGGGCAGGGGGCTAGGCATGTAAGTCAGTTGGTATAGTACTTTGCTTAGCATGCACAAAGCCCTGTGTTCTGTCTCAGCTTACTGTAAGCCAGGTGTAGTGGTTAACACCATTTGTGAGGTAGAGGAGGAAGATCAGAAATTCATGTCAGCTCAGCTACGGAGTGAGTTCAAGGCCATCCGAAGATACATGGAACTATGGAGAGAGAGAGAGAGAGAGAGAGAGAGAGAGAGAGAGAGAGAGATTTTCTTTAGTTTTAACCTGTTAGTTCTTTTCTCTGGCTTCTAAGCTATAAAGGCCTCAGGAAGTCTTCCTAGTTTTCCTTTTAAAAAATCCTTCTCAACAGAAGTAACTGCTTGTTGTTACATATTTTGAACTCCTTTATTCACAGCTCTAATGCTAGAAAACTCCCTTGCTGGTAAGAAGCCATGCTAACAGTTGACCGAAAGCATAGTTGCAGGATGCCATCTTCCATATGATACAGATCTTATAAGTTCTGGCTGATAGTGGGGAATAATAATAAGGGACAGATAGAATAGATAGGGGCACTTTTATATTCTGTATCATAAGGAGACATTTGTACATCATATTGTAGAAAGAAATCTGTGTACATATTGTAAACAGCTCAACCTGGACACAGCACCAATGGTTTGTTATTCTAAGTTAACCCCTAGCCTAGGTGATGCTGTAGGAGGAATGCAAGGCTGAATGGCCTTTGGAATATGCAAACCCAGGTGACAGAGAAAGATGATAATGAGGGAAAAGTGCAAGAGAGAAGCACCAATTCCATGAATCTCAGAGACCACCTGACTAGCTGGGGAGACTAGACTTTGAAGATTATCTTTGTTTCTACACCCTCTATAACCTGCTGCCTGGAGATGAGATGAAAGGCAGGTGTCTAGGATGTTAATCCACTGACTCTCAGAGTACTGGCTCTCCAAACAAAGCACAGTTTAAAAGTTCAGTTCCTGTCTCTACTCAGTGTCATTTGGGTGACAGGCAGCGAAAGCTCTGGTATTCCAGTTACAGGCTTGGAGGCCATACAGCCTCTCAGTTAAATCTACCAGTTCTAGTGTGAAAATGCATAGACACTACAAAATTACCATATATAGCTATGTTGCAATAACTTTATGTGACTTTCCTAAATATGTTCTCTCTCTCTCTCTCTCTCTCTCTCTCTCTCTCTCTCTCTCTCTCTCTCATGTTTAACTGGCTAATCAGCCTATGGCCTCACAGATGCCAGCCAAGGGCTCTGCCATTGAGATATATCCCCTGCCCTGGTTTTACGTTTTGAGATGTAGTCTTGGTAAGATGTTCAGGCTGGCCTTAAACTCACTCTGTAGATTAGATAGGCATTAAATTTTCTATCATCCTCTTCTTCAGTCTTCTGGGTCATTGTGATTACAGACTTGTTAGTCCTAAATTTTATAAATTTCCATATGTCATGAAATATTATTCTCCTATTGATTTTTTTCAGCTATTTAAATAAAACTAAAAATCATTCTTAACTCAAGGACTCTATAAAACAGAAGACTAGATTTAGCCGATGGCCCACAGTCGTGATCCAACACCTCTCTAAAGTTAAGAAAAACTAACAAATTAAAATGTCTTTTCTAAGGTTATTTGGGGTTAGCGTCAGAGATAAAAGTTACACTTGTATTCTTTTTACTTTTCTCCAGCCACCTTATCCAATTTTCCCTCAGTTTACAGTGTTAAGTATACTTACCACTGGTAGTATGGTCAGAACACTACTAACACTGCTCATACAAGATAGGCATTCATGGAATATTTGTTACTTATATATTAAAATATTTTCTTTTAATCTTTTTCCCCAAATATATCATGGTAAATTTTTTCATTGCTGTGGAAAAGACAAATTATATTAAAACAGTTCATATGCTGTAACTCAGAGATGGGTTGTTTAGTAAGCGATGCAATGGTTTAAAAAATTAGATGAATTATGTTTAGTAGAGCTTAACTGGGCGAAGAATGGTTTTCTGACTGGCAGCCCTGAGAACCAGAAAAGGCTCAGAGAGCTCTAACTCCACAATGTTAACAAGTCTCATTTATGAGCAGAGAACAGACATGAGGTGCATATAAACAGCTTGACTGGTTACATATCAGAGTTTGCCTTATTTGAAGGGCTGATCAGTGAGTGGCCTGTGACTGGCTAAATCTCAAATGTTTGTAAAGAGCTGAAAACTTCTGTAGTTGATACCAAAAAATGCACTCCATGGATAAGCTTACAGTTTATTTGTGAAATAGGTTAAAATTACCTAGGAAGCTGTAGTATGAAGGCTTATTCAGGTCAACTTTCATTTAATTTAAGCCATTATTTAAGAGTGCCTTTGCATTTTACAAGCCATTTATTCTTAAGGGTTTTATTTTCCCCCTATTTCTTCTTGGAACCAGGTTTTTTTTTTTATTAATTTTATTTCTTTCTGTATGTGTATGAATGTACTGTCTGCATGCAAGTCTGTGCACCCGTGTCGTGCAATGCCCCAGAGGTCAGAAGAGGGTGTTGGATTCCCCTGGAACTGGAGTTCTCCTGGAATTGGAGTTTCAGACGGTTCTGGGCCGCCCTGTGGGTGCTGGGGATCTAACCTGGGTCGGCGCTCTTAACCGCTAGGCCATCTCTCCAGCCCGGAACCAGGTTCTTAATATGTATCACAGTCTATCCTTGAACTCTTGACCTTTCTTCCTCAGCCTTCCATGTGCAGGGATTAGAGGTGTGAGCCAGCATGATACACATTGAGATGACCTCAGAACTTTCGGCTTAGTCTCAAACACCATAGTGAAATTTGATTTAGATGGAAATGTGACACTGTCTGGAAAACCTTAGAACAAATGCAACAAATGTTAGACTTATTGAGGAGTGTTAGATTCTACCGGTGCAAACCCCCGATAAAAGATAGGCACATGAGGCTTAGTCACTCAGGAACATAATTTACTTCAGGAATTGTCAGGGCTGACTACCTATTGGCACGTGGTAGAGTAGTGCAGCCAAGATAGCAGCAAGATGGAGACTGAGGCCTACCCCTTTATAGCCACTGGGTGGGACCTCAGGTACAGGGGAAGAGGTCAGAAGATTGACAGCCTCTGGAGGAAATGGACATCTTGTGTCCCTTGGAATTCTGGGAATCCCAGATCTAACATTCCAGCCTTTTGATTATGATAAGGGAATGGGACGCTGTTCTCTCTTCTCTATCTGCTTCAGAGCTGAGGGGGAATGGGTGTCAGGCTGGAGGGTTAGAATCTGGTCTCCCTGATTTAGGAAGTCTTTTCCTATGCCTATGTCTTGTAGTCTGCTGCCAACTTTTTCTTCTATCACCTTCAGAGTTTGGGGTTTCACGTTGAGGTCTTTAATCCATCTGGAGTTGACTTTTGTACAGGGCGAGAGGTAGGGGTTTAATTTCATTCTTCTGCAAGTGGTGATCCAGTTTTGCCAAAACCACTTGCTGAAGATGCTGTCTTTTCTCCATTGTGGCTTCTTGGCCCCCTTGTCAAATATGAGATGGCTGAAATTGTATGTGCTCAGATTTGGATCTTCGGTTAGTCAACTCCAGATGGATCAAAGACCTCAACATGAAACCCCAAAGTCTGAAGGCGATAGAAAAAGTGGGCAGCAGACTACAAGACATAGGCATAGGAAAAGACTTCCTAAATCAGACAGCAGCTGCACAAGAATTAAGGTTAACAGTTGACAAATTGGACGTCATCAAGACTAAAAAGTTACATGTACAATCAAAACAAAACAATCTAGAAGTGAAGAGAATCCTTTCCAGAACCTTCACTGCAGATACATCTAGACAAAGCATTGATGTCTTCCGAATATATACATTAGCTCTCAAAAACAAAAGAAAAAAGAAAACGAATGACCCACTCAATAGTTGGAAGCAAGAATTGATTTCAGAGACTTCACAATGAGGAAATTAAGATGTCTGAGAAAACACCCAAGAACTGTTCACGTTACTAATCAGTTAAGGAAAGGCAAATCAAAAACCAATTTAAGGATTCATCTTATTCAGTATTACTGCTATGATCCAAGAAAACAAATGATACCGAAGTGCTGGAGAGTTGCTGGGGAAAGGGGAATACTCGTTCCACTGCTGGTAGGGAATGTAAACTCGTGTACAGCACTATGGAAAGCAGTGTGGAGAACCCTTGGAGACTTGGAATCGAACTTGCCACCGACCCAGCCATACCACTTCCGGGCATGTACCCTCAAGACTAAACCCACCACAGAGATACATGACGGCCATGTTTTATTTCAGCTCTCTTCAAATAGCAAGGAGTGGAACCAACCCTAAATGCCCCTCAAACTGACGGTGGATAGAGAAAATGTGGTACACTACACAAAGGAGTTCTATGAAGCAGTAAAAAACTTTTTCATGAAGCTTTGCAGGAAATAGAGACATCAGTTGCTGAGTGAAGTAAACACAGTCCCAGAAAAACAAACGACGATATCCCTCATCTGTGGATACCTAGTTGTAAGTATTTCTTGTGTAGGCCCCCTGAGCTTTTGTACAAAAAACAGTTGGGCGTAATGCAAATTGAAAAGACTGTATTAAAGACTGAGGAGACAGTAACTTTGCTCATTTTTTCCCATGGAATATTGAGAAAGACTAAGACATGAAAGCATGTTGGGCAGAATGCATTGAGCTCTGGCGGTTTGGCGGACACGGGTCTAGATTTGTTTAAAAATAATAATAAAATTCTTTTTTTTGTGTGAAAAAAAAAAAAAAGAATCTCGTCTCCCATCTTACTGCTCTGGATGCCTGTTGTTTTTGGTCCAGATCAGTAGTGACCAGGAGTTAGTGTAAAGTTTCTCTGCAACTGTAAAGACAAGCTGGCTGAGTAATGAGTGGACCAGTGTGCGGATTCTATACCACTTGAGGGCCTAGTGGCTGATTTTTGCATACTGGCAGGGTCCCTGACACTTACCCTAGTTTGAGGAATTGGCAAAAAAGTTTTAGTACACAGAACTCCAGAATGAGAGCCAGCAAAACCATGAGAATATAAAATGTTGGATTTTCTGGCATGGCACTATGAATCTGTCACCTATCTCTGAGATCTTTCTAACCATGAATTGGTAGGTTGTCTAACAGGACAGTAAGTGTCTCTTCATTTATCTCTCTGGTAATAAGGTATAAGTTATTTTTCTTCTTTCTTTTGATTATAGTCTTGTTATGTATATCATTACAGTTAGCTCAGATTAATGAAGTTTGTTTTGGTGTAAGGTCAGTTGAGGTTCTGGGTTCCGCTTTAGGGATCACTCAGGCCTTTCTCCTGGCTCTTTTCAGCAAGTATCACATCTATTATGGCCTTGCTTGACCAGGCTTTCCTTTGAAGCATGAGGTGTTTCTCTTCTATATGGACTTTCCTCCCTTGCCTGGACACTGGCTGATGAACGTCCTTTTTTTTTTTTTTTTGGTCTTTTCGGAGCATGTCTCCCGTAGCCCCAGCTGTCCTGGAATTCACTCTGTAGGACCGGCTGGCCTGAACTCACAAAGATCTGGCCTGCCTCTGCTCCCAAGTTTGGATTAGGGCGTGCGCACCACGCCTTGCTTGGATAAGTCTTTTAAGTGAATCTCCAAGACTTTCCTGGCTCGGGATGACTGGTAACTCACAGCTGTAGGACATGTAGAGAGGTGCTGATGCAGGACCCCAGGACTTAGTCAACCTTAGAGGGTAAGGGCCAAAAGATTGTCCTTTCAAATCCCTTTTGCCAAATCAGATTGGAGCTTTAAGAATGGTCGTTGAACCTCCAAGAGGATCAGTTGAATGAATTTGGTATTTTAATTACTATATAACACCTAAATAAAGCTTGAACATTGATTTAAGCAAGCCCAGATCTAACAAGGAGTAATAGCAACATATAACATTTATCGAATGGTTTCTATGTGGCACAGATTATTCTCATTTAATTTTCATGACAATTACAAGAAAAATGCTATTATTATATCCATTTTATAGTCAAAGCAAAAGAGATTAGGCAGCCTGTCCAAGAAATAAATAGGGTAGCATCTACATGCAGGCAATCCAGCTCAAGTACTACTACACCTGCTGCTGAATATCAAGTTGAACTTCCTTTTTTCATAGACGAGGAAACAAACCTCAAAAGTAAACAGACTTGCCGGGCATGGTGTTGCACGCATTTAATCTTAGCACATTGGGGGGCAAGAGGCAGTGGATCCTTCTGAGTTCAGCCAGGCCTGGGCTACATGGTTGAGTGCCAGGACAGCTGGAGTTACAGGGGGACCCTGTCTCGGAAAAGAACAAAAAAAAAAAAAAAAAAAAAAAAGTAAACAGACTTGGAGCTGGAGAGATGGCCTAGCGGTTAAGAGTGCCGACTGCTCCTGCAGAGGACCCGGGTTCGTTCCCCGGCACCTACATGGCGGCTGAGAGCAGTCTTTGACTCCAGTTCCAGGGGAATCTGACGCCCTCTTCTGTCTTCCGAGGCATTGCATGACATGGGTGCACAGACCTCCATGTAGACAGTAAATTCATACACAAAAAATAAATAGATAAAATTTTTTAAAAAGTAAACAGACTTATGCAGTCATCTGGCTAGTTAATGTGAGAAACAGGAATTTATCTAAAATTTCATAACTCCTTAACTCATTTAGTTTCTTTTATTATTCTACAGTGAATATGCATCAAAACAAGAAATTAGACCCAGGAGAGTGAGGAAATACGATAACTATGAGTCAGTCACAGAATTTATGTGGTAAAACAATTCTGATTTACTGCTAGAGCTGGACCCAGAAGGCTGGGCTAGTACATACAAGGTCCTAAGTTCAACCTTACTACCCCTCTCTCCAAAAGTTAACAAAGTTGCTTTAGGTAGAATTTGAAATGAGAATTAAAAGGCAAATTTAAGATAGGGATGTGGCTGTATTAGTTACTTTTTTTCGACAGCAGTTTCAAAATACCAGACAAAAGTAACTTTAAAAAGGGTTGTTCTCTATCTCATAGTTTGAGGGTTCCATCATAGTGGAGAAGGTCTGTTACGAGCAGCAAGTGGCTGGTATCAAGAAGCAGAAATAGATAAATGTTGTTGCTTACCCTATTAGCTCCTTTATACTGACTATGAGACCCAAGTCACATTCATGTTCAGAGTGGGTTTTCCTTCCTCTATTAAACCTCTCAGGAAATGGTGTCACACATGTACTATGTCTTCTAGGTGATTTGTAGGGCTGGCATTGAAGCTCACTAGCTCACTAGGAGAGGTCTTGCCCAGCATATGTCAGCCACAGGTTCAATTCCCAGCACAAGATGAATTCAGTAACAGGTATTTTAGACTTTATTAATGTCAATAAAATACACTAAAAATACAATGTTTTGTGTTTCATTTTGGTTGTTTTTTTTTTTCTTTTGAAAAAAAAGTCTCATGTAGAGCAAAAGCTGGCCTTGAACTCACAATCTTCCCATGTCTACCTTCCAAGAGCTGGGATTATGAGCATGTATCACCAGGCATGGCTTAGTTTTAGCCAACATACAAAGAGACTGTAATAATGGAATTCATTTTCATCTTTCCTTATATAAGAGGGAGATGATGGTCCTTGAAAGTTTACTTATTTTTAAGTAATTTTTATTGCTTGACAAATTGAATGTATATTTAAAAGTCTTAGGAAAAGGAAAGTATTACTAGTATTCTTCATCAAAATATGAGCTTTAAGCTTTCTTGTTTTTATTTATTTTTGAGACAGGGTTTCTCTGTGTAGTTCAGACTCGGCTGGAACTCACCATCCTCCTGCCTCTGCTTTCAGAGTGCTGAGATTACCACCCAACAAATGGAGCCAGAGCCTCATTCAGTGAATACACCTCACCCCTAATGTGGAATTTTGAGGCAGGATAGAAGGAGTGGGAAGCTTGGGGGGAATGAGAAGAGAAAGGAACCCTTCACCTAGTGGTTCCAGGCCATGTACAGTTTTTCTGGGAGTGGTGGCTCACGCCTTTAATCTCAGCACTTGGGAGGCAGAGGCAGGCGGATCTCTGTGAGTTCAAGGTCAGCCTGGTCTACATAGTGAGCTCCAGGCCAGCTGAGAATAAAGAAGACCCAGAAAGAACGAAAGGAAGGAAGGAAGGAAGGAAGGAAGGAAGGAAGGAAGGAAGGAAGGAAGGAAGGAAGGAAGGAAGAAAGGAAGGAAGGAAGAGAAAATTATTGCCAGAGAGGAATCAAGAATTCCAGCACAATTAACACTTGTTTAAGGTCTCTTCTCCCAGCTATAAATATGTTCTTCTCCCAGCTATAAATGTGTTCTAGGACTTACACTGGAAACCCTATTCAAGGGGGAAAGTCCTAAACTAAATCCATTACACAACCCAAAAGCTTCAGGTTTTACCCTATCAGATTATACTTCATCCAAGTTCTCTCAAGAGGGACCCTTTAATCTTATTTACCAAAAGAGAGAGAAAAGGAGAAGGTTTCTTAGCAACCTCATGATACAGAATTGACCATTACCAAAATGGTACATACAGCTAATCCTAAAACAGTTGAATCTCTCCCCTTGAGAAGTCCATAGCAACACTTCTATGTTTCTGAGTGCCATTTGCTCTCTCAGCCCTCCTGCTTAAGGCTATATTAAAATATCCTTGTTAAATCCCTCCTCTGCCCCATAAACTGGCTAGTTCTGAATTTTTTTGTGTGTGTTAAAGCTTCAAATCCCTATTTGGCCTGAATTGAGGTTCCTAAAATATGGGAAAACTCCCCAGGCTGTTGAGGCTGTCAGCATGGGAGCTGCATTTCTGTCAATTGCTGACAATTTTACTGCAACTAAGTTTAGACTTATGTGCATTCATCTAAAACTTCTTTGACCACTTAAATTGGGGCTAACCCAGTGCGGGACTTTTGAGTTACAGAGAAGAAGGCAGCCTGTCCCCAAGACAGACACATAAGGGGATTTTAAAAATAATAATACAAAGCTGGTTTCAAAACACAATGAAAACTGTATCTCACAGTAGGCGTCTGACACTTTATTTCGGGATTATTAGGTTCTTGTTCAAAACAAAGCAGGACGTGGGACATTATTATCAGCACTGTTTCAACCTATTTTAAGATAAACGTATGTTAAAAATACCGCAGTTGATATTTAAAACTTTCCAAAAGGTCTTCTTGAGCGAGTTAGAAATGCGCAGTTTATTTTCAGACGTCATAATTTTGTTTACATGTGAAGAGCATATATGCATATTTTGGAGCAATACAAATTGGAAGGAGCAACAACAAAAGGACTGGGTCAAAGAACTGACTGAAACAGTAAACTTGAGACCAAAACAATAAACCTCTGCATAGAAAAGCTTTAAAAAGACTGAAGGAAAAAAAAAAAAAATCAAGACATGTATGGCAAAATGCAAGGACTCCGGTGCGGTGTGTGTGTGTGTGGGGGGGCATGGAAAGGGGAATGAATCTAAATTGGATCGAGAAATGTTGCATTTATTGCACAAAATTTCAATTAAAAAAAGTTCAAAAAACGCGCACGAATAACTATGATAGTGATAACAAATGTTACAACTTTTTCTTAGAGATTCTCTGGATCAGGTCGCCTGGAGAGCGGTGCTTCTTGGGACTTGTAGTCCTACCAGGACCAAGGCGGCTCTGACTTCTCCCTGTTAAACTTTCTGTCCCAGCAACTAGGTTGGACCCTAACCTAAACACAACTGGGTAACTTTGAGCTCACTCAAGGCTCGATCAGTTTATGCTAAGGCTCAGAAGGCCTAAGCTCAAACCTAGAGTGGGCTCCTTCACAAGCTTCAAAGAGATTGGCCTCCCTTCAAGATGGGGCGGAGTTCTCGGTGGAAACGGGTGCAGGATTGGCTAGAATTGCCGATCTATGTATTGTGTCTTTAAGAAAAAAAAAGGGGGGGAGTCGTTAGCTGCAGCACTCAGTGTCCCCAAGGAAAATCTCGCGATACTTCGGCGGGAGGGACGGAGCCGCGGATCTTGCTGCGGCAGTGGGGGTGGCCTGGCCGCGGTTGGGAAGGCCGGTAGGTCGGGGAGGAGTGCGCCGCACGGACTGTGTGACCGGCTGACAGGGCACGGGGGAAGCTGCGGCTGGCGCTGCCTCCTGGTCGCCGCCCGGGTTGGTCGGTGTGCTGCTCCGCGCTTCACCTGAGCCTGGGCGGCAGTGACAGGTGCCTGCAGCCGGCCCGCCCCCTCCGGGCCTCGCTCTCCTGGCTCGGGATGAGCCGCGGGCTCCGGCCGGGCGGCTGCGGCTCTGAGCGCCGGGTTCTGCGGCTGGAGAGCGGCCGCCGCCCCTAGGGGAAAGCGCAGCGAGGCGGCTGAGCTGGGCATGAGCTGGCCGCGGCGTCTGCTGCGGGACTGAGACGCCATGAACCTGCACCAGGTGCTGACCGGCGCGGTGAACCCGGGCGACCACTGCTTCTCAGTGGGCAGCGTCGGCGACCAGCGCTTCACGGTGAGTGCGGAGGGCACGAACCAGCTAGTTGGGTGGACAGGCCCGGAGAGCGCGTTGCCCGCGGCCAGCACCGAGTCCCAGCACCCGGCCCAGTACCCAACACCAGCACCCGGCCCCAGCTGCCCGCCCCGCGGACTTTGAGCAGGCTGACGCTGCAATCAGGAGCTGTGACTCAAGTTAGGATGTTTTCAGCTTCAAAAATTTTTTGTCTGAATTTCTCGGCCCAGAAGTAGTACTTCCAATAATCTTTGCTGAATAACGAATTTAGGGCTTTTTATTTCCCGCTGTCTAATCCTAGATTACCAAATTTAGACTAAATTGTTCGGATTTATTTGTCTCTTTTTTTAAATATAAGGTCAAATCTTTGTAAAGAGTGGGTGTCTTAAAGTAATTAGGAATTGATATTAAACTAGTGCAAATAAAATTAGAGTATAAGTAGTGCATTTGCGTTTACTTTTCTTTGAATTGACTGAGAAATAACTTTGGAGAGAAATTACTTTTCATGTAAGTCATTCTTGTCCTTCGAGTTCCATATCCACCAGTCTCGTACTCCTTGGAAACTCTGAGGTTATTCAAGTTAATTACTGATGGTTGCACTGTTGTATTTTCTTTTCTTTTTTTTTTTGTATTTTCAATGTATCTCACCTTTGCTAAGGGCGAGTAGTTCCAGGTTAAGATTTAGCAAAGTAATTTGCTTTCCTTTGGTCTTCCAAGACAACTGGCTATTGTTCAGCACAGTGAGGTTTTTCGGTATAAACTCCGTTTTTTCCTAATAATTTCAAGCTAGAAATCAATATTGCACTTGAGACCTTTTGGCTAAATACATTTGCAGTGCTGCTGATTTTTACTACAACTTCTATGAATATTTCCTAAGTTGTGATTAAATCTAAAATTCAGTTGTTTTTTTTTTAACTAAACAAAAACATTAACTGATGTCCTGGGCTTAGGAATCTTAATTTCTCTGACTTCTTTGTTGCCTTCATAAGAATAATACTCAGCATTTTTTACATGATTTAGGCACTAAACTGGACTTTAGAGGTGTGCCGGCTGAGCTGCTTCAGAGGAGACTGTCTTTCCTGTAGAGCCACTAATGTTCAGCTTCTTTTGCACGTGACACCAGTAATTGTCAATATACAAATTCTAGCCTGAATAAGCAGGGGAAGTGAGAGGAGAAGAAAGCCCTGAAGGCCTTAGCAGTTGGAATGTCCCGGAAGTTGGACATTGCTGTCCATTCTTGTTATTTAAGGGAGGAAAATATAGCATCCTTTGAGGTCTCCCTGTATCCCCAGCTGGCCTGAAACTCACCATGTAGGCTAGGCCTCTGCTACAATGCCCAGCCATATGCTTTTTTTTTTTTTTTTCTTTTTCTTTTCTTTTTTGAGACAGGGTCTCCCTGTAGCCCCAGCTGGCCTCAATAATTTAATAATTTAGATGAGTCTAAGTATCTCACACATATTCGTCTGCCTCTTCCTCTCGAGTGCTGGAATTAAAGGCGTGTACCACCGTGCTTGGCTTGCAGAGAACTTTTTAAAGAAGGCATTCTGAATCTGTGTAAGTAATGTGTGACCCTCAGACCACATGTAATATAATATGCTGGCCTGTTTAAATACCTACGTGCATTCATCTATAAATCCTAGGTGAATTGCTTCCCTATTAGTTTGCAGGAGCAGTCATTTAATGTATCAAGGGTTATATGGTCATCCTGTACTATCATATAACTTGTTGCCCAGTTGTGTGTTTAAAAGCAGTTTTCCTAAAACAAGCTTTAATCATCTTTCCTCTAAGCCTGTTGCAGATTTCTCCCAGGTTTCTGGAAACACCCAACTAAATAAGTTATACACACCATACATATAGTATAAAGAGATCCTAGCTGTCTTTAACATGGTGGTAGCTTAAGGATTACAGTCATGTTTTTTCCACAGCCAGTTTATCTTTGACCCTTTAAATTGTAATTCTGTTGCAACTAAATTTCTTGCCCTTAGTTTCTGTAATACATGTGTACTTTTAAAATTTTCTTGGATTTACTCATTTTCTATAAACTATTGTTTATCCCGTTTAGTTTTGTTTTCAGCCTCTCTTGATTGGCGGTAAGGGTGCTGAGAATCAAACCATGGGCCTCTGGGATTCTAGTCAAGCCTGCTACCAAGCCCCTACTCAGGCGTTAAATTCTTATTTGACAAGAAGATAGCAAAAATGAGTGATATATTGTATGTGAGGATACAGATCCTTCACAGTTGCAGTTTTACTCAAGGTAGCACATGAAGTCTTAGTCTCCTCTTGACAAATTCTTTTATCCTTTCTGGAACTACATAGTTTTAAGATGAACCTGTGTTTGTATTTCCTCCCGTTGCATATTTGCAAGTAGCTCCACACTTGATTAAGAGATTATAAAGAACAAGATCCTATTTCCTGTATAAAGTCTGACAGATTTCAAATTGAAGTTGAATGCTAATTTCCGGTTTTTTTTTATGTTTTAAAATACACAATTACTAATACAGATTAGTATACATAAGTATTTGATTTTTTATTTTGCTATATAAATTGGCATCAAACTAGTTAGAGTAGCAAGAAAGCTTCTACCTGGTAGTGGCCGTCTCAGTCATACATTGAAGCACTTTATTAATTAAGCTGCCTTGCCTTGAGTATGCATGTGTCTGTGTTTCATGGCTCCATTGTAAAAGCCTAGACTGTGATCGAGGGAGTGTGGTGACAGTAGTTGAGTCATTACCTGGTTTTGTTTCCAGCATAGTCCTTTATAATTATTTTCTACTGCAGATCAAACCAAGAGCCTTGAACATGCTGGCATGCCAGGCAAGCCCTCTCCTCCTGAACCAGAGCCTCAACTCAACCCTACTGGCACTTTTTTTTTTTTTTTTTTTTTTTTTTTTTGAGACAAGGTCTCCCTGTAGCCCCAGCTGGCCTGGAACCACCATGTAGACCAGGCTGGCCTCCATCTCACAGATATCAGCCTGCCTCTGCCTCCCAAGTGCTAGGATCAAAAGTGTGTGCCACCAAGTTCAGCTCACTTTTTATTTTGAAACAGGATCTTTGTAAGTTTCAGGGGACTTGTGATCCTCCTGTCTCAGTCTCCTGATTAGCTGGGATAATAGATTTGTGCCACAAGGCAGATTTGTAGTTAGTTTTTTGGAGCAAGTTCTCTTCTAAAGTTTCTTCTCTCATCTGTTAAATGGGATTAAAATAGTTTTAATAGGGTTGTTACATGAAATGTCAACTATTGTAAAGTTAAGATTATAATAAATTCTAATGCTTTGTGCTAGAAAATGGTTGAGTTCATGAACAGTGGATTAAGTTTTATTGCAATGCAATTAATAATGTCTTTTAAAATTACTTTAATAATTTAAATGAGTCTAAGTATCTCTATGGAAGTTTCTCTACATTTTGTCGTAGTGAGTCATTTTGCATCTATCATCAATATACAGTGAAAAGCTAGGGGAGGCACTGGGTATACTAAGTCAAAGTTACTTTTTCCTTGGTAGGAATGCCTCCTTCTCTCTCTTCTCTCTTAGTTTTCAACTGACTGTAGAGTGAAAGGATGTTAGTGATACCATCTTGATGTGTTGGTAGCTTTTTTTTTTTTTTTTAGTTTTTTTTTTTTTTAAGGAAAAAATACTTTATAAAGCATAATTTACAAAAAAAGTTAAAGAGGCATCATTAATTAGAATCTAGATTTCTGGGGCTGGAGAGATGGCCTAGCGGTTAAGAGCGCCGACTGCTCTTGCAGAGGACCCGGGTTTGATCCCCAGCACCCACATAGCGGCTAAGAACCGTCTGTAACTCCAATTCCAGGAGAACTCCAGTTCCAGGGGAATCCGACGCCCTCTTCTGACCTCCGTGGCATTGCACAACACGGGTGCACAGACCTGCATGCAGACAGTACATTCATAGACATAAAAAAAAAAAAAAGAATCTAGATTTCTGTGCAGATTGATGACATAAAATGTTTTTTTACCTCTTTGTATTCTGTAGTGGATCCATGGTTTCAATATAAACTTGTGAATTAAATAGAAAGGTAAATTTTTTATTGTATTTTGTGTGTGGGGTTGTATATGTGGGTATGTATGAGCATGTGCATGCCACAACACATGTATAGAGGTCGGGGGACAGCTTTGGGAGTTGATTGTGCTACCATGTGGGCCCCAGGGATGGAACTCAGGTTCTCAGGCTTGGCAGTTGAGAACCTTACTCTCTAAGCCAGCTTGCCAACCTAGGGGATTAATTTTTTTTGACTGATTTTTATTTTATGTGTATGGGTGTTTTGCCTTCATGTATGTTTAAGTGTACCTGTATAATGCCTGGGGAAGGCAGAAGAGGGCGTCAGATCCCCTGGAACTGGAGTTACCAAGGTTCCTTAGCTGCAGTGAGGATGCTGGGAACCACATCAGGACTTTTGCAAAAGCAGCCAGTGCTCTTAACTACTGAGCCATCTCTCCAACCCCAGGGTTAATTTTTTTTGTAAATTTTATTTATTTTTTTATTTTATGTATATGAGTATTTTGCTTGCATGTAGATAGGTATACCATATGCATAAATTATCCACAGAGGTCAGAAGAGGGTGTCAGATTCCCTGGAACTGTAATTAGGTATGGTTGTTAGCTCCCATATGGATGCTGGAAATCCAGACCAGGTCCTCTGGAAGAACAGTGAGTGCTCTTAACCATTCAGCTATCTCTCCAGCCCTCTACCCCCAGGGTTAACTTTTAAAGAGTCAGAAAAATAATGCTAAAATTTAAAATTTCTTTTCTCTGATTTGGAATTCCACATTTTAGCTATAGGAGGAAAAGAAAACTTTTTTTTTCTAGCTTTGAGCTGCCTTTAATATTAGACAACTTGATTCTCATAGCTAAAGGGACCCAGATTATAAATTCAACAATGAAACTATGGAAGTGTTAGTAGGGAGACTAAATAAGTGTTTTCTTTTGTCTGCTATGAAAGCAATCACCTTTTAACTCTTATTTATTTTAGGGAAAATATTGGGTGGCAGTGTGATTGCTATATTGGGAAGATGGAAAGGATTTATGAGTGGGGTGTGTGTGTGTTGTAGTAAGTGGGGACGTATATATCTTTATGGTTGGAGAGGATATATATATATACATATATATATATGGGGAAATTGTGCTTTCTAGAGAAAGAAAACTGTGGTACTTATTTTTTTTTATTTTAACATTTTTTTTTAATTGATGCTTTGTGCATTTCATACATCATTTTCCAATTCAGTTCAGGCATATTTCCCTTTCCCTTCCCCCCCACCCCCCCAACCGAGATCATGCATTCTGCCATAACTGTCCTGCATATTTCTCTCAGTTTTTTTTTCCATTTTTTAGCTATAAGTGATAATCCAT
>VZQC01010078.1:758145-954121 GCA_009823505.1 Rhizomys pruinosus
GGGCTGGAGAGATGGCCTAGCGGTTAAGAGCGCCGACCGCTCTTACAGAGGACCCGGGTTCGATCCCCAGCACCCACATGGCGGCCGAGAACCGTCTAAAACTCCAATTCCAGGAGAACTCCAGTTCCAGGGGAATCCGAGACCCTCTTCTGACCTCCGCCGCGTTGCACGACACGGGTGCACAGACTTGCATGCAGACAGTACATTCATACACATACAATAAATAAATAAAATTAATAAAAAAAAAAGTCTAAATGTCTTAGAGAAACTACAATTTCCATATTAGAAGACCATGGATATATTTTGAAATTTATGTATTCCAGAAGATTCCTTGCAAACTTTAAACTTACACATTTGATTCTAATGCACACATTTGATTCAGACGTACACCTTTGATTCAGACGTACACCTTTGATTCAGTTCTTCCTGTGTATCCTGTTAGTCTTCCTTAGCATCTTATATTGATGTTATATGTACCCAATAGGAAGGCATTGGTAATTGATTATAAATTGGCAATTGATCATTTTGATTATAGAGTTATTTCTCTCTTTTTTTGGTCTTTTTGAGACAGGGTCTCCCTGTAGCCGCAGCTGTACTGGAACTCGCTCTGTAGACCAGGCTGGCCTTGAACTCACAAAGATCCGCCTGCCTCTGCCTCCTTAGTGCTAGGATTAAAGGCGTGCACCACCATGCCCGGCTGAGTTATTTCTCTTTTTGATACAGGATTTTGCTGAATTCTAACCTCAGCCACCCAAGTGCTGGGATTATCATAGCTGTTTGCCATTATCCTGGGCTTGTTATAGATTTCCTGACAGAAGTAGTTGATATACCAGTTGTAATATATAAATATTATGTGACAGTTTATTTGGTAAGCCAGTGCTGTGTTGTTTCTATTTGTTTGCTTGCGGTACTTGGAGTAGAACTGAGGGCCAGAAGCATGTGAGGTACACACTTTACCCCTGAGCTACATTTTCAGACTATTAGTGTATTGATAATCTTCCATATTGTGGTTAGAGGACCTTCACATAAGTTTTTGTGAATAATGTATTTCAGAAAAGTCTGTTAAAATAGATATTTGCATTTCTTAAAAATTATTTTTGTGAAATAAGATCTTATGTAGCCCAAGCTATCATCCAGTTCACTCTGTAGTCAAGGCTGGCATTGTACTTAGGATCCCGCCTCAAATCTCCGCAGTGGTGGAGTTACTAAGGCATGTCATGTTAAGTTCAAGGCTCTTTTCTCTGTATTATTGGTAACAGGCCCATTGGATCTTTTTTTTTTTTTTTTCTTTTTTTGTCTTTTAGAGACAGGGTCTCCCTGTAGCTCCAGCCGTCCTGGAACTCACTCTATAGACCAGGCTGGCCTTGAACTCACTAAGATCCTCCTACCTCTGCCTCCCTGGCAGATCATTTTTGTTTTATCTCATCTTCTGAGACCTCCCTTCCCTGAGCTCTCTTACACAAACTTGCCACCTGTTTTCTGTCAGGTGAAAGGTCCCACATTTTCAATTTCAAGGCACCCGAATCCACTTTAATCAACATCCATTTTTTCTGTCCTCCTGGTATAATAAAATATGTATTTGGTCTTACAGGTCTAAGGTTAATCCCTTTTCCTGTGTTATTTTTCAAGCTATACCTGAGCCCTCCATCCTTAGTTATTTCCATTCTTTTCTTTCCTGAATTTCTAAGACATGCTTAAAAGGCTCATCTTAAAAACCTGTAAACCGAAGTGCGACTCTTAACTCAGTGGTGCAGTAATGCAGGAAGCCCAGTACCATGAAACAAATAAAACAAATTAAGGAAACCAAACCAACAACAGAACCACCCCAAAATCCCTTTACCTGGTATCCCTCTTTTATTTCACAGCTGCAATCCTTTTGTGTATATTTGTTTCAAGTTTTCATAGTGTCCACACTAACTCCACACTTTCTGGCAGCCTTTGTCTCCTTACTCATTACAACTATACTGCTGCTAGCTTTAATTAACAAGTGTTTTCCATATATTGCCTTTTCTTCCTCTGTCCTCTCATCTCTTCCTCCTTCCTACTACGCCTTCTCCTTTATCTCTCCTCCCTCTTCCTTCTTCCTTCTAGTCATACCTTTCATGGTGATCATTAGGCCTTAGTCCTTCATTCTGTCTATACTTCCTGGGTGTGTTGCTTGTAGTGGTGAGATCCCCGTCTTAGAACTTCAAACTGGTAAATTTAAATGTCTCTTCATTATTCACTTGAAAGTGCCACAAATACAAATATGCAAATTCATTATGTTAGATTCAGTTTCTTGTATTGATATGTCCCTTAAAGTACTCCCTACTTTGTCCTGTTTGTCCTGTGTTTATTATCTTTGAGAACAGTTCCATCATCCAACTGTTTTTTTCCTAAGCTAGAGGCTTGGTAGAAGAATCCTTAACATCCCTTTCTTCTACATTTTTCTCAAACCCTGTACATTCTACCTCCCAAATAATTTTCAGACCTCTTCACTTGTCTTTATTCTCTCTTACAGTTATCTTGACACAAATAGCCGTGTTCTTGTCTATAGCCATGCTTATCTCCAACGTAACACTGAGACAGCAGGGAAGCCAGGTTAAGATAAAGTGAGGGCCCTAATACACAGGAGGGGGGTATGAATATGAATGAACTCTTCTATGGTATTTTAATAAACTTTTTTATTCTCTTGTCACTTTTCCTTCTCCCTGTGTTCTTTTTAAAATATTTTATTTATTATTTTTATTTTATGTGTATGAGTGTATTGCCCTCAGAGGAGGGCATCTGATCTCCTGGAAATGGAGTTACAAATGGTTGTTAGCCACTATGTGGGTGTTCTGGGAATTGAACCAGTGTCCTCTGCAAGACCAGCCAGTATTCTTCATCACTGAGCCATCTCTCCTCCCAGAAGCTGCCTTCTTAAACTTTAGTGTATCTAGGTTCTCACTTCCAAGCCCTTTTACACATGCACTTTTCAACTCTCCCCTACTGTTGTAGATAAGAGGTGGAATCAGAACTGCTCTAAAGAAAAAGCGTGTTAGGCTGGAGAGATGGCTCAGTGGTTAAGAGCACCGACTGCTCTTGCAGAGGACCTGGGTTCAATTTTCAGCACCCACATGGCGGCTAAGAACCTCTTTTAAAAGCCAGGTGTGGTGGCACACACCTTTAATCCTAGCACTTGGGAGGCAGAGGCAGGCAGATCTCTGAGTTCAAGGCCAGCCTGGTCTACAGAGTGAGTTCCAGGCCAGCTGGGGCTATAGGGAGACCCTATCTCAACAACAACAACAAGACCCTATCTCAACAACAACAACAACAACAACATAATAATAATAATAATAATAATAATAATAATAATAATAATAATAAAGAAAAAGAAAAAGCATGTTGTAGTTAGGGCCCAAGACTGCTTTCCTTGGTCTGCCTTCCCTTCCCCACATTCCCAGGAAATAAAATCCAAGTGACTTCTTGGAAGGCCTTAGGGTAGGAAAGATGGATTTATGTTCTCTTCACTTTACCCCCTTCCCCTTCCTCCTCTGTGCTTCATTCTTCTCTTCAAACTGGACCTCTTATGTATGCCAGGCTGGTCTTGAACTTTTGACCCTCCTGCTTGAAGTCAGGGCCTGGCACATGCTAGGCCAGGCAAGTGCTTTATCATTGAGATATATCCCCAGCCAGAAAAAGTGTTTGGGTTTTATTTGGTCTTTTTGAGACAGGAACAAAGTGGCATTTTTTGACTGAGGATTTACTTTGACTCAAGCCATTTCACACTTAAATCTCTATTGTCATTTAACAGACATAGATAGCTGGGCTCCAGTTGTGTATATGTTTTTACTGTCTTTTGGTGGTACCAGGGGTCAAATTCTGGACATTGTACATATTAGGTAAGGGTGCAGTTAGTGAGCTATATTGCCAGGCCTAAGTTTTGCTTTTTATAGGAGAGAGCCTATAACCAATTATTAATAAAAATGTTCAGAATCAAGACAATAAAGAACTAAATAAACAAAGATTGAGGGTCAATTCTAGATTAAATATGGGGACAGAGTCCTGCTGTGTAGCCCAGATTGGCCCCAAACTTGGAGCAGTCCTTCAGCTTCCCAAGTGCTGGGATTACAGCACCACTCTCTACTCTTGGCTTGGCTGTGTCAATTTTACACAGAGGTGCCCTTGCTTAACTGTTACCCTTTACTACTTGGGGTTATCCTGAGTCTGTGTGTGGAGGGCTTTGTTCTTCTGTGTTTCCAGAGGGAGATTTTTGTTCATAGGTTCTAAAGGATTTAATAAAAGTGTTCTTTTAGGGGCTGGAGAGATAGCCTAGTGGTTAAGAGCACCGACTGCTCTTACAAAGGACCCGGGTTCGATCCCCAGCACCCACATGGTGGCTGAGAACCATCTGTAACTCCAATTCCAGGAGAACTCCAGTTCCAGGGGAATCCGACACCCTCTTCTGACCTCCGTGGCATTGCACGACACGGGTGCACAAACCTACATGCAGACAATACATTCATACAAATAAATAAATAAATAAATAAATAAATAAAATATAAAAAAAATTTTTTAAAGTGTTCTTTTGGAAATAAATACCAAGTTTTTGTAATATGTGAGGACCTTTTTGAATATACGGTCTGTGGTGGGAGAAGGTCATGATTCTTGTCATTCAGGAACAATTTAGTTGCCTGAGTTAATTGTTGACTGTCATAAAGATTTATCTTCCCCAAAGCTTTATTGAGATATATAGTTCATACAATGTAAAGTTCACCCCTTGAAAGTTTACATTTCAGTGGTTTTTATATATCCATGAAGTTAGATAACCATTACTGCAGCTTAACCCAAAATAACTTGGTATCCATTAGCAGTCATTCTGTTCATTCAGTCACTGGCCACATTTACCTTATATGTTGCCCTTATCTACAACCATTATCTTAGTGTCTCTATGAATTTGTCCATTCTTGACATTTCATATATGGAAATTATATAATAAGTGGGGATATTTGTTTTTATTTTTTTTATTATAGTGCTGAACATTGAAGCCAGGACTCTACATATGATAGGCAAGTACTCTACCACAGTCATACCCCAAGCCATATGTGATCTTCCATATCTGTCTTCTCAGCTTAAACTTCTTAAGGGTTGTCCATGTTACTATTGCATGTATCAGTACTTCATTCTTTCTTATGAGTAATATGCCATTGGATCAATTTATCATTTTTTATGTATTCCTTAATTGATAGACTTTGACTTTTTTTTTAATTAATTTTATTTATTTCTGTATGTGTATGAATGTACTGTCTGCATGCAAGTGTGTGCACCCGTGTCGTGCAACGCCGCGGAGTTCAGAAGAGGGTCTCGGATTCCCCTGGAACTGGAGTTCTCCTGGAATTGGAGTTTCAGACGGTTCTCGGCCGCCATGTGGATGCTGGGGATTGAACCCGGGTCCTCTGTAAGAGCGGTCGGCGCTCTTAACCGCTAGGCCATCTCTCCAGCCCTAGACTTTGACTTTTTGTTGTTGTTGGTTTTTGTTTTTGTTTTTTGAGACAGGGTCTCCCTGTAGTCCCAGCTGTCCTGGAACTCACTATGTAGACCAGGCTGGCCTTTAACTCACAAAGATCCTCCTGCCTCTGCCTCCCAAGTGCTAGGATTAAAGGCGTGCACCACTACACTTGGCCTGATTTGTTTTTTTGAGAAAAGATCTCACTATATAGCCCACAGTGGCCTGGATCATGTGATCTTCCTGCTTCAGCCTCCTGTGTGCTTGGATTATAGGCCTATGTCACCATGCCTGACAGTTGATCAACTTAAATTCTTTCCCCTCTGCAAGAACAGCAAGTGTTCTCAATGGCTGAGACATCACTCCAGCCCCTGGATGAATCATATTTTAAAGGCTAATAAGTAACTACACTTTACTTTTGGGAAAAGTGAGAGCTAATCTCGTGAGAAAGGTAATAACAGTGACTGTTTTTTGAGAATGAGATTTTGCTTGGAATTTTTGCTGAAGAAGAGCATAAGTATCAATAAAGTATATCTTACTGATATTGAATTTCTGCAAAGTAGGCCTGTTTGTGAAAAAAAAAAAAAAAAGGCAACTAGATACATAAAATGTTATGCTACTTAAGAGTGCGCTCAGGTGCTCCTTTCAAACACTATACCCCCAAATTAACTACTGCCCTGATTTTTACCACCTTAGATTAGTTGAGCTTGGTTTTAATTTTTGAATTCTAAATAAAATCATTATAGCTTTGGGGTCATGATTTAACTGTGAGCATTGCGAGAATCACCCATGTCTGCTTTTTACTTTTGACTGTATATCAGTGGTCCTGTGAGGCAAGACTCTTGGTGTTTTAGTTGTTATTTTCACATTGATACTAAAATTATCTTACTTTTTTATTTTGCTTCTCTCATATGTATAAGTAGAATTCTAGAGCCAGTATCTAGAAGCTAATGAAGTAACTACATATGTACTCTTGCATATCATGTTTTCTGTTTTAATTTCTAAGGAAGTAGATGTTGGTGGATAACTCACATGAAGCAGTGCTAGTGGGAGAAGAAGATACTAACTGACCTTGGTACTTATTTTGAGTACAAAGGATTTCTGAGAGCAGAAAATGTGAGAAACATTGCTTTCTATATTCCATAATATAATTAGACTGCAATTTATGTGCTCATTCCCTTTTATATTAAGTGGGTTCTAGTTTGGCACTATTATGAATAGTGCAGTGAATGTTCTTGTATTCCTTGCCGAAATACTCAGCAGAATTTCTGATTTATCAGGCTTGCACATGTTTAGCTTTCCATTTTGCATCCCTGTCAGCTGTAGTGGAGTGATTGATCATTTTATATAGAAATAAGGCTTTGTAGTTGTTTTGAGGCAGAGTTTTATGTAGATCAAGCTGACCTCAAATACCCTATGTAGCTGAGAAGGACCTTGAATTCCAGATTCTCCCTTCTTCCTCCTAAGTACTAGGATTATAGACTGTACCACAACACCCTTCTGTCAACTAAGGCTTTTTTGGGGGGGTGCTTTTTTATACAGGGTCTCCATGTAACCCTGGCTGGCCTGGAACTCACTATGGAGACCGCCTGGCCTTGAACTGAGCCATTGTTTTCCATTTTGTGATGCTAGTGAAATCATATTATATTATTTCTGATTACTTTGCTATTATTGTTATTCTGTGTTTAACAAGTGAAGCATAGAAATAGCACTTATCAAGAAGCACAGGACCACGGTTCTCAAGCTCATTCTGCCACTTAACAGGTTGCCAGTTTGCTTCTTTGTGCCTTAATTTTCTTTTTTAAAATAAATTTGTTATTTTCATTTATTTTACATATATGAATCTATTGCTTGCATGTATGTAAGTGCACCTGTGTCATGAAGTGCCCATGGATCCCCCTGGAACTAGAGTTTCAGGTGGTAGCCACTGTGTAGGTGCTGGGAATGGAACCATGGAATTGGGTCCTCTGCAAGAGCAGCCAGTGCTCTTACCCTCTGAGCCATCTCTCCAGCTCTGATTTTCTTATCTATAATGTTTGTATATTCTATCATGTCCCTTCTCTAACATATCTTTTTTAGTCATTTTAAAAAAGATTTTAATATAAACATTTTAAATTATGTGTGAGGATGTGCATGAATGTATAGGTGCCTACAGAAGCCAGAAGCATCGGATCCCCCAGGAGCTGCTTAATATGGTTGCTGGGAATTAAACTCAGTTCCCTTTTCTAATATTTTTATTAGTTTATATATAACCATTTTGGCTTTGGTGGGAAGTAAGTAAAGTTCACATAATGTTTTTATATTTTTTAGATCTATTTTCAGAATGATGACAAAGTCAGAAATTGTTATTAAGACATTAAGAATGTCTTAATGGAATGTCTTGGATGGAAACTAATTTGTGGCATAGGTTTTATTGTCATTGTGTCCATAGTATGTGTCTGTCCATAATATGTGCATCTTAGGAGGACAGCCAACTACCCTGTAATTGGAGAAATTCCTCTCATCAAAGGTGATGTGAGGAAGGGTACAAAAAGAGAATTTTAGTGGAAGAGTTCTTCTAATTGTTGAAAAAAATAAAATAGCTATAAATATTTGACAAAAAGCCTTGAACTATATGCCCTTTTGTTTGGGTATTGTCTTTTCCTGTGGTTATGATAAAATACCCTGGCGAAAGCAACTCAAAGGAGAAAAGGTTTATTTCATCACACAATTCGAGGACACAGTGTGCATCTTAGGAGAAAGTCGAAGCAGCAGGAACTTGAAGCAGCAGGTCACATTGGATCCACAGTCAGTAAGCAGAAAGCAAGGATGCCTGTGCTCAGCTAGTTTTCTCCTTTTTATACAGTCTAGAAGTCAAGCCCAGGGAATTGTGCTGCCCACTTTTAGTGTGGATCTTTCCATATGAATTAACCTAATCAAAATAATCATTCACAGGCAAATCTAGATACTACTTCAATCTAGATAACCTCTCACAGATGTACCTGCAGGCTTGTCCCTAGTGATTTCAGATGATCCTGTCAAATTGACAGCACCAACCAATATAGATATAGTTGACTGTTTTTGTGAAATTAAATGCTTCATTTATTCCATAGACATTTCATAAAACACTAGCTCTATTCTAGACCCTTCTGTTAGAATCGAAGGCTAGAGCAGAGAACAAGATGAACATGAACCTTACCTTCTTGTAATTTATAGTAATGGAAATGAAAAATAAGGCATTTATCTGTTGTGATATATGCTACTTAAAAAAAAACAAACAGTGAGACGTCAGAATAATCCCAGTACTTGAGAGGCAGAGACAAGCAGATCTTTGTGAGATTAAGGGCAGCCTGGTCTACATGGTGAGTTCTGGGCCACCTGGGGTCACAGGGAGACCCTAACTCGTAAAAAAAAAAACAGTGTTATAATGAGGTGATCTTATAATAGAGGATGTTCAGGACCTGAGCTCTGAATGCTGGAAAGTCAGGTAGAATCCAGCTTATTGAACTGTGGGGTTACAGTCCCTTAAGGGGTTGTGTAACCAAACATGAGGGTTGCAGAAATAAAAAAGGGGGGACAACAATACAAGGTTTCTGAACAGGCAGTGACCAAAATTAAGTCATACTCAAATGCACAATGACTCCAAGGTTCTAGTGGTACTTGATTGTGCTACATTATACAGCTGCCCTGCAGCGTTGGTTTCCGACATCCCCTGGGTACTGTGCTTGCTGTCATGCCTGCTATGCCAGGGGATGCTGCCTGAAATGTATCATCTCAGATTAAAGACATTGTCTGTTATAAATTGTATTGGTTTTATTGTATATACAAAATTTCCTGCTTTTGTAGCAATATGGTGATTTAATCATGGAAAACAATGTTTTCTTGCCACTATTCCTTAGCATGTTTAACTATCAAGTCAGTGTATCTTTGAATTGTATTATGTTAGAATGTTTGATTTGAAAATTTGTGTTTGAGTTGCTGACTTATCACTAGAAATAATTAAATCAAGTTTGGCTTACTAATATTAAGACAGAACTTCCAATAATTTCTGAAATTGCCCTAGACATATTTCTGACATTTTGTACTATATATTTATGCAAAGCAGTGCTTTCAGCATTCATGAGTGTAAAATCAAATTATCAGTAAACTGAAAAATATTAGAGATGCTGTATGTCTTATATCAAGTAGTCAACCAAGATTTAATTTCAATGTAAAAACCAGCACATCTATTTCACTAGTATATAAATTTACTTTAATCTTTCATAAATGGTAAATTTATGTGTATGCCAATTAATTGTTTTAACACAACTATGATTTATTATCATTAAGTGTGTGATCGTATGCTTGTATTATACTATGTACCCAGGATCATATAAAAATTTCTCAGTTGGAAGGAATTCTTAGTGGGAAAAGTTTAAGCAGCCCTGACTAGACAGGCAAATAAAAATCAGATAAGCCACTTTGAATGGATAAAAGGACAGAAGGAAGGGCAATGCAAGGACAGGAGTCAGCTGGGGAAGGAAAGAATGCCTGAGATGTGTTTGTAGAATGATAATCATTTAAGGTATTGGTTGTGGTATGGATTAAAGTATTGGGATTGGGATTTTATTCCAAGTCCAGAAGGAAAGTATTTGAAAATTAACCAGGGAATATAACTTAGTATAATAAACATGTTTAGAAGTCACTATTTATATGAAAACAAATAGATTGAGAGAGAGAGAGAGAGAAAGAGAGAGAGAGAGAAAGGAGGAAGAGGAGGAGGAAGAGGAGGAGGAGGAGGGATTGGATTCTTGGATTGTTAATAGTAGTGAAACTGACGATCTTGTTATAGACATGGCTGATAGCATTCAGTGAAGATGAAAGAAATGCACAGGTTTGGTTTTCAGATAGGGCAGACAGAACTGGTATTTGAATTGTATTTGAAAAGGAAAGAAAACAGTTCCAAATAAAGGCTTTTTTGGAAACAGTTAAAAATTTGTGTTAAAACAATATTTAATACAAATATTCTACTTGAATATGCTTTCTTGAAATGTTTTATCATTTTTATTTTTTTTACTTTTTTTAGGCTTATGCATCTGGATGTGACATTGTAATATTGGGAAGTGATTTTGAAAGATTACAGATAATCCCAGGCGCTAAACATGGAAATATTCAAGTGGGATGTGTAGACTGTTCAATGCAGCAAGGCAAGGTTTGTAATCTTGTAATATATAGGTTTGTTTTGAATGTGGCTTTATCATAATACTCTCTGAAGTGTGTATTTTCTGTTCAATTAGGAACTTCATTTCAATGAGAAAGCTAAATTTCTTTTGTTTTCTAAGATGCATTTTGGAGAATGTTAGAAATTCTGGAGGGTTTTTTTGTTGTTACTATTTTTTTTAAGATTTATTTTTATTTTATATGATATGCTTTGCCTGAATGTATGTGTGCCATGTGTGTATGTGCTCATGGAGGCCAGAAGAGAATGTCAGATTCCTTGGAGTTACTATGTCCTGTGAGCCATCTAATATGGATGCTGGGGGCTGAACCTGGGTCCTCTGCAAGAATTATATGCACTCTTTTAACAGAGCCTTCTCTCCAACCACATTTTTGTTTTTGAGACAAGGTCTGGCCTGGAACTCTCACTCTGTAGCCCATACTTACTGTGGACTGATTGCAATCCTCCTGTCTCTGCCTCTTGAGGGCTGGGATTGCAGTTGTGAGCCACCACACCCAGTTTAAGAATTCTGTTTCTGTATAATTTTAAGATGTATCACACTTCTCTACTAATTGACATAAGAACGTAATACTACCTGTAAACAAGCCTGAAGCTTTTGACATTGTGAAACAGAAACCATACAAAAGACTTTCAAGAGAAAACTTCTGACTTAAAAGGAAAGGAATAACATTGTCTTTAAACCCTTTTAAAATAATTTTCTTTTTTCTTTTTATTTATTTATTTTTATTATGTGTATGAGTGTACTGTCTGCATGTAGGTCAGAAGAGGGCATCAGATTCCCCTGGAACTGGAGTTAAAGATGGTTCTTAGCCACCATGTGGGTGCTGGGAATCAAACCCAGGTCCTCTGTAAGAACAGTCGGCGCTCTTAACTGCTAAGCCATCTCTCTAGCCCTTAAAATCATTTTCTAAAGACAAACTTCTATTTGTATATGAAAAGTAAAAGTAGTATCCTAGAAAGCAAAATAGCAACAGCAAATACAAAACTTTCCAATCAGTATGAATAGACTTCTGTGTAGCACCCTACTGAAAGTCACACCAGATTGAACTTTGCAATTGTACTTTATCTACCCAAGCTGCCTGGGAGTGCCTTTAATTAAGAAAACATTCTTTGACATAGGTATCAGTATAACTACCAGATCATTCTGAGAAAATGCACCTGTATTTATCTTGTTGTTTTTCAGCTTCAAAACATTCTCAGTTTCTCATTACCTTGGAAAAGATCATGCTGTTCACATTGGCATGACTCTTTGTATAACCTGGCACCAACCTCTTTTTAGTCTCGTGTTCATTATTCTGTTATAAGGAACACTTTCTTCTAACAGTTACCTCTAAATAATGCATTGTTTCTTTTATTCTTTACACTTGTGTTCATAATATGCCCATGTTCTAAAACTGAATACTCAACTGCCTTTTTATTTTTTTTAATTTTTTATTAGTATTTATGCGTATGAGTGTACTGTGTGCATGTAAGTTGGTGTACCTATGTTGTGCTCTAGCCCCTCAACTGCCTTTTTATTTTTATTTATTTTTTTTTAGTCTTTTCGAGACAGGGTCTCCTTGTAGCCCCAGCTGTCCTGGAACTCGCTCTGTAGACCAGGCTGGCCTTGAACTCACAAAGATCCGCCTGCCTCTGCCTCCCAAGTGCTAGGATTAAAGGTGTGCGCCACCACTTGTGCCTAAGAGCACAGACTAAATACTTCCCCAGTCAACTCATTGCATCTTGATTTTTCCATAACCTGTGCATCTAGGCCACTTAAAATATTTGTTTAATTTCCATGTGTAATATTCCATGTGTAATATTCCATGTGTAATATCTCCATTTCATAGTTCTTTTCCATCAGTTCATGTTCTTTTGCTTACCTTTGTCTTATTTTTATCTGATTGGCTTAATTTTTGTTTATTTTGGATGGTTTTTTGTTCATTTTTTGTTTTTGTTTTTCTTTTAAACACATATTCACTGTGTACCCCAGGCTGATCTGAGCTTGTGATGCTTCTGCCCTAACTGCCTAAGTTGTAGGATTACAGGATTCTGCTGATCTCTGATCTCAATATATCTAGATCTCCAGATATATAGAGCTAGATATAGATCTAGATATAGATGACATTCATTCAAGATATTGTATTTATTTATAAAAGGAAGTTGTATTTTATTGATTTATCTTTTTCTTTTTTGTAGCCCCAGTTGGCCTAGAACTCATTATGTAGACCAAGCTGGCGTAGATCTCACAGAGATCTGCCTGCCTGTGCCTCCCGAGTCCTAGGATTAAAGGCCTGTACCACCACACCCTGCTGTTTCATTGATTTAAAGAGTAAATTTAAGAAGGAATTAGGGAAAGGTACAACTCAACCATAGAACTCTTGGCCCTAGGTTCAACTTATTGCCCCCTCCACCAAATGAAAAGAATAAATTTAAAAAATAGATCAGGTGTTATAAATTGTACTCAAGGGGCTGAAGGGATGGCTTAGCATTTAAGAGCACTGGCTGCTCTTCCAAAGGACACAGGTTCAGTTCCTACTACCCACATGGTGGCTAACAGTCATCCGTAACTCCAGTTCTAGGGTATCCAATGCCTTCTGACTTCTGTGGACATTGTATAACATGGGTGTATGTACACACAAACAGGAAATACATTCATAACATAAAAATACATTCATAAAAATACATTCATAACATAAAATAATAAATATTTAAATGTTTTTTAAAGATATTTGTACTCAGGAAAATTCCTCAAGAATGTATCAGAAGTTTGGTTTTTTGAAAAAATTAAGACTATATTGACAGAATTGTGAACTTCAATATTAGATAACCTGTATGCACCCAGCAAATGGCATTTCATTGATTTATATTGGTGATTTATCATGGTGGCCTGATGAGATGGCTCAGCTGTTCAGAGCACTGGCTGTTCTTGAATAGAGGAACCCAGAGGACCCAGGCTTGGTTCACTGTACCCATATGGTAGTGAACAGCTGTCCATAAAAGAGAGAGAATCTTAAAACTCATGCTAAAATCATGTCAAATTTCATATTTGGTAAAGATCATATTTCCATTCTTTCAGTGAGAAAAATAGCAATATCAGTTAATATCATACAGCATATATTATATATTTTTATATACTAAGTGTTTTATGACTGTTCTTTTTAGTTCTCAACATAGGACTCTTAGTATTTTATGTATTATAAGTTCAGATAGAAAAATCTCTCTCTAATGAACATAGAATTTTACTTTCTAGTTACACAGAAAGGATAGGGCTAGGATTCTATTACCATTTGATGGTCTTCAGAATTAACATTCTCAACTATGGGTGAAAGAAATTGTGTTTGTGTATTTAAAATTATAGTATTTATTTCATTTGCTCTTTTGATCTATAAATATGTTTATATACTAATTTTTTTTTCTTTTTAAAAGATTGCAGCATCTTATGGAAATGTTATCTCTGTTTTTGAACCAGTCAGTCTACCGAAAAAAAGGAAAAATTTGGTTAGTAATTTATGATTTTTCATTTAGGAATTTAAATACTGTAGCATGAAAATCACAGACATCATGTAAACTAGTATAAGCTATGGACTGTAATTGAAGATGTGTGTTAAGTCCAATTTCCATATTAAAATACATTTAATTTTTATTGGGATTGAATTATACTAAATTATGTCAACAAGTTGTCTGGAAGTACTTCGTTTTCCTTCTGACACTTTTATTTTATAACAAACACTTAAGTCAATTACTTAAAAGTTTAGAAGCTACTTTATTGCAAGTATCAGACCTCTGTGTATAGCCATATGTGGCACTTTATTGCTAGTATCAGACCTCTGTATAGCCATATGTGGCACTTTATTGCTAGTATCAGACCTCTGTGTATAGCCATATGTGGCACTTTATTCTTCTCAGTTTACAGGCTTCCCTTTATACAGCTTTTTGCCTTTTCATATGTTTATTCTTTTTTTTTTTTTTTTTTTTTTTTTTTTTTGAGACAGGGTCTCCCTGTAGCCCCAGCTGTCCTGGAACTCACTCTGTAGACCAGGCTGACTTTGAACTCCATATGTTTATTCTTCAAGTGACATAATTTGCTTTCAGTTAATGAACTTTCCAGGACTTCGTTTCTTGCTTTTATTATATCATGTAATAAAATAACTATCAGGTCAGTAAATGTTATTCTTTGTACAGAAGGCATATAAGAAATAACGTGGGGCTGGAGAGATGGCTCAGCAGTTAAGGCGCTGACTGCTCTTGCAGAGGACCTTGGTTCGATTCCCAGCACCCACATGGCAGCTAAGAACTGCCTTTAAGCCGGGTGTGGTGGCACACTCCCTTATCCTAGCACTCAGGAGGCAGAGGCAGGATCTCTGTGAGCTCAAAGCCAGCCTGGTCTACAGAGTGAGTTCCAGGTCAGCTGGGACCAGACCTGTCTCAAAAAAAAAAAAATGTTTGTTTATAAATGTAGTTTATAACTATTGTGATTATGTACTAGGTTTCATATTTTCTTTAATACTCTTGACTGAAACAGGTGAACCACATTCTTTTCATGTCCATTTAGTTGCCATGAAAATCAAACCAGAGCCATATGAAAGGATCAGCATAGTATAGTTGAGAGAACAATATTAGAATTCATAGGACTTATCTGCTGGCCATGGTGGCACACGTCTTTAATCCCAGCACTTGGGAAGCAGAGGCATGTGGATCTCTGTGAGTTCAAGGCCAGCCTGGTCTACATAGTGAGTTCCAGGACAGCTGGGGCTACAAGGAGACCCTGTCTCTTTAAAAGACCAAAACAAATAAGAAAACAAATTAATTAATTAAACAATTCATAAGACCTATTTCTATTTATGTTGCTTTTATCTGTATGATCTTACAGGGGCAGTCTAGTGAAGTCTTTGTTCAACTCTGAAATTAATAGTATAAATTCATTATTTATGGGGTATTATAAGGATGATATATCAAAGACTAGAAATATAAAGAATTAGTCTTTTAATTATAGAACTACCTATATATCTTATCATTTTTGTGTCATTTTCCATTATTTATGGGGTATTATAAGGATGATATATCAAAGACTAGAAATATAAAGAATTAGTCTTTTAATTATAGAACTACCTATATATCTTATCATTTTTGTGTCATTTTCAGTTAAATCTTACAGATTACCTCTTCTCTTCCTCTTCTCTTCCCCTCCCTTCCCTTCCCTTCTTCTTGAGACAGTCTTTCTGTATAACCTGAGACAAGCCTGGAACTCACTATGTAGCTTAGGCAAGCCTTGAACTCTGAATCATCCTGCCTTGGCCTCCTAAGTGCTGGGATTTCAGGCATGTACTACCATGCCTGGCTTTCATCAGTATTCATTTTCCCAACATTCTCTCTGATTTCTATTTGTGTTTATAGGTTATGTAGTTAATCTAGAGGCTCTCACTGTTTTGTTAGTAATTGGCAATACTAAAAATATATTTATTACTTTTATTTAAGGGGGGAAATGCTGTTGGAGACGAGAGGATGGCATGTAGGAGTTTGTGGGAGCTGGAGGATCCATCCCAGGTAGTCAGGCTGATGATGAGCACCTTACCCACTGAGCCATCTTGTTGGCCTCTAATAATAAATATTAACAGTGGTTATTTATTCTAGATCACAATATTTCTTTTTTTCTTTCTTTTTTTTTTTTTTTTCTTTTTTTGTACTTTTGAGACATGGTCACCTTTCCCATCTGGCCTAGAACTCACTATATAGACCAGGGTGGCCTTGAACTCACAGAGATCCACCTTCCTCTGCCTCTTGAGTGCTGGGATTAAGGTGTGTGCCACCATGCCAGGCTCAGATCACAATATTTCCTTTTTTTTTTTTTGAGACATGGTCACCCTGTAGCCCCAGCTGGCCTGAACTCACTTTGCAGACCAGACTGGCCTTGAACTCACAGAGATCTGCCTGCCTCTGCCTTCCGAGTGCTGGGATTAAAGGTCTGTGCCATGCCCAGCTAGATCACAATATTTCTGTATTCAGGAACTATATGCTAAAATGCCTTTATTTCTAAGAGTAGAATAAAGAATTTCAGTTTTGCTCATGATGATGATGACGATGATGATGATGATGATGATTGAATATAATAGTGTAAGATACTCAAGAAGATCACGGTAGTTAGTTGTTAGTATTGACTGTGCAGAATGGTTACAATAAAACCTTGGAAGGGAGAGCTGGAACAACTGGAAAAATCATAGATTTAGACAGAATCTGTAATTCTAAAATGTAGTCTAAGAAACTCCTCAGGTCTTTATGTAAAATTATGCTCTTTTCCCTGTTTCATTCTGACATATTCTTTTGAGATCATGGTTCTTTATGAGACATGCACCTCAGATTATTGGTCATGCTGGGGATGTCACTCAATGATAGAATGCTTGCCTAGCATGTGCAATGTCCTAAGTCCAGTCTTTAGCACTGCAAAGAATAACATGATTGTTACTATTTTTTGAAAAAGAATTGCTGGTTGGTATGTCTAGATTGTACCTTGGATTATCTAAAACCATTGATGTAAATTTGTAATATGTATGTTTCTAGTGCTAGAGAGGGCTCTGATCCTTGCCATTATTGAGAATGAATTTCACAAACATATTTCCTAAAAATACACTTCTGTAGGCCACATAGTATATCAAAATCACCTAAGATACTGGATTAAAGTTTGTATTCTTGTGGCTCACAATGCACTGTTTGAGCCTGAATTTTTGAGCATAGTATTGGAAATCTGAACTTTAAAAAAGAAAAAAATCTTAGGCTATTCTTTGTTGTGCTGAAGTTCTAGGACCCCAGTGAGAGTCTCTGTTAGTGAACAGGAAAATCAATTTAATAGGCCACAATTTGAACTTAAAGTGAAATAGAAAATGTTGGGACTCTCACATGTAGCAAGGATATCCCTGGGTTTAATATGTATGTATATATCCTCAGTCACAGGGCCATATGTATTTCTTACTGATTTTTAGGTTTAAAGAAAAGAGGTTTGAGAATTACTCCTTTTAGAAATGGAAAGGTATTATATAGTATGAAGGAAGTGTTGCATCTCAGGTAAAGATGAAACATTAAGAGAAGGCTACTCTAGTTAGCTGAACCATGCACAATATGCTTAAACCTCAACTTTGGACACTAATAAAATACAAATAATATAAATAATAATTCAGTATCAGGTTAATAAGAATGTTGTCTAAGGTATATGTTTAATTTGTTACTTATGTTAAGGATAAACCTTTGGATCACTAGCAATGACTAGTCACTCAATAATTTATATCATGTATTTCCTATTTTTCTTGACTTAATTGAATATATTTTTCTCTTTTAAAATGACTGTATACATTATTGTAAGAATAGCAAGTATGAACATTTACATTTTATACAAAAGATTCAAATCATAATTGGCTAAAAGACTTTTTTTCTGATTTTTTAGGAATTTCATAGTCAGTGGCAGAAAAGCGGCCAATTTTTTCTGGAATCAATAGCACACAATATAACTTGGGATCCTTCAGGTAAGAATATTAACAAGATTAACTGAAAGGAAATATCACATGTTTCAGCTGTTGCAGTTCATCTGTGAGATTGTGGTGATTATGAAAGTAAATAAAACAAATGGTGCCCTTTTAGAGTTTATACTGAAATGAAGGCAAGTACAAACTGCTATAAATGATAGAACATGACAGATACTATGAGAATACCTGTTACTTTTGAAAAGAGGCAATTCTTTCTGTAACATAAGATTTCAATGAAGAGAGTTCTTTTATTTATTTATTTATTTAGTTTTTTTGACAAAGTGTCTCCCTGTAGCCCCAGCTGGAACTCACTATATAGACCAGGCTGACCTTGAACTCAGAGAGATCCACCTGCCTCTGCATCCCGAGTGCTGGGATTAAAGGCGTGCACCACTCTGCTTAGCAAGAAGAGGGTTCTTTTGATCTGACTTTTAGATCGATTTATCAGTGAGGACAGAGTGATAGAATAGGGAAAAGAAATGAATTCTAAGAAGAGATTCTGTCTTCAGTTACCTATTTATACATTAAAAAATTTCACAGCTTAAAACAGAAATCATTTTATTGCTTTTGCCTTATGGGTCAGGAATCACTATTGTGTGTTATAGCAATGCTGTTTCTCACCCATGTGGTATTACCAGTAGTAGCTTATTTGTAGTGAGACGCTCCAAGGAAGGCTTTGCTCACATATATAGGGCCTGGTGCTTGTAATCTTCTGGAATACATTTGTTCTCCATGTGGTTTTCCCTAAGCCTTCAGGAAGGGTGGTGGTGGTGGTGGTGGTGGTGATGATGATGAAAATGATAATAGTAATGAATCCAAAAGTTGGTTCTTTGAAAGAATAAACAAGATAGACAGACCTCTAGCCCAGTTAACCAAAAGAAAGAAGGAACAACTCCAAATCAATACAATCCATGATGAAAAGGGAAATATCATATCAGACAAGAAAAAGATCCAGAAAATCATACAGGAATACTTCAAAAACCTATACTCTACCAAGTTTGAAAACCTAGAAGAAATGGATGAATATCTGAAATCCTGGGAATCACCAAAGCTTGACCAAGAAGAGATCTACAGCTTAAACAGACCCATAATACATGAAGAAATTGAAGATTTAATAATAAGAAACCTCCCAACTAAAAAAAGCCCAGGCCCAGATGGTTTCACAGCAGAATTCTATAAAACATTTCAAAAAGACCTACAACCATTATTACTGAAACTGTTTAGAAGGATACAATCAGAGGGAATTCTCCCAAATTCCTTCTATGAAGCCAGCATCACTCTATTACCAAAACCAGGCAAAGATACAACTAAAAAGGAGAATTATAGACCCATCTCCCTAATGAACACAGATGCCAAAATTCTAAACAGGATACTGGCAAATCGCATACAGACCCACATCAAGAAGATCATCCATCATGACCAAGTTGGATTCATACCAGAGATGCAGGGATGGTTCAACATACGAAAATCAATAAACATCATCAAACACATAAACGGAATCAAAGACAAAAACCACACCATCATCTCAATTGATGCTGAAAAAGCCTTTGACAAAATCCAGCATCCCTTCATGCTTAAAGTCCTAGAAGGAATTGGATTGGAGGGATCATTCCTCAATGTAATCAAAGCCATATACAGGAAACCCACAGCCAATATCATCCTAAATGGGGAAATGACAGAAACATTCCCTTTAAAGGTAGGAACTCGGCAAGGCTGCCCCCTGTCACCACTCCTCTTCAATATAGTGCTTGAAACACTTGCTAGAGCAATAAGGCAAGAAAAGGAAATTAAAGGAGTACTAATTGGAAAAGAGGAAGTCAAGCTATCCCTATTTGCTGATGATATGATTGTTTACTTAAGGGATGCTAAAAACTCCACCAGAAAACTCCTAGAAACGATTAACAGCTTCAGCAAAGTGGCAGGATACAAAATTAACCTTAAAAAATCAATGGCCTTTCTTTACACCAAGAACAAGCAACTGGAGAAAGAATTCAAAGAGACCTTCCCACTCACAATAGCCTCAAAAACAATAAGATACCTAGGAACAAACCTAACCAAAGACACCAAAGACCTCTACAACAAAAATTTTAAACCCTTAAAGAAAGAAATTGAAGAAGACCTCAGAAGATGGAAAAACCTCCCATGCTCATGGATTGGGAAAATTAACATTGTAAAAATGTCCATTTTACCAAAACTCTTGTATAGATTTAATGCAATCCCAATCAAAATCCCCAAGAGTTTCTTCACAGGCTTGGAAACAAAAGTTCTTAAATTCATTTGGAAAAACAAAAGACCCCGAATAGCCAAATCAATCCTGAGTGAAAAGAGCTACACAGGAGGGATCTCTATACCAGATTTTAAACTATACTACAGGGCTATAGTCATAAAAACAGCCTGGTACTGGCACAAAAACAGACCTGTTGACCAATGGAACAAAACCGAAGATCCAAATCTGAGCACATACAATTTCAGCCATCTCATATTTGACAAGGGGGCCAAGAAACCACAATGGAGAAAAGACAGCATCTTCAGCAAGTGGTGTTGGCAAAACTGGATCACCACTTGTAGAAGAATGAAATTAAACCCCTACCTCTCACCCTGTACAAAAGTCAACTCCAGATGGATTAAAGACCTCAACGTGAAACCCCAAACTCTGAAGGTGATAGAAGAAAAAGTTGGCAGCAGACTACAAGACATAGGCGTAGGAAAAGACTTCCTAAATCAGACAGCAGCTGCACAAGAATTAAGGTCGACAATTGACAAATGGGACCTCATCAAACTCAAAAGCTTCTGTACATCAAAAGAAACAATCAAGGAAGTGAAGAGAAATCCCACAGAGTGGGAGGAAACCTTCACTGCAGATACATCTGACAAAGCATTGATTTCCAGAATATATAAACTACTCAAAAAACAAAGAAAAAAGAAAACAAATGACCCGCTCAATAGATGGAGCAAAGAACTGAACAGAGACTTCACAAGCGAGGAATTAGAGATGTCTGAGAAACACCTCAAGAACTGCTCAACATCACTAATCATTAAGGAAATGCAAATGAAAACCACTTTAAGATATCATCTTACTCCAATAAGACTGGCTAGGATCAAGAAAACAAATGATACCAAGTGCTGGAGAGGTTGTGGGGAAAGGGGAACACTCATCCACTGCTGGTGGGAATGTAAACTCGTACAGCCACTATGGAAAGCAGTGTGGAGAACCCTTGGAAGACTTGGAATGAACTTGCCACCCGACCCAGCCATACCACTCCTGGGCATGTACCCTCAAGACTTACGCCACCACAGAGATACATGCACGGCCATGTTTATTTCAGCTCTCTTCACAATAGCAAAGAGCTGGAACCAACCTAAATGCCCCTCAACTGACGAATGGATAGAGAAAATGTGGTACATCTACACAATGGAGTTCTATGCAGCAGTAAAGAAAGACGACATCACGAGCTTTGCAGGAAAATGGCTGGAGCTAGAGGACATCATGCTGAGTGAAGTAACACAGTCCCAGAAAAACAAACGACAAATGATATCCCTCATCTGTGGATGCTAGTGCCAATTACTTAGTTATAAGTATTTCTGGTGCATGGCCCCTTGAGCTTCTGTCCAAGCAGTTGGGAGTGATGCAAATTGGAAACAACAACAACAGAAAGGACTGCATCAGAGAACTGACTGAAACAGCGAACTTCCACATGGAGAATATTGAGAAAGACTGAGAAAGAGATGAAAAGCATGTTTGGCAGAATGCATGAGCTCTGGTGGGGTGGGGGGATAGAGTGGGGGACACGGGTCTAGATTTGATAAAAAAAATATAAATAAAAAAAAGAAAAATAATGATAATATTGATGTCCAGTATATAGCTGAGCTGAAGTTACATGCGGTGGTGAGCTGCTCAACATGGGTGCTGGGAACTAAATTTGGCTCCTTTGGAAGAGCAGTCAGCACTCTTTAACCACTAAGCTATCTCTCCAGCCCTAATGTTAAAAGAAATTCTTGAGTTTGTATGTTAACTACCTGATAATAAATGATGAATAATGCATGTACACACCCACCCCCTCCTCTTCCACCACCACTACTACTACCACTTCTCTTACTACCACTCCTCCTCTTCTTTCTTCTTCTTCGTCTTCTTCTTCGTCTTCTTTCTTTTTTTTTTTTTTTAGGAAATCGTCTTTTAACTGGTTCCAGCTGCTTGCAGCTCTGGTGTAATACTAACTTGCAGAAGCAAACTGAAGATGAAAATCCTGATAAAACAGATCTTAACTTTGGGGATTGGATATGCATTTGGCATTGCAAGTAAGTAATTAAACCTGTTCTGTGGTTTTGTTTCACAAACTAATGTTATATGTTCAGCGTTTAGTCTGTGATACACTTTTTCTTCTACACAGATAACTCACCATTTCTCATGTTTCAAAGATCCATTTTCTTAAAAATGTCAAATAACTAGAAAGAAAAAGAATGTGTAAGAAAGCAGTATATAAAACCTGCATACAGATCACTGAATGAAAATTTGCAAAATTATGCAAAGAATAACAAGATATTTTCATTCTTTTGCATGGAAAGGTTCCTATTATGAGGAAGTCTTTTGCCCATATTAGTCTATACATTGACTATAAGTAATCCTTTCTAAAATCCCATTAGAATTTCTGTTTTTGATTACAGTTAAAAACTTAATTTGAAGGGCTGGGTAGATGGCTCATTGAGTAAAATGCTTGGCCTTACAAGCATAAGGAATGGAGTTCAGGTCTCCAGCACATACATACATACATACATGCTAAATGGGTATGCCAGCCCCCACCCCTTTAATTCTGGCACTCAGCAGTCAGAAAATAGGGTATTTCCACAACAAGCTGCCTAACTAGACTAGCCCAGTTGATAGCTCTGTGTTTAACTGAGAGGCCCTGCTTCAATAGGATTGTACTAAATTTTACATGGAAACCAGCAAGATGGTTGGCTCCCTGAAACTCACATGGTGGAAGGAGAGAACTGACTCCCACAAGTTGTTGTCTGACCTCCACACGTGTGTTAATACATAAACACCACACACACACACACACACACACACACACACCCCAACTCAATAAATAAATAAAAAATTTTAGACTAAATTATGCATGAATATTCATTATATATTCAGCTGAGGATGCTGGAACACACCTTTAATCCCAGGAGTTAGGAGGCAGAGGCACGCAGATCTCTGAGATGGCAGCTAGCCTGATCGACATTATGAGTTCCAGGCCAGCTGGGGCTACAGAGAGACTTCCCACTCAAAAAAAAAAGAGGCAGGGGAGCATTTTACAACGGATGGCTCTTTCATATCTGGTATCAAAGTAAATAGCAGATGAAGGAAAAATTTGGAATTTCTATACAGTGAAACAAATGTTAAAAGAAAAGCTCAGTAAATTTCCATGTGTTAGATCTATAAAGCCTGATGTAATATACGTAACTATACCTATTGAGGACTTCAAATCTGATTTGATCCAAATGGGATTTTCTATAAGATAACATTGACTATTTTTAAAACAGCATGAATAAAAGAATGTAAAGTATCTCTAACAGTTTTTATAGTATCTTGAAAATTTTTTACATATTAAGATACAGTTTTTCTGTTTTTACTTTTTTAATGGGGCTAGTAGAAAATTTTTAGTTATTGATTTGGTTAGCATTAGTGATTTATGTTGTATTGCTGTTGGAGAAATAAAAGTGGCACACGCCTTTAATCCTAGCACTTGGGAGGCAGAGGCAGGTGGATCTTTGTGAGTTCAAGGCCAGCCTGGTCTACAGAGTGAGTTCCAGGACAGCTGGGGCTACAGGGAGGGAGACCCTGTCTCGAAAAGACAAAAAAAAAATTCCTTTTAAGTGGGGAAAAAGATTTTCTAAACATGACTCCAAAGCTAGAAACTGAAAAGGAAGGAAAACTAATAGCTTTGACTACAAATAATACATTATTTTAAAAAATATTGTATTATTTTTATTTTATGTGTATGAATGTACTACCTGTATGTTTGTAAGTGCACCCATGTTGTGCAGTACTGTGGAGGTCAGAAGAGGACATTGGATCCCCTGGAACTGGAGTTCTGCATGGTTGTTAAGAGACTATGTGGGTGCTGGGAATTAAGGCTGGTCCTTTGCAAGAATTCAGTGTTCTTAAACACTGAGCCATCTTTCCAGCCCCCAAATAAAAGATTTCTGTAAGGACATAAAAACTTTAGGGAAAGCTGTGCAGTTTCAGAGTTAATGCTTTCTTTTAAAAAAGAAGTCTTAAAATTAATTAGAAAAGAACAAGTTACATACTTGTTAACAACAGTGGGTTCTGGAAATGTTAAGAGAAACATTTTAAGTTGCAGTACATATAGGCATTTTAAGAATTGATTGACTTATTTCTTTAAAAAAAAAAAAAAAGTGAAATGTCCAGATAGAAGAGGACAGGTTATATCTATTACAAATTTTGGCTAAGAAAGCTAAATCGATTCCTTCTCAAAAAGGAATTTTGAAGTATGAATCAATAGACCTAACTTTTTTCATCTATATTAGAGAGTGATTCTAGGTTTTACTCATTGAACAGATTTTTTTTTTTTTTTTCGTCTTTTTGAGACAGGGTCTCCCTGTAGCTCTGGCTGAACTGGAACTCACTCTGTAGACCAGGCTGGCCTTGAACTCACAGAAACCTGTCCACCTCTGCCTCTCAAGTGCTAGGATTAAAGGTGTACACCACCATGCCTGGCTCAACAGATATTTTTTAACTGTGCATCATGGTCTGGACATCTGTAAATGTGCTTATATGTTTCATTGCCTGGTTAGGGGGAGACAGATGACAAAACAGTAAAGTATAACAAAGGATATTGAATAGAATTCTTTCTACTCAATTTTATATGAAATATGTATGATACGGCGTTATGAGATCCTAAAATGAAAATAAGCTAGACCTAAATTTGCAGAGGAGATGGTCTACAATGACTAATATGTAAAGAGGGAATAGAATTTTTCACAAATAATTTTTAGAAAGAGCTGGGTTTTGCTTTTGAATTACTAAAGGTGAAGAGGAAGGAGCTTATCCCTTCTACAGGTGTATTGAAAGATTTACCTGGAAGAAACTGAGAACTTAAAATGTGCTTTGTGCAGTGGTGAGAAGGGAGGAAAGAGTAGGCATGCTTAGTACTGACATGAGACTGTTTCTTGCTTAAGCAAGTAGAAGCCTGAGATCAGAAACAGCAAGTTTTGATTTAGGATCAGTTTATGATTGCTAGAATACATTTCAAAGTTCAATTTTGATCAGATTCCATTGATGGTATATTTAAGTCACTGGTTACACATGTTCGATGAAATAAGTACTTTGGAGACAAAGTAATTATGGTAAGTGAAAGAGAAAGAGAAGTGACATTTGAGCATTGACCTGAAAAAAGTGGGAGTGTAGGCCTTGAGTGTCATTAAGTGCAAAGTTCCATGGGTATGGTACTTAACTTGTGGCCAGAATGGCGTAAGCAAGGTAAAGGGTAAAAGAAGGGATATATGTAGTTAGGAGACAGCTTATACGTCAGTGGGAAGATGTTTGGGGTGGAAGGGTGTGTCTTGCTATGTTGCCCAGGCTGGTTTGAACTTGAAAACTCCAGTGATTCTTCTGCCTCACTGTCCCCAGTAATTGGGACTATAGGCATTTCCACCATGCTCATCTGTTTGCCTCTCTCTTGTGAAGGAATTGGGAAGCTTGGGGACACAAGTGGGGTTCTGAGTAGGAGTACTGAAATTTTCTTTTTTTTTAATTTATTTATTATTTTTTATGTGTATGAGTCTGCATGTAGGTTGGTGCACCCGTGTCGTGCAATGCCGCAGAGGTCAGAAGAGGGTGTCAGATTCCCCTGGAACTAGAGTTAAAGACGGTTCTCAGCTGCCATGTGGGTGCTGGGAATTGAACCCCGGGCCTCTGTAAGAGCAGTCAGCGCTCTTAACCGCTGAGCCATCTCTCCAGCCCCTGAAATTTTCTTTGCTTTTGGAATGGCTACTGTAGTTGGCATTGTAAGAAAAGACAGGGTCTTAACTATGCTGGCCCTGCACTGACTCATACTTACTCAGTCTCCTGAGTGCTGGAATCATAGGCACATATAGGCACACCTGACACATTTTTATAATTTAACTTAAGAATATCCTGGAGATTAATTAGCTGTATAAAAATGAAGGTAGGGGTTAGGGAGATGGCTCAGTGGGTAAAATTTTTTGCTATATAAGCATGAGGACCTGCGTTTGGATGCTATGCACCTATGTAAAAATCAGGCATGGCGGTATGCACCTATAACCTAAGTGCTTTGCAGAGTGGGAGGCAGAAACAGGCAGATCCGGGGACTCACTGGCCTGCTGCCATATTAGCTGACTGTCCCTAAGTTCAGTGAGAGATACTGACTCAAAAAATAAGGTGGTAAGAGATAAAGCAAGATACCCAAAGGACCCCTGATCAACACACATACACACACACACACACACACACACTTGCACGTGCAAATGTGCACATGCATATGTGTAAGACACAGTGAGTATGTAGGAATGTTCATCACATCACTTCTTTGTTATTGGAGCAAAAAATAGAAAATAGTAGTGAATTATTAAGTTATTTCAAATCATTGTTAGGTATACCACAGAAAACCATAAGTCAATAGCATAATAATGTAGGTCTGTATACTTAGACACAAAAATACCTCTTGTAATCTAGAGGGAAATATGCTTACAACATATTTTTAAATAAGTAAATGCTGTTAGAGAGTAAACTATAAATATGAACTCTTCCCAACCCATCTGCCTGCTTCTCTCCTGCCTCCCTCCTGCAGAAGGAAGATAGAGGGATGTAGAAAGAAAAGGTGACTGTGTATTAATAGTCTCACTGATTTTGTCTGAGAAGGAATGTTGTATTGATAAAACAACAGATGATTTTATTTTCTTTTTTCTAAGGTTTTGAATGTTTTTTTATTATATGTACAAGTAGAAAAATGTTATTTGTATTTGAAAAGAATTTTGACAGAATTCTTCTTTTGCAGCCTAGGGCTCAGTGGTATAGTGCTTGCCTAGCATTTGTGATCCCCAGCATTACACATACACACACACAAAAAGGTTCTTTGATGTGCTTTGCTAATAAGTTTAATGCAGTTCTTTTTAAGCATAAATTTGGATGAAGACAAGGAAAGCAATGATAATGATGGATGTTTGAAGGTCAGTGCATTTGAGGGATAAAAAGGTAAAGCAGTTTGGGGCAATGAGCCAAAACTTCTTTGAGAAGAAAAGGCAAGTAGGTAGTGAAGCTGACCAGATGACTTCATGACTACTCAGTCCCTGTTAACCCACGTGAAATTAAATTAGGTAAATATTACCCCAGATGAATGCAAAATTCACTTAAAAATATCATTGTCTGAAAAAGGCATATCTGAATATTGATGATTGATGTCTTGGGAAATTAGATTTCCAGATTGAAACCTAAAGCCATTTTCTTACATTCCAAGGGAACGAGCTATGACTTTGGGTTTTAGGCTTGTAAAATTTTTAACAAATTGTTACTTGTATGATTATTAGGAAGTAGTTAGTTTTGCTTTTGTTTTGTTGAGACAGGATCTTGTCATGTAGCCCAGGCTAGCCTGAAGAATTCACTGTGTAGGCCAGGCTGACCTAGAATTCACAATATTTAAAGAAAATGTTTGTTTTTATTTTATGTGTATGAGTATATTGCTGGCATGTGTGTAAGTGCACCCGAGATGTGCAGTGCCTGCAGTGGACAGAAGATAGTGTCGGATCCCCTGGAACTGGTGTTACAAATGGTTGTTAGCCACCATGTGGGTGCTGGAAATTGAACTGGGGTCCTCTGCAAGAGCAGCCAGTGCTCTTAACTGCTGAACTGTCCATCTCTCCAACCCTCCTAATTCACAATATTTTTCACTCTACCTCCTCAGTGCTGGAATGCTGGCATGTGCTACCTTGCATGATTTAGAAATAATATTTTACGTTTAAAGGTTATCTTAGTTACTTGATCATTTTTCAAAATACACTTAAAAGCAAGGGATCTGAAGCAGATCAGTAATACAGCATGTGCTTAGTGTATGCAAGTCCCTCGGTTTAATACCTAAAATCAAAACCAAAAGCCAAAAAGAAAAAAAAAAGGGTCCTATCTTTAGATATGGTACTCTGTAGTTTCAGCTACTTCCTTAGTGGAGGCAGGGGGATTGTATAACCTGGGAGTTAATACCCAACCTAAGCAGCATAGCAAGATTCTGTCTCTTAAGAAAAAAGTGAGTGTGTAGAATTGTTACCACAAAATTTCTGTTTTTAGCAATTGTTGCGGTGTAATTTGGAGAGTATTTTATTACTGTTTTAGTCTATTTTGCAAACTACCTTCTCTGTTTGATTCACAGAACTGCTTCTCAGGTTCACTTAATGAAATTTTCACCAGATGGAGAATTTTTTGCCACTGCTGGAAAGGTAAATTTCAAAAATACTTTTTTTTCAAACTGTGTAGGTATATGCTGTTTTGTTCTTTAAAGAGATTTTGTGTATATATGTGTATACATGTCCATATGTGCATACACACGTGTGGGGGGTGTATGTGCACATGTATATGCACATATGACTAGAGGCCAGAGGTCAGTAGAGTGTGTTTCTCAATCAGTCTTCACCTTATTTCTTGAGACAAGTCTCTTCCTGAAACTGAACCTCACTAACTGGGCTAGACTGGCTAGCAAGCAAGCCCTGAGGATCCTGCAGTCTCTACTTCCCCAGCACTGGAATTGCAATCATGCATCATCATGCCTGAGTTTTTTTATGTGGGTTCTAGAGTACTGAACTCAGATCCTCATGCTTATGCAATAAGCACTTTACCTATTGAGCCATCTTTCCAGCCTCCTAAACTGTTTTTAAACATTAAAAATACTGACATCATTCTTTTATTTCAGAACTCTCGTTTTCTATAAAAAAATATCAAATAGAAAAAAATAGCTAAGTATTATAATGTTAAAAGGCATTGTGGTAAATTGAAACAACTTAGATTTAGAGCCAGATCTTAGTAAAAATGACAGTGACTAGTTTCATCTTGGACAAGTTAGCAGATCTCTCTTGAGCCATTTTTTCTAACATAAAATAACAATACCTACCTCATAGATTCTTAATCATTGGGTCAATTTATAGAATGTTTACAAAGTGACTGCTAAGTACCTTGCATCTAATATATAATCAATAAGCAATAGCTAGTGTTTATATTACTTTAGGTAGTGTGTATATTTGGCTTTTCTTCAAATACACAACGAGGGGCTAGGGAAATGGCTCAGTAGTTAAGACCACTGGCTACTCTTGCAGAGGACCCAGGTTCTCTTCTCAGCACCCACTTGGCAGCTTATGACTGTTCTTGACTCCAGTTCCAGGGGATCTGACTCTCTTTTCTGGCCTCTATAGGCATTGCACATACACACAGGTACACTTAACGTATATAAGCAAAACACTCATACACTGAGTGAAAATAAATTTGGGTCTAGAAAGTTGACTCAGCAGTTAAGAGCACTGAGTGCTCTTTCAGAAGACCCAAGTTCGGGCTGGAAAGATGGCCTAGCGGTTAAGAGTGCCGACTGCTTTTGCAGAGGGCCCGGGTTCGATCCCAGCACCCACATGGCGGCTGAGAACCGTCTTTAACTCCAGTTCCAGGGGAATCTGACGCCCTCTTCTGACCTCCGAAGCATTGCATGACACGGGTGCACAGACCTACATGCAGACAGTACATTCATACACATACAAAAAAAAAAGACCCAAGTTCAATTCCAGCTTCCACATAGTGGCTAGCAGTCATCCTAACTCCAGTTCTAGGAGATCCAACACCCTCTTCTGACCTTCACAGGCATTGTACAACATAGGTGCATTTACATACATGTAGGCAATACACCCATACACATAAAGTAAAAATAGTAAAATATTTATAAAATTAATTTTTAAAAATGATTATTCATACCCAGGTGTGGTGGTGCATTCCTTTAATCCCAGCATTTGGGAGGCAGAGGTAGGCAGATCTCTGTGAGTTCAAGTCCAGCCTGGTCTACATAGCGAGCTCTAGGCCAGCTGGGACTAAAAAAAGGAGACCCTGTGTCAAAAAGACCAAAAAAAGAAAAGAAAAAAGATAGTTAATGAAATGCCTTCCCTTCTACCTCAGTAATTAGTATTATAATAGTGATGGTGGCATTACTTTTTTAATATATATATTTGGCTTACAGGAAAAGAAGCCCTTAATTTCTTCTTTACTGAATAACTTGATGTACTATGTAGTCATTGGATTGTATTTTTATTTGTTTTGTTTTTTTCTCTGTAGGATGACTGTCTTCTAAAGGTATGGTACAATGTAGAAAACTGGCGGCCAGCTGTTACTTCTCCAGATAAGAGTTCAGAAAAACAATCCCAAGGAGAAATTGACTTTTCTTTTGTATATCTGGCCCATCCTCGAGCTGTAAATGGATTTTCCTGGCGTAAAACAAGCAAATATATGCCAAGGTAGGTGGATTGGTTGTGTATTCTCTGAATGTTAAGAAAACAGCATTTTGACTTTGATTTTTATTTTTCTCTCTACTTTGAAAGTTCATAACTACAGGTTGTCTAAGCTATAATATTAGATAGTCCCCGCCTGCTCACCTCTGTCAAGTGTGATTGACACTTAGCATAAGAACCTTGTGAAAAGAACTTTAGGCCAAGGTTCTTAACTTCATGTCAGTTGTGTTTATCCAACAGGTCTACATATTTTCTTTATCTTTTGTATCCAATATTTTCATTTCTTATTCTTTTAATCGCTGTTTGTGTGGGCCTTTTTGACATTCAGCATCTTCATTTTGTACTTTCTAGTATGTCCCCTGGCTTCCTTTCTTATACTTTAAAAAGATATATATAGCCTTAACCTTCATGCATTTACCTGACTGCACCTAACGTCTCTGAAGAAAATAGAGTGAGCGAATACATTATCTTGCCTTGAATTAGAAATTAGTTTAACACGCACAAGCTCACACATACATACTTGTTAGTTCTCTCTCTCTCTCTCTCTTTCTCTCTCTTTTCTGTAGCCTTTGTAAGACTTGATAGCCATAGACTTTTACCTATACTTAGGGTAAGTAGCAGAGATCCAAAAAGCCTATGTAGAAAATCTTTTGTACTACATGGCAATGTTTAATTTGGTTACCTTGTGTAAGTTTTTTTCTGATGTTGTCACTGCTGAATGAATTTTGTCATCTGAGAGGTTCTAAGCAGAACTGTGGTCGTGTTACATCATCTGTTGCTAGGTCTTGCAGTTCAAGGCCAACAAATCTACCTAGATTTTTGAACTACAGTGTAGTAGTTAATTGTCCTTTTTCTAGCCCTCTACTTCAGCTTAGTTATGGAAAAGAGACTCTAGGAGAAGTACTGGCTCTCATTCTTAAGATGTGTCAGAGTCTTCAAGCTAAGGGGAAATGCTGCGGATAATCAGTATTGTTAGCTAAAGCATCCTCACCCCAGATTCACTTATGTTCTATAGCTCTGGTACCTCTGTAACTGTTGCCTACCTATGTAAAAATATATTCAAAAAGCCGGGCATGGTGGTGCACACCTTTAATCCTAGCACTCGGGAGGCAGAGGCAGGTGGATCTTTGTTAGTTCAAGGCCAGCCTGGTCTACAGAGCGAGTTCCAGGACAGGCTTGTAAAAGAATAGCAGAAGGAAGTAACTAAAGGGCTGCACAGAACAGCAATCAGAAGCACAAAACTTAAGAGAAACAGAGCAAGTCAAAAGGTTGCAACTCAGAAGCACTGAGAAGGCAATGATGCTAAAGCACACAGTCTCCAGTGCCTCTTCAGGTACAGTCCATGTAAATAGCTGACAGATGATCTGCAAAGGCTCCAGAGGGACTAAGAATTCTTTGGCAGTATTTCCTTTCCTTACTTCTTTACCAACATACCATACTCTTCCCTTCCTGTCCTATCATATGATTTGCTATATGAGTAAATACATTTAGATAGAAAAGGAGAGGAAGTGACTCTGAGAGAAGCAGAAAGGGAGGGTGTATTAGTTACTTTTCTGTTGCTTTATTAAAGCACCATGACCCACAGGGACCTATGGAAGAGTTTATTTGGGCTTATAGTTCCAGAGGGTAAGAGTCCATAATGGTAGAAGAGGCATGGCAGGAGGTGGCTGGAACAGGAAGCTGAAAGATCACATCTCAACCACACGTAGAAAGCAGAGAGCAACTGGAAGTGGGGTAAGGGTATGAACTCTTTTTTTTTTTTTTTTTTTTTTTTTTGGTCTTTTTTTTGAGACGAGGCCGTCTCCCGTAGGCCCCATCTGTCCTGGAAACTCACTTTGTAACCAGGCGGCCTTGAACTTCACACAAGATCCACTCCTCTCCCTCCCACGTGCTATGATTAAAGGCTGGCCACCATGCCGTGACGTATAATACTTCTTAAAAATTTGTCTTCGCAGGATTGCTACTCCTAGAAAACACACCAGCCCTAATGGTTCCCGCCCCAACGCATCACAATGTGAGATCAGTGTTCAAATTCAAATGGCCTACGCTGGGGGTGACACTTCTCATTCAAACTTTCCCACAGAGGGAGAAAAAATGGAGAGGGAGAGATGAGTGTAGGATAATGGAAGAAGTAGAAATATAGGAGCTTGGGAAGAAAGAAAAAAGGGGCATTATGTAAGGAGTGCTGAGGGACAGAGGGAGGAGAGATGAAAAGAGAAGGTATCCTAGAGAGGCTGAGGGCTGAGCTTGGTGTTAGAGGGCAAAGGAGAGAAAGGCTGGAGAAAGGTAGAAAGGAGAGAGGCAGAGAAGTAGACAAAGATGGGAGAGAGGGCCATACAGAGGAGAGAGGTGGGAAAATGGCATCACAGAGCTGAAGCTGGAAGAGTTATCAAGGCAAAAATATGTTGTCCTTCTTTTTCTTGTGTTACTTGTTCTTTTTAATCAGAGATGATTAACAGGATTCATTAGATAATCAGATAACAGATGATTATGAGAGATTTGATTCCTTTCCTCTTGGGTTTTCCCCTCTTAGTTTTCTGAGTATTTGAACATAGGCCAGGGCCTTGTATATGTTAGGCCAGTGCTCTACGTGAACTGCCATCTGGGGCCAATAAGTAAATATATTATATATAAGATATATATATTATATAGATAGATATATATACACAAAATCAATAGATCAATTAAAAAAAAAATTTTAAAAAAGATATTACTTTTAATCAGATATTTTGGAATAGTGCTGGGTGTAAGATACTGTTCACCTCCCTTTCTCCCCCTCTTCTTTCCTCCTCCCTTCTACCTCTCCAATAATTCAAGTAATAGTCATCCACTAAATAAGTCAGAAAATTTTATAAGGAACATAGGTATATGTTTTGATTTGTTTTGGTTGTCAACTGAAAAATTATGGCTTGAGCTAAGTCATTGCTCTTTAGATTATTAAAGCAAGAGCTACTATCTTCCAGGCAGAGAAGAAATAGAATGGCAAATGTTTTCTGTGATGAAATCCATGAAGAAACATTGTGGAATGTCTATGATATTGTATGGAATTACGATTCTTGTTTCTAAAATATTTTTATTCCTCAGGGCTTCTGTATGTAATGTGCTATTGACCTGTTGCAAAGATAATGTGTGTCGTCTTTGGGTGGAAACATTTTTACCAAATGATTGCTTACTTTATGGAGGTGACCTCAACCATTGGTCTGAACCAATTAATTTAATAAATAACTTCAAGAGAAATGCTTCCAGCAAAGAACGAGTTCAAAATGCTCTAGAAGTAAGTAATTTTATTGTTTTTTTTAAATTAAAATTTTTTTTTATTACTTTTATTTCATTTCTGTATGTGTATGAATGTACTGTCTGCATGCAAGTCTGTGCACCCTGTCGTGCAACGCCCGCGGAGTTCAGAAGAGGGTCTCGGATTCCCCGGGAACTGGAGTTCTCCTGGAATTGGAGCTTCAGACGGTTCTTCAGCCGCCATGTGGGTGCTGGGATCGAACCCGGAGTCCTCTGTAGAGCGTCGGCGCTCTTAACCGCTAGGCCATCTCTCCAGCCCCCCCCTATAAATTTTAATATCTTTTTGTTTGCTGTTGTTATACAGTAACATTATATAGAACTAGTCCTTAAGGAAACAAATTGTAGAAGAAATTTTTCTTTTTTTGTTTTTGGTCTTTTTTTGAGACAGGGTGGTCCTGTAGTCCAGCCTGTCCTGAAACTCATATGTAGACCAGGCTGGCTTTGAACTCCAGAGATCTGCCGCCTCTGCTCCTGAGTGCTGGGATAAAGGTGTGCGCCACTACACCCCTGGCAAATTTTTCTTTTATATGGCTTCAAAAAATACACTTAAGGATATTTTGTAATTTATAAACTACCTGTAATTATGAAATTAATCTTACCTTAGCCAGTAATAAAAGGGTATTAACAATTGACTTAGGAAATACAACATAAAGTAAAATCTGGGAGTGCAAAGATTTCACTATAAAAATTTATTTTTTATTTTTATTTCTATTCATGTTTTTGTCTTTTGAGACAGGGTTTTTGCTGGGCCAGCTAGGCCGAATTCGATGTGTAGACCAGGCTGGCCTTGAATTCACATAGGACTGGCCTGCCTCTGCCTCCCAAGTCCAGGATTAAAGGCAATCACGATCACATCTTTTTAAAAAAATTTTAAATATATTTTATATTGATATTTTTGTGGCCATTTCATCATCGTTTTCTCATCCAGTTTAGACTTATTCCCCTTTCTATGCCAAACCCCACCCCCTGAGTTCATGCATTCTGCTATATGTCCTGTATCTTTTTTTCTGAGTGCTTTTTAATGTTTTTCTATGCAGAGGACTATTGTTTTGGGGAAGAAATTTACTGCTTCAGTCAGTTTGTTTGTTCCAGTCCTTTTGTTTTGTTGTTGTTGTTGTTGTTGTTGTTGTTCCCTCCATTTGTATTCGCTTCAAAAATGGCATTATATATGTGTCACAAGTATATAACAAATATATAGTCTGAAAAATAGGACTGTATGGTAGTCCAAATCAATATTTTGGAATTCACACTTTTCCTTTTAATTTTAATTACCTGAAATGATGTATACATACCCTCCACACCATATAGCAAAAATTACAAGTCTGAAAATAAGTTGGTAGGTCAATTCTAGGAGCCCATAAGGGATTACAATATAAGAGCACAGTTGGTTTCAATAAAAAGAATATAAACATTTCATGTTGCTCAGTTTGCTTACACTCAGGTATTGGTGTTAGCATCCACAAATGAGGGATACCATCGTCTTTGTTTTTCTGGGACTGTGTTCTTTACTCATTAGCATAATGTTTGCTAGTTTCCATCCATTTAACTGCAATGTTCAGATTTTGATGTCAATCTTTCTTTTCTTTCTTTTTTTTTTTTTTTGTATTTTTGAGTTTTTTTTTTCGTTTTTCCTTTGCAGTTCCTGGAGACTTGCTCTTGTAGACCAGGCTGACCTCGATTCTCACCAGCAGGTCGCCTTCCTCTGCCCCCAAGTGCTCGGATTAGCATGTGCCACCACACCCAACATGATGTATATTTCTTTCTTAGCTTACATAGAACTCAACTTGGGTTAGATGTACCAACATTTATCTCCTCTATCTACCTTGTGGTTAAGAAGGGCACTTGGGTTGTTTCCAGCTTTTTGGTATTGCTGAAGAGAGTGCAATGAAACTGGAGTGTGCATGTATCTCTAAGTAAGAATGTGTCTGTGGGTATATACCCAGGAGTGTGGTATACTGGGGATCCAGTGCGGTAGGCTCATTTGAGTCCTTTTAAGGGTTCTCCAACACTGCTTGCTTGCAAAATTGATTGTACAAGTTCAACATTCCCACCAGCAGTGGATGATTATTCCCTTTCCCCACAACCTCTTCAGCATTGATGTCTTTTGTTTTCATGATGTTTATCCAGTCTTAATCGGAGTGAGGAGTATATTAAAGTGGTGTAATTTGCATTTCCTTAAGTATTTAGCAATGTTGAACAACTTTATTTTTTAATTTTATTTATTTTTGAATGTGTATGAAGTGAGTACTTGTCTGCATGAGGTGTGTGCACCTTTTAAAGATATTTCTCAACCTCTTACTTCTTCACTTGTGAAGTCTCTGTTCAGCTCTTTACCACCCCATCTTTTTGAGTGAGTCATTTGTTTTCTTCTTTGTTTTTTGAGAACTTTATATATTTTCTGGATGTATGCTCTTTCAGGTAGTACTCACTGATGAGTTTTCTTCCCACTCTGTTGGGTTTTCTTTTCACTTTCTTGTTTCTTTTCGTGCTGTACAAAGAAGCTCTTGAGTTTAATATATTGTCAATTGTTGACCTTATTTTCCGGCGCAGGCCGTCTTGATTTAGAAAGTATTTTCATCAAGCTATGTCTTGTTAATTTGTTGTCACCATGCCAACCTGGTTTTTTTTTTTTTTCATTTTTAAAAAAGTTTTTTTTTTTTATTTCATTTTGTCTATATGTATGTAAGGACACCATGTGCCTGCAGTGGCTGCAGAGGCTAGGGGAGGCTTTCAGATCCCCAGGAACTAAAGTTATAGAGAGTTGTAAGCTGCCATGTGAGTGCTGGGAACTGAACCTGGGCTTGTAAGAGCAGCCAGTACTTTTAACAAGCCATCTTTCCAACTGCTGAAAATTTATGGGTTTTTGGAGCTTAGAGCAGACTTTGTATATTATATTCTTCTGTACCGTTTGTTGTCGTTAGACCCAAGTGTTGGTAATAAAAGACACTTTTTGGTGTTTGGACTAACTGAACATAGAACAATTTTATTGTTTGCTCTTTGTTTTTCTGAGTCTCACACTGTAGCCTCTGGCTGATCTCCATCTCATGCAATCAGCCTGCCTCACTTTCCACAGTGCTGAGTTTACAAGTATGAGACACCCTGTCTGGCTGAAGATAGAATAGTGGTATAGTGCTATAGTGATATGGGTAGAATTTTCTTAATTAGAAATTAGGAATTTACTTTCAGCTCTGCTTTTTACTAGCTAGATGACCATAAGTTCTATTTGGACTATTTTATCCTATGAAAGAGTAAAATAGCAGTATTTATGCTGGGTACCTCATTTGATCATGAGATGATCGTTATAAAAAAAAATGCCCTTTTGCCAGGTGTGGTGGCACATGCCTTTAATCCCAGGACTCGGGAGACATAGGCAGGCAAATCTCTGTGAGTTCAAGGCCAGCTTGGTCTACATAGTGAGCTCTAGGCAAGCTGGGACTAAAGGGAGACCCTGTCTCAAAAAGACCAAATAAATAAGTAAATAAATAAATAAAGTGAATAAAATAAATAAATAAAATACCCTTTTGAAAATCATCTGTCCTAGTGTGTGATGGTGATATCATTCAATACCTTATAGTCACTGACAATAAACTATGAACAAAGACATTATTGCTAGAGACCTCATTGTCAACAGACACTTATTTTTTTGAGAAAGAGTCTCACTGTGTAGCTCTGACTGGCTGGGAATTCATTGTCTAGACTAAGCTCCCACTGAACTCACAGACATCTTCTGCCTCTGCCTCCTGAGTGCAGGGATTAGGTGTGTGCCACCACATCTGCTCCATTGTTTTGTTTTGTGATTAAGTTCAGGAAATTAATTTTGAAAAAATAAGACAAATAGAAATTGGCAAGAATTGTAGGAAGGTTAAAAGATGAGTCTAGGCACTTTTAAGTTTCAGGCTTATTTTTCAATATTCAAACTTCTATATAAAACATAGAAAAAACTCATTTTTTTTTGTTTTTTTGAGACAGGGTCTCCCTTTAGTCCTAGCTGGCCTGGAACTTACTATGTAGACCAGGCTGTCCCCACAGAATGGGAGGAAACCTTCACAGCAGATACATCCGACAAAGCATTAATTTCCAGAGTATACAAGCTACTCAAAAAACAAAGAAAACAAATGAATCACTCAGAAGATGGAGCAAAGATCTGAACAGAGACTTCACAGAGGAGGAATTAGAGATGGCTGAGAAACACCTTAAGAAGTGTTCAACATCGCTAATAATTAAGGAAATGCAAATTAAAACCACCTTAAGATACCATCTTACTCCAGTAAGACTGGCTAGGATCAAGAAAACAAATGATGCCAAGTGCTGGAGAGGGTGTGGGGAAAGGGGAACACTCATCCATTGCTGGTGGGAATGTAAACTTGTGCAGCCACTATGGAAAACAGTGTGGAGAACCCTTAGAAGACTCAAAATGATCCTGCCATTTGACCCAGTCATACCACTCCTGGGTATATACCCACAAGACTCATCTTACTGCAGAAATACATGCACAGCTATATTTATTGCTGCTCTGTTCACAATAGCAAAAAACTGGAATCAACCCAAATGCCCCTCAACTGATGAGTGGATAGAGAAAATGTGGTACATGTACACAATGGAACTCTATGCAGTGGTAAAGAAAGACAACATCATGAACTTTGCAGGTAAATGGATGGAGCTAGAAGACATCATGTTAAGTGAAGTAACACAGTCTCAGAAATGTATTTTTATATATAAAAGTTCATAATATAGATTGTACATTCTAATAGTCATAGTGTAGCCATGTGTAGCCAAATGTAGCCTATGATTAAAGAATATAAGCATGCATTTTACTTTGTTTTTATTTACACAGGTAAATTTGAGACATTTTCGTAGAGGTCGGCGGCGATCGCTTGCACTTGTAGCACATACTGGCTATCTGCCTCATCAGCAGGATCCTCATCTTGTCCACAGAAACACTCCACTGCATGCCAATGCACTTTGTCATTTTCATATTGCAGCCAGCATCAACCCAGCGACAGGTAATGAAATTGTATTACTAGACAGACTAGGGATCTAGACTACCTGGATCTCCCTATGATTATGGAGATTTAAATTCTTACTACTTAGTAAATATTTCCTGTATGAGTAAAAGCCAGGGGCCACAACTGAGACACTTAAAGTGATATCTTGAGATATCTCTTTAAAAAAAACTAAAGATAATATTTGCACATAATACCACCTATACAGAATGTGGAAAATAAACATCTCCATTCACCTCTATAGTTTAGTGCTTTTGCCTGATTGTTTTTATTAGAATATTTTCCTCTCCCTCTTTTCAGACAGGGACTCATTTTATAGCCTGGGCTAGCCTCAACTAAGATATTCTCTGTCAATTAAGCAGAACCTATTCCCATACAGCTAGAAATTACAGTATTGTGTTTTCCAAGGAAGTATAGCAATGAGATAACCAATTAATTACTTGAATAAACTTCTGCCTGTTAAAATGGTATGTTTTTGGTGGGAATTAACACAGTCCCAGAAAAAACAAATGATGGTATCCCTCATTTGTGGATGCTAGCACCACATGTGGATCTCTTAATGGGCTCCAGAATTAACTTACCACTTATTTTCAGACATTGTAATTGCCATATATAGGTGGAAGGCATGTATTCATATTTCAGAGTAATATAAAATTAAAAGGAAAAAATGTGAATTCCCAAACATATTTTGGAATTAACATACAGTTTATTTTCGGAGGTCATAATTTTGGTATACATGTGACATTCATATAGACATATTTTGGAGCAATATAGCTGGGAGGGAACAACAGTAACATAAGGACTGGGTCAAAGAACTGACTGAAACAAGTAAATTCCCCAAACAATAAACCTCTGCAGAGAAAAACTTTAAAAAGACTGAGAAAAAGATGCAAGACATGTATGGCAGAATGCATGAACTGGGGTGGGGTGGGAGACAGGGAAAGGGGAATAGGTCTACATTGGACTGGAAAATGATGTATGAAATACACAAAACACCAATAAAAGTATTTAAAAAAAATTAGTTTTGAGCCAGGCATGGTGTGGCACATGGCTTTAATCCCAACACTTTAGAGGCAGAGGCAGGTAGATTTCTGTGATTTCAAGGCTAGCCTGGTCTACATAGCGAGTTCCAGGCCAGCCAGAGCTATAGGAGGATCCTGTCTCAAAACAAAACAAAACAAAACAAAACAAAAAACACAAAACATGTGTGTGGTGGCACACGCCTTTAATCCTAGCACTTGTGAGGCAGAGGCAGGTGGATCTTTGTGAGTTCAAGGCCAGCCTCGTCTACATAGTGAGCTCCAGGCCAACTGGGACTAAAGGGAGACCTCTCAAAAAAAAAAAAAAAAAAAAAAATAGAATAAAAAAACACACCCACAAAACAAAACAAATCCTTTTTGATCTTAGCATTTGTTTGATAATCCTAGTTCTAAAAGTATCTGTGAGCCAAGAAAATACAAATGTGAGAATAATTATCTTATTAAAATGTTTATATAAACTTAGGAAAGATCACCTTCATGAATGTATATATTGATAGTGATTATTATACACAGTTACATATAAGTTCAATGGTATAATTTTGAAGGTCCTTGACGAGTGAAGGACATTATTAGACCATGGAGTAGCCCAGTGGTAAAGTGATTGCCTACCAAGTATGAAGTCCTTTATTTGATCTATAGTGCCTCAGGACAATAAATTAAAAAGCAAAGTAACAAACAATATTAATAAAAATAAAAAAGGATTTAGTTCCCACATTGAGATAAAGGCCTAAAAGGTTACTGAGAGAAGATCCCTAAGTTCCAGTGTGGCATCTGTTTGACTGGTTTCTGATAAGGAAAATGAAAACCTTTCTTTAGATGGCATATCACTAGGATAATCTAGAACAAATCAAAACAAAATATTATTACAGTTAGCTTGGACTTTATGGAGGATTTATTTCTTGGTGCTGTAGTTCTGATACCACAGTGCTTAAATTTGGTTTCATTTTTCTGTCATTTGAAACAGCCATAGGAGACAAGCTTGTAATATCTTCTCCCAGTTCTAGATCTTATGTCTTCTCCATGAAGATTTCTTTCAAAAGTGGCATTTATCAAATTATTTTAGTGAGGTATTGATACAAAAGAAGTCGAGCTTTCTTTTAGTTAAAATGCTTTTACTAAAAGCCAGCAAGTATTTCCTCCATCCTTGGTACTTAACAGCAATGTTTGTTGTCTACTAAAGAGATGACTAATCTCATTTGGATTGGTTATAAGTTATATATGAGAAAACCTTATCCAGCTTCTTGGAGAGGTACCTTTTCTTCTCTGGCACTACTGAGTACCTCTCAGGAACAATGAGATTTACAGTTCAGCTCCTCAGGGCTTTTATTAAGTGCCACTATAGTAACTAGAGAATTGTATTAGGAATTGGAGGTACTGTGATGTTTAAAACAGGCGTTACCCTGCTCTTATGAAGTCTATAACTAGATATGAGATAGATAAATATGTAATCAAATAATTATACTGAGACTGTATAGGTTATAAATAGGAGCTCTTGGATTGGATTAGAACTTGCCTCTGATAGAAGGATCAAGCAAAGTTTTTTTTTTTTTTAATTAATTTTATTTATTTCCGTATATGTATGAATGTACTGTCTGCATGCAAGTTTGTGCACCCGTGTCATGCAATGCCGCGGAGGTCAGAAGAGGGTGTCGGATTCCCCTGGAACTGGAGTTCTCCTGGAATTGGAGTTTCAGATGGTTCTCGGCCGCCATGTGGGTGCTGGGGATCGAACCCGGGTCCTCTGTAAGAGCGGTCGGCGCTCTTAACCGCTAGGCCATCTCTCCAGCCCGCAAAGTTTTTTTTACTCTACCATTTATCTCTTCTAGTATTCCTTCTATTGGTGTCTAACAAAAGACACATTGAACAGACAATTCTATTAATCTTTTATCTTTTATCATAAAAACAAATCATTTGGGGGCAATATTATTTCTATTCCTTGAATCTCTTGTACCCTTTCTAATTCTGCAGATACTAGTATGATCCAGACTTGATTTCATATAATAGACTTTTTTTTTAATTCAGTTATATTAAATGTTTGGATTTGTAGTTCATTGTACAGGCTGTTATATAAAAAGTCATGTGAAGGAACAGTTTTTAAAGTTACGGTAGTCTGTTTTGAATGTTTTCTTTGAGCATGTAATGGCAACCTCAGTTTCATTCCTTCTGTGTTTAGTCTTGATGCTGATAAATGAGCTGTCAATCTTAGAACTGTATGGGTAGGTTATTAAAGTTAGTATGTCAGTATATAAGGTTAAAATTGCTGCAGGTTGGGTGTGTTGGTGCACTCTTTTAATCCCAGAATTCGTGAGGCAGAGGCAGGGAGATCTCCGTGAGATTTAGGCCAGCCTGGTCTATATAGCAGGTTCCAGGCCAGCTGGGGCTACAGGGAGAACCTGTCTTAAAAAACAAAAGACCCCGCCCCACCCACTTGGTGGAGGAGTTAGCAGTGGCAGCTAAATTCTTCCTCCTATAGGCAGCTTTGGTGGAAGGGGGACAGTAGTTGTAGGCACCTGCCCCTGCCTCAGAGAAGGTGAGTGGAAGTTGAGTATTAGGCAGAAATAGATGTAACCTCTACCTCATGTTTTAGTTTCCTGATTATTGGAGTCTTTACTTTGTAGAATGTTCTTGCCAAAAAAGGGAAGCAATTAATGGTTGCCTGTGATCAGATTTCTCTACTAAATTTTCAGCCCCGTAAAGAAAATTTATTTTTGTAACCCTAACAAAGCAGTCCAACAAGTCATATGACCCTTTTCCTTTTTTGTGTATTTTTTTTTTTTTTTTAAACAGGGTCTCCCTTTAGTCCCAGCTGGCTCAGCGCTCGCTCCGTTGACCAGGCTAAGCCTTGAACACACAGAGATCCACCTGTCTCTGCCTCCAGAGTGCTGCGATTAAAGGCATGCGCCACCACACCCAACTCTTCATATGACTCTTTTCTTTTTTTTTTTTTTTAATTTTATTTATTTCTTATTTATATGAATGTACTGTCTACATGTAGATTTGTGCACCCCTGTCGTGCAATGCCTCGGAGGTCAGAAGAGGGCGACAGATTCCCCCGGAACTGCAGTTAAGGATGGTTCTCAGCCGCCATGTGGGTGCTGGGGATCAAACCTGGGTCCTCTGCAAGAGCAGTCGGCGATCTTAACTGCTAGGCCATCTCTCCAGCCCATATATGACTCTTTTCAAGATGAACTTGAAGATTATATTAAAGTACAGAAAGCCAGAGGCTTAAAGCCAGGCTTGTATCAGAAGGATGGGGGGAACTATTTGGAAAACTGAGGGTATAGAGAAGAGATTGATTCCAGACCTAAGTATGGAATGTTTGATCAAAGACTTCCATCTGAAACCAAGACCTACCCAAGATCATGCAATATTTACAAACAGTAGAAAATCTATTACCTCAGTGGTTACCTGTGCATGACAGTAAGATGAGACTAGACTCTCTGAGCTATCAGTTTACCAGGGACCATTTCTCAGAAAAACCAATCCCCCTGAACCTTAGTCACCAAGAATATAATTGTGGCTCATATAGTATAGATTTTAGCATTCACATTCACAAGCACCTCTGCCCAGGATGCAGTGCCAGCGAGCCTCAAGCCAGTCGTAAACAAATGCATCAGAAGAGGAAAAGATAGCCAGAAGAAGGCAGCAAAAAGGAGAGGAAGAGCAACCCAAGCATAAGAGAAAAAGAAGTTTGGAAGAAATGGATTTCAAGAAACACAAGAGTGTACAAAGAAAAAAAACAAAGGTAGAAGTAGAAACCATACAGGTCAGTACAGAAAAGCTTAAGAATTGGAAAGAGAAAAAAGCCACAATGTGACCCCTAAGAAAGAGGACCATAAGCATAGAAAAGAGAAAAAGGAACAAGGCTAAGAAAGGACAGAGGAGGAAATGCTTTGGGGCCAGTCCATCCTTGGATTTTGAAGCTCCTTAGTTGGTTCTCTAGGGATTAATTGAAATAATTACTGAGCAACTTTGTTTTATGTGGTCATGTTGATGTCACTTTTCCTGTGTGAACAGATACTTTAATCTCAAAGAAAGTAACATGAAAAAGTGGACGTGCTTTCCAATGTGGAAATTCCTTGTTTTCTGAAAGCATTATTACATTTTTCTTATTTTTCATATAATGCAATTTCCCTTGTGAGAGTGGCCCTGCTTTTATTCATCAAATTGCTGGGATGGAATTATTTTCCCTTAGGAGATCACTTATTTAAAGTTAGAGAATTAACAGACTGCAGAATCTTTCTTGGCTGGTTTTGTCTTCGTTTTGAATCACACATTTTTATGGTCACTAGTTTTCTCTATGAGGTCACTTAAATTTCTTTGTTAAAGCTAACTTTTCTAGATCGAAAAGTGAAATACAACCAATAATAAGTGTATCTTACATATAGTTTTAAAGTTTCAAAGAGTCTTTACACAAAATCAGTTTATATTCTGAAAATTTTTATAATAAAGTGTTTGAATTTCTGCAAAAAATGTTGCTATTGAGATGTGCCTCTAGATTCCTTTAACATTACTCTTGTCATGTGATTTTTTAGCTAAAACTTATTAAAAATTTAGAGGACCATTTTAGCATGTTTACAAATCAGACATTCCTCAGTGAGAGTTATTTTTAAAAATTAAAATATGGTTGGGGCTGGAGAGATACCCTAGTGGTTAAGAGTGCTGACCGCTCTTACAGAGGACCTGGGTTCGATCCCCAGCACCCACATGGCGGCTGAGAACCGTCTGAAATTCCAATTCCAGGAGAACTCCAGTTCCAGGGGAATCCGAGACCCTCTTCTGACCTCCGCGGCATTGCACCACACGGGTGCACAGACCTGCATGCAGACAGTACATTCATACACATACAGAAATAAATAAATTAAATTAAAAAAAAATTAAAATATGGATACATTGTGCTATATCATATGGAATATATAACTTTATCTCTTTTATTTTTTTAATTTTTTTTTCTTTTTTATTTCTGTATGTGTATGAGTGTACTGTCTGCATGCAAGTCTGTGCACCCGTGTCGTGCAATGCCGCGGAGGTCAGAAGAGGGTCTCGGATTCCCCTGGAACTGGAGTTCTCCTGGAACTGGAACTTCAGACGGTTCTCGGCCTCCATGTGGGTGCTGGGGATCGAAACCGTGTCCTCTGTAAGAGCGGTCGGCGCTCTTAACCGCTAGGCCATCTCTCCAGCCCAACTTTATCTCTTTTATAATAAGCATGTTGATTTTACCACCTAAATCAGTTATCATTAATAATAGTGGCAAATGTTGCTATTTTGGAAGTCTTTTTAAAAAATATTTTATTATGATTAAAATTTTTGTGTATGAGTATATTGTCTGCATGTATGTAAGTGTACCCATGTAGTTAGTGCAATGCCTATGGAGGTCAAAAAAGAGAGTCAGATTCCCCTGGAACTTAAAATTGTTAGCCACATGTGGGTACTGAGAATTGAACACAGGTCCTCTGCCAGAGCAGTCACTACTCTTCACCACTGAGCCATCCCATCAGCTCTGGAAGTCTTATTTTTTGAGTTAAGTAAATATAGAAGTTTATAGACAAATGTAAATATACTTTTGTCTATATTCATAGACCCATGATGAATGAACTCTAAGGTAAACTATGGATATTAGATGCTAGTCACATGTCAGTGTATGATGTTCTTTTGTAACGAATGTACCACTATGGTGGCAGGTATTGGTAATGGAGTAGATTGTTTGTATAGGAAACGAAGGCATGTGACTATTTGTGCAACTTTCTGTTTTACTATAAACTTAAAATTTCTCCAAAAATCATGTTTAAAAAGCAGTCTTAAAACATAGAGAAATATGGGCTGGAGAGATGGCCTAGCCATTAAGAGCACCGACCGTTCTTGCAGAGGACCTGGGTTCGATCCCCAGCACCCACATGGTGGCTGAGAACCATCTGTAACTCCAATTCCAGGGGAATCCGACACCCTCTTCTGACCTCCGCGGCATTGCACGACACGGGTGCACAAACCTGCATGCAGACAGTACATTCATACATATAGAAAATAAATTTTAAAAAAATTAAAAAAAAAAATAGAGAAATGTTAAGTATGATGTCAATAATGAAAATAGAAAATATAAGTTGTATTCTGCAATCGTTAAATTTTTAATTTTATGGGTTTCTTTTTTTTCCTTTATAGATATTCCACTTCTTCCATCTATTACATCTTTGAGTTTAAGTGAAAATGAAGAGAAGAATGGACCTTTTGTGGTACACTGGTTAAACAATAAAGAGTTACATTTTACTTTGTCCATGGAAGTCTTCTTACAGCAACTTAGGAAAAGTTTTGAACAGCCTTCTTCTGAGGCCAGTGCAGAAGACTCTGTTCAGGCAGATATAAAGTCTGATGAAGGTAAAAATTTAAGAAGACTGAAATCTTAAACTTTTGGTTAAAATAGCAATAGTTTTTATTTTAGGGTAAAACTACTTGTCAGAGATGAAAATCCAAGATTGCAATTACATAATGCAAATATACATTGGCTCACTTAATAACTTAGTGTGGATGCTTCTGTTCTATGTAGCATTCTTCCATATGGTGATTTATGACTCTAGAATTTTCTGTTCTTTGGTTTATTAGCCCCTAAGATCTGTGACTTAATGAAGTATCTGTGGACTAATGGTATTTGCATTACTACTAATAGCTTCTTAGAAATATGTAATCTAATATTCCACACAATGAATAAACTGAATCTGCCAAGCTTATTTCTAGGTGAAGTGTATTTACATTGATATTGAGAATTTTTATATGGATGAAAGCAGTTGTTCACCACTTTGTCACCAATGCCACACCATATTATATTTAGGGCCTTAAACTTTTCTCTGTTCATCCTGCCATTGAAGCACGTGCGTGCACGTAAGCACACACACACACACACACACACAAACACACACAGATAGAGAGAGAAAGAGAGAGAGAGAGAGAAAGAGAGAGAGAGAGGAACACAGAGACAGAAGGAGGGTAGAGAAAAAAGGAAGGGGGCAGAAACAAGAATATTGGGAGGAAGAGAAGGGAGGGGACGAGAAATAAAAGGGAGTATCAGCATTTCTCTGCCTTAGTTCCTAATTGAAACATACCACATATACTCTCACTGTCTTGGCAAGACAGTCACAGGGCCCTATGTAATCCCTGACTGGATAGCTATCATATACCAAGGACTGTGAAGTATTAAATTATGCTATATAGTTAGCTTTCTCTGCTGTTTTTGTGAGTCATAAATGAATTTTTTTCCCCGAAGTTAAGATTTAAAAATATGGAACTTTTAACTAATTTGCCTGTCTCGTCCTTGTGCAGGAGTCATGCTAATCTCTTCTATTCCAGGTTTAGTATATGTGCTGTGGAAGCAAATGTGTTTGTTTTTCAAACGTCTTAGCCAAAGCAACACAGCATGTGCTAGGCAAGTGCTCTAGTACTGTGCTACATCACCAGCACCAAAAGTTTTGATTTAATGTAAGATTTTAACAAACAAGCTGGCTGTGGTGCTACGTGGTACCTTTAATCCCAGTACTTGGAAGGCAGAAGCAGGCAAATCTCTGTGAAATGGAGACCATCCTGATCTATATATCAAGTTCCAGGCCAGCTGGAACCTGTCTCAAAAAGGAAAAAAAAAACCCCAAAAGATTTTAGAAAACAAATTAGTACATATAAATATAAAGCTTCAATATTGATCATTTCTTGGGTACTTTTTTGGACAGATTCTTTTTTGTATGTCCAAATAAACATGTTTATTGACAGGTAATTTTTATTTCTTTAATTTGTACTATGAATATGTCCATTCATTAATAGATTAATGGATAGTTTTTCATTTTGTTTTTGGCATTCTATGTTTAAAAGGAAACTTTATCAGTTTCTGTATTGATAGACATTTAAATTGATTCAACCAGTTTTTTTACTATATTTTATAGTTGTATAATACATATTTTTATCTTTGTGTGAATTTTTCTGTGACACATTTCTAGACAAAGAATTACTACATCTAGATATGCCAGTACCTTCTATCATAGTGCCTTGTTGTTATTTTTTCTATATCTAAGTATCTTTTTCCCCATCCTTTTAGCACTGGATCTTTTCATTATATTACTTTTTTTTTGCTAATTGATAAGAAGAAACTGGCTGAGAAAAAGATGAGAAACATGTTTGGCAGAACGCATGATCTCTGGTGGGGGTGGCAAAGAAGGGGTCATGGGTCTAGATTTGATTGGAAATTTTGTATGAAATGCACAAAGGTTCAATAAAAATTGACTTTAAAAAATTATTTGCTTTATAAAAAACTGTCATCTTGTTTTACTTTGTATTTTCTTTTTGAAGTTATATTTGTGGGGTACATGCAAGTATTGTGTGTTGGCATGTGTGTGGACATACTTATGTACATGTGGAGAACCGAAGTTAACTACAGTGTCTTCCTTTGATTGCTCCTCACTTTATTGAGCCATAGTCTTAGTGTCTGTCTAGCTCTCAAATTGGAGCTCACAGATTCAGTTACTCTAGGTAGCCAGCTTGCCTCTTGGATTCCCTATCACTGTTTCCTGAGTGTTAGGATTACAGGTGGCCTCCACACCTGTCCTGCTGTTAATGTAGGTTCTGGCAATCTGAACTCTGGTCCTCATACCAGCACTTTGTCCATTGAGCTATCTCCCTAGCCCCCTGACTTTGTATTTTCTTTTTTTTCCCAAGGTTCCTATCAATGAAATATTTTTTTTCTTAAATATTTTATTATTTTATGTGTATGAGTGTATTTCCTTCATGTATGTAAGTGCACCTATGTTGTACATTCCCCATGCATTGCCCATGGAAGTCAGAAGAGGGTGTCAAATTCCCCTGGAACTGGAATTATAGACAGTTGTTAGCTGTCATGTGGGTGCTGGTAATCAAACCCTAGTCCTCTGCAAGAGCAGCCAGTACTCTTTTTTTAAATTTAATTTTATTTTTTTTAATGTGTATGAATGTACTATCTGCATGTAAGTTTGTGCATCCATGTCGTGCAATACCGCGGAGGTCAGAAGAGGGTGTTGGATTCCCCTGGAACTGGAGTTAAAGACGGTTCTCAGCTGCCATGTGGGTGCTGGGGATCAAACCTGGGTCCTCTGCAAGAGCAGTCAGCGCTCTTAACTGCTAGGCCATCTCTCCAGCCCAATCAGTACTCTTAACTGCTGGGCCATCTTCCCAGTCCCTCTTAAGTGTCTGTTTTTTAAGTCTGTATTTATTATCCAGGAGTTGAGGGGAGGGAGTAGAATCTAGTTTTTTTTCTAAAGAGGTAAAAATATACATGTTTTCATATTAATAACCTGTCGCCTTTCTGATTACCTATTCATTGATCTTATTTCTTGTTAATATGAAGTCTCTTATGTTTTTTCATTTTGAATGTACTTATAAACCATTGCAATAGCTTTATTGTATTCACTTGGTTCATGAACTCTTTTCTTTTTTGCTCATAGAAATGGATGACAATGTTGATGATTTAAAAATAAATCATGATAAGAAAGAATTGGGCGAAGATAAAATAGTACCAAACTCAAGTTTTGCATCATTACCATCAACTGCTGTTGATCATCAGATTGAAGTCCTTCTGTCTGAATGGAGTAAAAATGCAGACATGCTTTTTAGTATTCATCCTATGGATGGTTCTCTACTAGTTTGGCATGTAGATTGGCTGGATGAATACCAGCCTGGTATGTTTCGTCAAGTACAGGTACTGTTACAGTCTGTGATGAGTTTCATCTTGTTTACATGAGTACTTTTTTATGTAATTATATATTCTAATGCCTCCTCTCTTAATTCTAGGTGTCCTTTGTTTCCAGAATTCCTGTAGCTTTCCCCACAGGTGATGCAAATTCTCTCTCTAAAAGCATAGTGATGTATGCCTGTACCAAGAATGTTGACTTGGCTATTCAACAAGGAAAACAGAAACCTGGCCTCACTCGTTCTACATCAATGCTTATCTCTTCTGGTCACAATAAATCATCTAATAGCTTAAAACTAAGTATTTTTACCCCAAATGTTATGATGATTTCAAAGCATGCTGATGGTTCTTTGAATCAGTGGCTGGTCAGTTTTGCTGAGGAATCTGCTTTTTCTACAGTTCTTAGTATTTCTCACAAATCCAGATACTGTGGTCATCGTTTTCATCTTAATGATTTAGCCTGCCATTCAGTATTACCCTTATTACTGACAACATCACACCATAATGCATTAAGGACACCAGATGTTGATAATCAGAAGCAGTCTCATGACACTGTAAATATTGAAGAATGCTCCTTTATACAGCAAAATAAAAGCACCATTGAGATGGCATTTCAAGATCCCAATGCAGTTTATAGTGAACTTATACTTTGGAGGGTTGATCCAGTTGGTCCATTATCCTTTTCTGGCGGAGTGTCTGAGCTTGCTCGGATTAACTCTCTTCATGTTTCTGCCTTTTCCAATGTGGCATGGCTCCCGACTCTTATACCCAGTTACTGCCTTGGTAAGCATTCTGATTTTTACTTCAATAATTTAGACTTTCAGACACTATTATAAAGGGTTAAATTTCAAATGCTTCCAAATGCTTTTTAGGTGCATACTGCAACTCTCCTAGTGCATGCTTTGTAGCTAGTGATGGACAGTATCTGAGGTTATATGAAGCAGTTATTGATGCCAAGAAACTTTTATTGGAGCTTTCCAACCCTGAAATTTCTGTAAGTATTGGCTTTATGATGTTTTAGCTTCTTGTATTTATCTGACATGTTCTAAAATTATATCATTTGTGGCAAATAAATATATTTTGTTATATTTTTCACATTTATATTGTAATCACATAGTGATTCTAAACTAAACAATTTCATTTGTAGCTTCTAGGATGGAGGTGTATTTCGGTAGTAGAGGCCACACTTCTTTTTAGTGGCATCTACTGACTACATTTACTCAGCCCTTCCAGTAAGCAAGCATTTTTTCAGTTCTAGTGGTTTTTAGTCATTTTGATGTTTTTGTTTTTGGCTTGCTTTTTGTTTTTGTTCCTTGAGACTTGTTTTCCATATGTATCCCAGGCTTGCCTTGAATACACAGTTCTTAAAAGGCATCTTTCAGATGCCTGTTGATGCAAGACATCCAAAAAGCAATGTTTGGATTTTAGAATGGTATGACCTAAGGATACAAAATAAATTTAGGTGTGACCTAAAGATATGAAATACAGAGTTATGATAAAATTTAAAGTTCTAACAGTAGATGAGATTATGGAAGGAGTCAATATAATTAAAAAATAGGTGATAGAAGTGTTGAATATTAGCTAGAGCATTACATTGTTAAAGTATGGTTTATGTTGTGTGTTAGGTTCTCTTGCTGTGGTAAAATAATACCACAATCAAAGAAACTTAAGGAAGAAAGTGTTTACTTGGGTTTATAGGTTGGGGGAAGGGAGTTGCAGGTTTCTTGCTCACAACATCAGCTGAGCTGTAATTCTGTTCATTCCTATGTAATTTCTATTAAAGTAAAAATTATAATGCTTATAATTGAAAGAAACTACATTTTGCCCCACTTGAACTTAATTGTTAGTAATCTATTATGCTTGAAATTTTATGGCATTTTTAGTTGCTTTTGAATATGTTTACTAAAGGAGATATCAATTTTTTGAAAAACAGAAATATGTCGGTGAAGTGTTTAACATCGTCAGTCAGCAGTCAACAGCCAGGCCAGGATGCATTATTGCATTAGATCCCATTACCAAGCTTGTAAGTATTATTTTTCTGCTATACAGCATTAAGTAAATGACACATCTGTCAACTTATATTGGTATGTATTTATGCGCAGCATGGTAGGAAAACCCAGTTGCTTCATGTTTTTCAAGAAGACTTCATTTTGAATAACATGGAGATGAAAAATATGAGAAAAGAAAGCATTTTATTGGATTCAGGTAAGAATTTTTATTTATTTTTTTCATTTTTTTTTTATTGATGCTTTGTGTATTTCATACATCATTTTCCAATTCAGTTTAGGCATATTTCCCTTTCCCTTCCCCCCACCCCACCCCACCCCATCCCAGATCATGCATTCTACCATAACTGTCCTGCATCTTTCTCTCAGTTTTTTTTTTTTTCATTTTTTAGCTATAAGTGATGATCCATGAGTACAAGCATCCTTCATATAAAACCAATTTGCAGGCTGTTGTGCCCAAACCCCCACAGCCCCACCATCCAGCGGGGGGTGAGGGGTTGTATGTTCAATCAAGTTGATCAAATGAGTGTCCAGACTACATTGCTGTAGTTTCACCATTCACCCCAATCGCAGCCCTTACATTCTACCACGCCCCCTCTTCCGCAGATTGTTCCCTAGGCTTAGAAAAGGGGCACAGGTGGATGAGAAGCAAAACAGTCTACTTTCTCTGGAGCTGTTGTCTTGGACTCTGGTCAATTCTGGCTGTTTCCTTTCATGGGCTGACAGTTTGTCCAGGAATAACCTTTCGATCCTACTAATGAAGCACAAGCAATTAGATATATAGGTATTTAAACAGTACTAATTGTTATGGTAGGTTACTTTGGTATAGACACAGATGTTTGGATGGTATGTTAATCCATGAATTACATTTTTTTCTGTTAAATATGACAGGGTCTTACTGTGGCTTATAACATCTCCTAACCATTAGAGGATGTAAGCTTGTGGCATCAGCCATGGGTTATTCCTCCAAGGAGAGAGCCAATAGCCAATTAGATTTGGGATATACAGGCATATGGCTGCCTCTGCTGCACAGTATTTCCAGGCAGGTGAGGTGTAGCTGGTGCTGATAGAAGAGTCTTGCTTGACTCAAGGAGACCTATATTTGCTTTATTGGTTTAGTGGCCTTTGGTAACACTCTATGGTATTCCAGAGACCATCTGTACACTTGCATGTGTGGTCTCAATACATCTTTCCCATAAGAATTTTTATATAACAAGAAATATACAGCTCATACAGGTAATGAAGATGGATTGATACATTGATATATCTCATAGTATTTCAAGTTAAAATTGTTTGGGATAGTGTGATGTGATTTATCATTAATATTGGTATCTCTTCTATGTTTATATGTATGCATTTATGGAGTCTTGTTATGTAGAAGTTTCTTCTTCAGCTTCATAAGCAGCTTGAATACAGAGATGTGCCACTTCCCCTAGCTTACCTTTTTCTTCTTTAAAAAAATTTATTATTATTATTAATTATTATTTTATGCATATGAGTGTATTGCCTGCATGTATGTAAGTGCACCTGTGATGTGTAATGTCCACAGAGGTTAGAAGAGAGCATTGGACCCCCTGGAACTGGAGTTATAGATAGTTGTTAGCTGCCATGTGGGTGCTGGGAACCAGATTTGGGTCCCTTTGCAAGAGCAGCCAATGTTCTTAACTGCTGAGCCATCTCTCCAATCCCTACCTCTTTACTCTTAACCAGGAAATAGACACACACAGAAATCAGCTGGTTCCTTGATTACATGTTGCTTTCTATTTAGCCTGTCCCTGCTAACCACTCCACTTCCAAGACTTTTTATTTGTTTTGTCTTTTATCCATGCTGGGGATTGAGTCCAGTGTCTATAGAGAAAGCTAGGTAGTGCTTTACCACTGAGTCATGTCCCCATTCCAGCTGTGTGTTACTTTAAATGCACACTAGAAATATTATATTGCTATGTGAGTGTTCTTTACATGGATGGGTTCCTTCCCTGATGGTATGAATTAGTATAGACACCTTACTTTCCCAAAGCTTGAATTTAAAGAAATAAAGGATTAAGTTATAAGGCCATTAATTTAGACACCGTGTCTTTATTAATATAAGTTTATAATTAAAGCAGCTACAATAAAGCATTTCTAATATACATATATAAATATATGCATAATAAAACTTCTATAATAAAATGTTTTAAATTTTCATTAACTTCTACCCCCACTCTGACTATTAACTTGCATGAGAGATCTGAGTTTGATCTCTAGATTCCATGTAAAAAAACCAGACACAGCAGGATATATTTATAATCTCAGCATTGCAGTGACAGGGATAGGAGGCCTGCTATTATAGCTGATTTGGCAAGCTCCAGGTTGAAGTGAGAGACCCTCTCTCAAAATACAGATGGAAAGTAATTAAGGAATATATATGATGTATGCTGTACAAAGAAACTTCTCTGACGAAGTCTGAGAACTGTGCTAATCTGCAAATTTCATTTTTCTTTACAGATGAATTAAATCTATTGTATATAGGTACCACATTTTCATTATCCATTCATCAGGTGATGGGCATTTAAGTTGTTTCCATTTTGTCATTGTGTGAACAGAGCAGCAATGAACATGAGTGAGCATGTGTCTCTAGTAGAAAATAAAATTCTTGAGTGTCTACACAGGAGTGGTATACCTTGGTTGTGTGATAGGTCTGTTTGTAAATGTTTCAGTTTCCTACATTTGTTGAGACTTGCTTTGTGTCCTAAAATGGGATCTATTTTAGAGAAGGTTCTTGGGGGGGGGCTGAGAAGAATATATATCTTTGGTATTTGGGTGGAATATTCTGTCATGTCTGTTAGGTCCATGTGAGCTCTGGTGTTATTTCATTCCCATGTTTCTTTGTTCATTTTTTGTATAGTTGGTTTACCTAATAGTAAGAGTTGGATATTAGAGTGACCCATGATTATTGAGTTGGTGTTAATCCATGTTTTAAAGTTTATGAATGTTTGCTTTACAGAATTGGATGAACCTTTATTTGGTGTATATTTAGAATAGTAATTTCCTCTTGATGGATTGTTTCCTTGATCAGTATGAGGTAACCTCTTTATCTCTTTTGACAACAATTGGTTTGAAGTCTGTTTTGTCAGATAATAGAATAGTGACACCTGCTTGTTTCTTGGTTCCATTTCCTTGGAATACTTTTTTCCTATCCTTTCTCCCTAAGGTAATGTTTATCTTTGGTAGTAAGGTGTATTAAGAGGCAACAAAATGAAGGATTCTGTTTTCTAATCCAGTCTGCTTGTTTAGATCTTTTCATGGGTGAATTAAGGCCATTGGCTATTCAGAGGTATTATAGAAAGGTGTGTGTTGCTCCCAGTCATTTTGTTGATTTTGTAGTGTTTGGGACTTTCTTAGTCTATTCTGTTTCTTTTGTCTTTCCCTTTTCTTCCTTTCTTCCTCCCTCCCTCCTTCCTTTCTCTTTCTCTCTTTTCTTTCATTTTCTTTTTTCTTTCTTTTATTTCTTTTGACAAGGTCTCCTCCAACTGGCCCGGACCAGCTACGTAAACCAGACCAGCCTCAGTCTCACAGAAATCTACCTTCCTCTCCCTCTTGTGTGCACCAGTTAAAGGCCTGAACCACCATGCCCAGCTTAGTCTCCTTGTTTTAATGAGTGTTACAGCATCATTTTGTTTTTTTAGTCTCTTGAGTATAGTTATCTTTCTAATTTCAGACTGAACTTTTCTATCCAGTATGCTCTAAAGGACTGACTTGGTGGTGATGATTCCTTCAGCTGGCTTTCATCATGGAAAGTTTGTCTTTTACTGTCAGTCATGACAGATTGTTTTGGTGGGTGTACTAGACTGTGTTGGCACACTTTGAAACACATCAGTCCAGGTCCTTCTTGCTTTCACAGTTTGGATTGAAAAGTCAGCAGTTTTTGTGATGGCCTGGCTATGACGTGGCCCTTCTTTTCTGTAGCTTTCAATATATGTTCTTTGTTCTATACATTTGGTGTTTTGACTATAATACAGCATGAGAATTTTCGTTTCTGGTCCTGTCTATTCTTTATGCCTCTTATATCTAGATGTGCTTCTCATTCCCTAGATTTGGGAAATTTTCTTCTATATTTTTATTAAAAATGTGTTTTCAATAGGAGCTGGAGAAATGGCTCATCAATCGAGAGCACTGGCTGCTCTTGCGGAGGATTCTGCTTCTCTTCCCAGCCCCACATGGCGGCTAAGAGCTGTTCATAACTCCATTTCCAGAGAGGCTGATGCCCTCTTCTGGCCTTCACAAGCATTGAACACATGTGGTACACAGACATACATGCAAGCAAAACACTCATATACATGTAAAAATAAATCTTTTTTTTTTTTTTCTTTTTTTTTTTNCCATGGCCTTACAAAATGGAGAAAGGTCCATATATATATAATACTGTCACGGATGTTGTATGTTTTATTTGTTGTTTGGTGGTCGATTTGTTTCTATGTTAGGTTCTCCTCTTTGAGATCTATGCGAAAAAGTCGCCTGATGTTTTTTATTAGGCTGTCGTCTGAATCATCTGCTGTAAAGAACAGCTTATACTGCTGGCCTTGTAGTGAAACACGTTAGGATGCAATGTTTGGTCCCACTGCCTCCTTTGCTCTCACTTTGCTGCGTAGGCGATAGAATAGGTCCGTGACGGTCTTTCACGCTACTCCATGACCATTGCATTTGACTTCCTGTTCGGATTGTTTTTTGTCCTTTTTTTTTGTTTAATTTTTGGCTTTTCATCGATCTATCTGCTAGATCATCACCTACTCACGAGGAGTGATTTAAAAATACTTCTGCGCCTATTATCTAAATCCTTATGGTAAGACTGTTGAATTTTTACTTTCAATATCTATTTAAAGGCTTTCTAGTAGCTCCTAATCGCACTAATAATATTTGATAAATATAGAAAGTCAATAACTAATTGGGTTTTATATTTTTTTCTTAATATAATTGCTTTTCTAATATTATTTCTTTATTTTTTGGTTCGGTTGTCGAGACATATGAAACTCTCCTGTGCATGCTTTGTGAGGGAGTGCATTCGGACCTGTACAGCTATCCCCTCGAAAGGCCTGGTCATATGGAGAATCGAGCAAGTTTATTCTAACATTGCTGTGAAGCACATAGAACTGTCATGCCTTTGATATATATCTTGACAAGAGAATCTCATCTTCGCCCTCTGCACACCTCCTCGAATGCTTATGATTTCATAGGTCATGGTTAGTCTCCACCGGCTACAATCTCATGACGCTCTCTAGTAATGAAGTCAATTTTTCACTTAGTATAATAGTATTTAATAGTGCCTAGACCTAGTGTGGTCTGTTTTGATGTTGTCTGTTGGTGTGTGATAATTTGATTTAGGTATTGCCATTTCCTGTGTGGTTGACTGACATACGATAGTGGAATAATTTCCTTAATGTGTTATCATTCATGTTTTAGCGCATTAATCGGATCACTTTGTATAGCCATACGAAATGTGAATGCTAAGCTTACGATCAGAGATTCATGTTTCTGTGTAGCTTGTGAAGGTATGGTGAGAGACCTAGTACTCTTTCTCGGCATACCTTAAAGACTGGTGGTCCTTTTACAAGAATTAGTTTCTAAAGAAGCCCTCCCACACGTTTGTATCAATGGGTTAAGCCTTCTCTCTCGTTGTTTAAGTGAGCATCCTTTTTTGTCATTAGATCATTTTATTTGTATGATTTCCACGCATCTTTTCATGTTGATAAGCAACCTGCATAATGACAATATGTTCCACTAATAAGTGTAGTGCCTAGGTGCACGGTAGAAGTGTTCTTTGTTGAGTTTTCATGTTGAATTGCAAATTTTTTGTCTTTAGTAGCGAGGAGGGTATTGGATGTTGCTTTTTGTTTTGAATCTTTCTCTTAGTAAGCGCTGACTTCGCTTAACTATATTCCGGATTCTACTGATATCTAAACAGGCTCTTGCCATTAGTGATATAACTCACAGTTCAATTTAGAGGTAGGTCTGTTTGGATCACGTTGGACACGATTGTTCGCGTGGTTAGATACTCGTCTTGGCACACTCCATATGCGTTATGGTGCGTATGCGAATGCACAAGAAAAGGAACATTTTATGTGAAGTTATTATTGTTGGGAAAATCTGAATGTTTAGATACAAGCTGTTTCTATATGCGCTAATATTAACAGCGAGATAGACATCAATCTTAGGATATGAATGATGATCTTATACACAAGCATTCTGATTAACAAATATACAGAGTTAGGACCATGATAATATATTTATTAAGTTGTCGTTATAATCTATGTACTAATCCTTAGATGAAGTGTAGTTGATAGATAAGAATGGTTCAATATTGTATTAAATATTATATAGGGAAATAGGACTAAGAATTCCATTTGAAGTGTGGGGATTGGAATATAAGAGCTAGCGATTAGGCAAATATTAATTTGTGAAAAAAGCTTATCTTGTGTTGTTTTTTTGTTGTTGTCAGAGGTACCCGAGGTTTGGTTTACCATGTACCGTCATTCTCGTGACTGTAATTGAACTGAATCGGTGTCTATGAAATAAACATTACCCCAGTATAATCCACAAGTATATGGACAACATTAAGAAGAATATGCTTTTCTACTCGGGGTCCTTTTCATAAGGTGGTCTGGGTAGAAGTGCATTTTTCAGGGTTACAAGATAGCTTTCTCCATACTTTCACAAAAGAGCAGAGATTAACGAGCTGCAGCAATGAAACTTAAATTTCTGAAATATACAAAATATTATCAGTAAATATGTACTTTTAATAAAAAAATAAAGGTAGTTTATTTAACAGAGGTTCTTAAGTTCAAAGAATTACATACTTGGGTGGGCCATATGCTATATTTAAGAATTGAACAAAGAGACACTCCTGGTGCGAATCTTTTATGGGAGACCGTTACAGGTAATTCTCAACAGGAGGGCTAGTTTTCAGGGTGACACGGCATTATGGTCTATATGAGGTAATATAACTCTCTAATTCGTCATTGTTGAGAATAATATAATAATAATATTAGCTTTTATAAATGATTAGACATTTTTGAATATGTTGTAACTAAAAAAGTGCAAGAAGGATATTTCCTCGCAATAGAGTTTGATTGTGTTGACAGAAACACTTGTAGATAATAAACTCGCTTGGGTGAAAAACAGGTTTTTATACCTATCGTTTATGTTTTGCAGGGGGGATGTTGGGACGACTTGGAACAGATCACGGAACGAGACCCCAGGTGCGGAGGGGAATGAAAATATGAATTTCTAGTTGGACTTGTGAGCATTTAGTATTAAGTCTTCACACAACTATTAAGACCGCATACACACAAAAGCCTTAGTAAGTTAATGCTATTTTCTGCTACTACAAATATGAAAAGTCCCTGGCCAGGATTAACAGTCAATTAAGTGCTGAATGTACATCTTGCTTGCCTACACAGCCAATAACTACCAATCGGAATGTATTTTCATTATTTTGATAGGATCAGCTATGTCAGACATACGGAGGGAAAGCCAACCTCCAGTTGCCTTTTATGTATATGACTGTAGAGCAAGACTCTCACTATTTGAATATACACCATCGGAGATGAAAGAGATACATTAAAAGATGATGTCAATAATGGAATTGAATTAATGTCTTATTCTCGGGGTATCTACACTCCTGCCAACTCAAAGTCTGAGTATAGGGAAATTTTTTTTTATTATTATCTCTTTATTAATTGTGTCATTGAGCTTATTATACTGCAGGTTATTAGTACATTTAACAAATTATTATGCATCCTCTTCCTTTGGCCAGTGACAGGTAGTGCCTTAATTATATTTAGTGTGGTAATGGGTAATGTCGATGGACGTCCAATATTTAATTCTCTCCTGAACAACATCGCACAAGGAGTACCAATGGTCGTGATCTCTCTCTAATTCTAGAGTCCAGACTCAATTTCAAGTTTAGGCATAATTTCCGCCTTTCTCTTCCCCACCCACCCACTTCTAGGAACTCCTTACACTGAGTGCATATCTGACCCATAATGTGCTGACATTCTGTTCGTGGGAGCTCAGAGAAACCTTATTCATGATTTGCAATAAATTCGAAGATTAGTTGTCAAGTTGTTTCCTAGTTTTGAGAGGTTAACTGTTTTGTATTGTGGTATATGGTTGAGAATGTAAGGTTTTGTAAGTTTTCATAGTATATATTTCAAGTTGTTTCTGATGAGCCACCATAAGGTAGGACAAGTGTAGCTATATCTCTTAAATTTCCTGACGTTCCTTTACACAAATAGCGTATGAGTATAGGCCAACTATCATTCGGAATAAAAAGACCAACTTAGGTAAGAATGTTGTTATTCTAAATCCAGAACAACTAAGGACAAGATAGTCATCGGGTTCTCAAGACATTCTGTAGCGATGCTCAGAGTGGGAGGTCTTGTGAAATGGTTTTGGATGATACAAATGATAGTTGAGGGTCTAATCAGAAGTGTCACCCTTAATAGTAGGTAACGTTAGATTTTCTGACACTGATATGGTAAGGACCTTTTTCGAATTCTAACATCTCTGACGTCTGACTCTGCAGATTTATGTCTCATTGTTGTCGTCTCTGAATCTCCATCTTCTCTCTCTCTTCTCTATCATTAGTGTGTGTGTAGTGTGTGTGTGTGCGTCTGTGTCCGTAGATTGATGCAGTGTCTTAGCAGTGTTCGTGAATGTGTAGTGCTGTGCTGCGCCCTTTCTCTCTTCCATCTTTCAGATTGACTGGTTTTTCCTAATCGGTTTCGATAAGCTCTTTGGCACAGACGACGTGTTGGTCGTAGCACATGGGGAAAAACAGATATGCTCATATGTTTCTTATTCTCTAGGCCTGACATTGATTTATGGTTTTCAACTCTTGGAAGACTCTGGTTCAGAGATTTTTCTCCTCTGTGTTTCCGTTTCCTCTTTCAGTTAGAAGCTGCTTGTACGCACATTTGGCAGGAATACACCTTTTGATCCTACTAATGGAAAAGTTCCCCTAAGAATCTTATATCTATTGACAGTCACTTATAGTATACCTACTATATAGTACTGATATTTGGATCATTTATTGGTGTAGCAGTCTCTTTCCATATTAAGTTGTTGGTATGTGTAGCAATCTTGAGACATTGAACAGGGTAGCCTTTACATAGGCGGAATGGGGCAAATAAATCATTTCATGTAGGACAAGGCAATATGAAGATGTAGATAAGAGAATTCAAACCTTGTTATTTCGTGTCGGTTGAAAAAAGGAGAAGTGAGTTCGGAACCCATTGCGTGAAGATTCTTGACTGTCGTAGGCATTAAGTATCATTATTGCGGGATCATACTACAGCTCGTAATGATGGGAGTAGAACAGTCTTTGTGGGACAAATCAGCAACAGGAACAGCATGTGAACTGGAAGCTTCAGGGTATTTTTTTGAATATAAAGCACCTAATTTGAGGTGTGGCGTGTTTTTGTGTGTGTAGTGTGTGTGCTATAGAGTAGTGGGTGTGTGATGGTAAGTTCACCCAATGATAATATGCTAGAAACTCTCTTTTTCGGGCTATCTATAAGAATGGTAAGTGAGGAATAGTCTAAAAGCGTCTGAATATAGTGCAATTATCAACAACTGCTCGCTATCATCAATTATTTATATATTCTCTCTAGGCGTGCTATGTGTCTGTTGTTGAGGTAGATTGCTTTTCGTGCATGATCGAGGTCTCCACTGCTTGAACCCCTAAGAAGCGGCAGGCACGCCTCTCACAGGTGAAGAATGCTTAGTGGTTGCTCACTCACTATATTTAATCTATTATTGGGTAACTTTGTTGCTTAATTCGGTTTAGGCTATTTGTGTTAACACTCTAAGTGTATTCCACAAGTCTATGGACCCTTCAGATTCACCAATCTGCTAAAATGTATGCAATGTGTTGTGTCTCAATGACATTTTCCTTTCAATGATCTCTTGCGTCTGCTACACTTCACCACACGCACACTTTTTACATCATAAACAAGATAATATAACACTGCTCATACAGGGTATGTATGATTGTCTGACATAATTTTGTCGATAAGATTCATGTTGCATTTCGCTGTTTTGAGTGAGGATAATGATCTCTCGTACAATGTGCTCTAGTCTACATACATCTTCTGACTTTTTGAGACAGTTTGTTGCTAGGCAGATCACACATCGCACATCATTTCTATAGTTTTGTGGTATATCTTGACATTAAACGAAAGGATATTGACCCCCGTACATATTATACACGGATAATCATCTATCTAAAAATCTCATTTGCTAATAATCTAACTTGTATGCCTGCCTTTGGCTGAAAAACAAAAAATTTTAATTGAAGGAAGGGCAGCCTTATGTAAAAGTAAGGTCAATCAGTTGCATAAGAGGCAGATTCCACGAAACGTTGAAACTTTTCTTCATACTTATACAAAACCGTGAGTGCAGGAGAGGTCCATTTCTAAAGCACGCTGTTGCAGGACCTAAGAGATTATCGCTGCCACTGCTCACCTAAGACCAAAAAAGTCAACCTTTTTTAAGTCAATATAAGCTTCTATATTATTCTTTATGTGCTTCATGGTTTGGGGGCATATTTAACATTGCACTAAATAATTTTTGTAGGTTTGAATCTATTGGGAGAATCGATCAAGTTTCAGTAATACTAGATTAAAAAATCCTGACATAGTTGTATAGGTATTCACTTTTAGGATTATTGGAATCTGAAATAATGAGTTCCAAAATTAAGGGTGCAAATTCTTAGAAAACCAAAACCATACTAAAAATAAGGGAGGTAGAGAAGAGCTTCATCTCATATTACAGTGAGCCAGACCTCGAGCTTTTGCAAATCATTCTCCTGGAATTTTATCATTTTACATAATTATTCATCTAGTAAAAGTAAAGTCACTCATCTGAGAGTGAGTAGAAATAAGAATTCTGGAACTGGAGTTATGTGTTGGTATTAGTCACCATGTGGGTAACAGGAATGGGGCAGGAAGTTAATATCTACTGAACTGGGGTGAGAACGCTAGATCTTTGAAGGTCCCTTTAGTGATCAAGAAGACGAGTTCCAATGTTTCTATTAAACTGCTGATGTATACTACACAACCTTTCCAATGCATAGCCCGTCATTTTAATCCTTACACCAGGGAGGAAAGAAAACACTCTATAAATAAAACACACAAGAAAATCAGCTGGTGTTACATTGAATGTTTATCAATGTTGTCAATATAATATTGGGAAAAGACAACATAGATACGCCATGCTAAACACTTCCTAGGTCTCTTCAGAGGAAATTTTTTAATTTGTTTTATCGTCTTTTAATCCTGCTGGGGATTGGAAAGGTCAATTAAAGAGATGTCTATGAAAAGAGTACAGTAGGAGGTAAAGTGGCTTGTAACACACTCAGGGGTCATGTCCCCATTCCGAGCTGGTTGTGTATCTGACATAAACATACGGGAATCTAGAATGTTTCTACTTTCTTAAGAATAATGCACTACAGCGTTTAACTAATGAAGAATAGAAATGTTCTGTCTACTTATTTGCTACGTCTAGAGGTTAATTTTCTTCATTCTATACATGGACTGAGGCTTCCTTCTCACGCATGAGGTCAATGTGGGAACTTTTGACCGATGAGGAATGAGACGATCTTCATCTCTTAAGGAAGTGGTTCTATCCCAACTGTCTGTCGAATTTAGTTAAATACATAAGGATTAAGGTTAAGACTGGCTATTTATCACACATTGTCTCACAAATCCCTAGGATTCTCCATAAAGTGAAGCTTCTCAAATTTAATTGCCCTTTTAGATAAATCCTGTTAAAAAAATTAGTTAACTGGTCAGTGTTAACATAAGTATAAACAGGTGAAGGACGATCTACTGGAGACGATCCGCAATCAAGACGAGCGTTCTTTTCTAAATCTTCTTATTCTTGTTTCATGAATAGGATAACCATTAAAATAGTATGTTAATGAATGGATCAAGAACTCAAGTTAGAACCAAAACTCTGTATTTGCCTAGTGAATCAACTAAGGTACCCTTATAAATATATTTTAAAAAACAAAACAAGTTCCACAATTTCATGATGTTTTGTAAACATTTATTACATGTCTCTTATCTTTAAATAATTTTCTCCGTTGTTTCAAAGCATTTATTACCTCCAGCACAAGTTACTGACATAATGATAATAACTCAGAAATACACAATTTTTCATCAAAAGCTTGCATTGTGCTATTGTAAAGAAGAGGTTACATGAAGGTTTGAGATCCTCAATACACCAATTATGATTAAGCACCATTACGTAAAAACAGAACCATTGCGTGATACTCACAATGTGTATAAGGTTATATGCTTGGAAATCATTGGAAAACAAGGTCGGTGTACGTTACATAAGATTTGTTTTTTAACTAACATAGAATCATAGTCTCAATTTAGTCACATAATTGTGAACAGGGGACGATAGTGGATGGTACGTTAGGTCTATTATAACGCTGGATACTGCATGATACAGGTGTAATGAAAGGTGACGTGATCACTCTATTTCCAACACTTGTAATACAAAGCATGAACGTAATTTAAGGTCAATATTCTTTTATAATGTAAGAGCTCTGTTAGCCTGTATCAGTAGGTAAATCTTTCTCTCGTCCTGACTCTCGAGAGACCTTTTAGTAAGATGTGCGAAACAATATAGGCATATGGTAATTTTCTCTTTAACAGATGAAATTAAATCTATAGTATAAGGGGTACGTCACAGTATAATAAAGATGGAGCAGGCTAAGTGGGAGACTGGTGCTTGGCTATTTTAACCATGCTATTCATCACAATAATGAAACTCTGTCAGAAGCAGCAGCTGGGATGATGGATGACATGGCTGAATCATAAAGCATTGTTACCACATTTCCAGTTATCCATACCCAGGTGAATACCGGGCTCTCAAGTAGAAAAGCTTCGTATTGATTTCGGATTTTGGTCTATCAGGTGATGCAGTATGGGTGATACTATGACGCATGCTGAACATGAGTGAGCATTCGTAGTAATTTCTAAAAATAGTAGAGATAAAATCTTCTGTACTCTATAGAGTTGTCTTTACAACTCTGTTTACAAATTAGGAGTGGGTTATGCCAAGTGTCGGTTCGTGTGGGGGTGATAGGATCTTGGTTTGGTAAAGTGTTGTCAATAGTTTGCTTGCTCATATTATCAGTTAGTGGCAAGGATATTTTGTCTTTGATGTCGTAAATAGTAAGTGGATCGTATTTTTCATCAGATAGATCAGATTTAGGGGTTTCTTTTCAGAGGGGGGCGGGGTGAGGGAGAATTATTTATATTTCTTTCGCGTAGGTGTGTACTAAAATGCCTAGGCTGGGGTCGCTGAGATCTCTTCAATATGTCTGTTAGGATATGGTGTTTATCAATGGAGTTCAGATTATACCAAGTAGATCAACGGGCCATCATGGACTAGGAGTGCTCAATGGGGTCACTTCCCAGAGAATTTGTTTGATATTCTCTTTTGTATCATCTTTTTGTATACGCGCTATGGTTATATTATACTTAATAGCCAGTGAGGAAAGTTGGCTTCATATAGAGATGACTCACGCTACTTTGATTATTGAGTTGGCTGTTTAATCCGCAACGCGTCTGGCTCTAAGCTATTTCAGTAGTTGTTCTTATAAAGTTTTGGTATGATGAATAGTGTTTGCTTGTGCACACTTTAATGATCTTTCTTAGAGACTGGATCTGTTACCCCTCTATTATTTTGGTTGCTGATTTTTAGAATGGATACATTTCCTCTTGGCTATCGAGACGTTTGTTTCTTGAATAAAGATGCAAAGGCAAATAATACGGTCGTTAACCTGTATTTATTCCTAGTTCACTTTCTTTGCACCAAGAAACAATTTGGTTAAGAAAGTCTGTTTTTGTCAGTATAGGGAAATTAGTGGCCCTATTTTGCTTAGTTTACTTGGGTTCCAAATTTCACTTGGATAAATACTTTTTTCTCATCCTTTCTCTAAAAGGTAATGTTTATTTTTGGAAACTAAGTCAACGCTGTATATTAGTGATAAGGCAAACATAGACATTTACAGAGGGTACTTATTTCACGTCGCCTTATTACTCAGCAATACAACGTCTAATATGATTGATCGTAATGAATTGTTATGTTCTCATAGATGGTGGCTGTGACACTCTCACAGAGCTCATAATTGGCTATTAGAGGTTATTTCATTATACTATTATAGACATAACGCGTTTGATGGTATTATGCTTGTTCCCCAGTCATTTTTTGATCTAGATTGTTGGTGATAAAGATATGATGGTTTAATTGGAGGAGGGGTGCTTAAGTTTATACTTATGTCTTAAGTTCTAATGTTCTTGTGTTTCAGTAAATGGATGATGTCAACTCTTCACCGCATTAATTTGCTTCTATTCACTTTTCTTCCTTTCCTCCTCACATCTTCTTTCTTCTGTTTTATGCTGCCAGCCATAGGATCTCCACCTTCATCTCTCTGTTCTTCCTCTCCTCTTTTGTGGGGTCAGTATGATTATTTTCTTTTCCTTTTCTTCTCTATTTCTTTTGGACACCGGTTCTAATCCGAATCCTCACACCATTTGGCTAGACACGACTCAATGCTTTTCTGACAGTACATTTCTGTTTCTAAGGAAGAGTAGTATTCATTCTGTAGTGAATCAAGTAAACCCCCCGAATCTCTCAAGCCTGCAGACTCACACAGAAAATCTATCCTTCCGCTTTTTCAACAGAGTACTGAGGAGCCCACCTAGTTGGGGGTGGATATGGCAATCACCATGGGGGCCCATGACCTTTATGTCGAAACTTGTTGTTTGTGTTAACTCGTAGTTCGAAACAATGCGCAATCAATTTTTTGTTTTTTATGTGTTAAGGATCTCATGATGTCAGTAATAGTCTTCAGCATTCTCTCTCACTAGTTGAATGAACCTTGACCTCTATCATAATACCTTCAGAGTAACCTGATCTCGCCAAAAGCTGTGGATTTCGTTCGTTTGGCATAGGGGATGTTGGGCAATGATGTGCCGGGGTGCATTAGTGATAACAAGTTACAGAGAGAGATGGTTATTTGTATGTGCTTTGAATAGCTCGATGGCACTGCACTTCAATCGATAGTGATATCAGAATTCGTGTGTATACTTCGAATGTGGCTGTGTCTCACTTGACGTTGTTGTTCTCGTGTGCCAATGGCTTGTGTTGTCAATATAGAACCTCATATCTCACATCAGTGCTCTACCTAAGGACCTCTTTTTGCTTTCGACGAGTTTGTCGTATTCGGATTAGATGTAGTGTCTCCATGTGCGAGTCTAAGTTAACTACATTCAAGTGTAGTGAGGGGCAGCGCAAATGTATGCAGACGTGGCCCGTCTCCTATATTGGCTGGATATAAGTTGTACAGAGATGTATAGAATGATTATTATGAGCTAGTCATATGTAGTGCGATTACTCTTGTGTTGTTGACAGAAATACAGCATGAGAATCCTTTACTTTATTTCTGAGTTAGGTGTCTCTTATGGACATATAAGATCACTTGTAGCCTTCATTATACTTGACTGATTGTGTGAGCCTTTCTACTAGTCTTCAGAACTGAAAATGGATGGTTGGAGGATAGATTTTCTCATTCTGGATGAACATTTATCTGATTAAAAAAATGGTCTGTATGGTTGTGCTAAGTCTAGTGAGCCTCGGACAGTAGATAATACAGGTCTGGCTTCATATAACTGAAGAGGAGTCTACTATTGGGTCGTCTGCCTCATTGTTCGGAGAGTGCAATGTCTGTCCATAATGTGTGCTTTGTACCAGACAGAGCAGACCAACAACATTGAACGATCCTTAATGTCTAAAACACAGCAATTGTTCAATAACCAAGACACATTTTTCCAGAGTCAGCTAGTCATTGACCAGTGCTCTCTAAGATGATTTCGATGCGGCACTTTCACTAAACGATTGAACAATTTGTGGATGGCACACAACAGTTACAAAATTAAAGCATATGCTTATGAACAAAACGCGCTGGACGAGTATGATATTCAGTGGTTCATTTAAGAAGCAATAGCGCTCTATAAAGAGGACTCTTCTTAATAAATTCTTAGCCACCTTTTTTCTACTTTTTTCTTTTTTTTTGGTGGTCTATGCGTTTTTTTCGAGAAACACGGTGATTCTCACGCGGATGATATATGACGCTTGCCAGTGTTTCTGGACACTCTCACAAATGTGAGGGAACTCGCATGAACATGCAGCTTGCGTGCCACAATCGTGAAAGATCATAACAATAGTTCAGCAATCTGCCCTCATGAACTATATCCAAGTAATGAACTAAAAGGATTTTATAGAGTAACGCCACTGTCTTAGACGTTCGGCGAGTGATATTTTTGATTTGTTTATAATTTGAAAAATAAATGGTGAATAAAACAACATTTTTTTCACGTAATGCGATAAAATTCTGAAGGCTGTGAAAGAAATGCACTATAATGGTCTCAATTCCTTTCGAATGTCATGATGTCCCTAGTACTTGATTGAGACAAAGTTATTAAAGATTTCCTGGGAAGTCAAAGTTCTTCCCTAGAAATCGCTCCTTTATATATATTTTAAAATTCTTAACTATAGGACATATACAACACAGAGCGAGCCGAAATAGACAATTAAGAGTTATCTTTCTTACTCGCAAACCTATGTTAAGGCTTAATTAGAGACCACCTTCGCGCGAGAGAGGAGAGTGAACGCAATCTCTGTAAGATAGATAGCCAGCTGGTAGTGTCATAGCTAGTTGTACGAATGGCGCTCGGCTGAGCTAATCTTGCAAAGCGCGTAAGAGCTCGGTATTGCGATAAATAAAGACCAAAAGTCTCTAAATGTTTGAAGACATAAACACAACAACAACTGGGAGATCTATCAATGGATTGATGATGTGGAACTCGCAAAGTGACTATACGGTTTATAGCTCCTTTTGTAACTCATCACAGATTGAGTCCTGCGTTTTCTGCGGGACTCGTACATCATAGTTGGTGAGAAACAGTTGCACGTACCCTAGCTCTATCCACGTGTGTGTCATGCGCTTAGAGACATATGCATACTGTCTACTATTTTCCGTCATTACACAGTTTTCTAAGTGTGAGATTTGAAATCTTGCCTCTTCTTCTTGCTACTTGTTGACATTTCAGGATATCTGACGACATGGGAATGCACTCGTAGATCCTATACTATGACTGAGTCGGCATAGTATCCTTTTTGACAAGTTATTATCAATGAAGACCACTTCCCTTTAAGTATAATTACTAGTATTTTATTATTACAATAATCTTTGATTTACTAATATGACAATATGGTCGATATAATGGTGTGGTTTTGAATACTGGGTCATTATATTGTGAGAGTTGATCGTGTAATTATTGTGTCAGAGAAGATAAGAGCTATTTCTTGTTTTCTATTGTAGAATATGTTTACTTGTTGGTATTGTGTTGAGACTAATCCTGAAGCATTCGCTCGAATAGGGGTGCAACGAGGTGGACTGGTGCTGTAAGGATGCTGTGTGTCTATCCCCTCTCAGATGATGGTACCCATCAGTCCTTAATTTGGTAATACAAATTCTTAAGTGATGGCCATTTTGAGCGATTTTAACATACAATTTTTATATTGGAAGATCAATTCTTTGATTCTCGATTATAAATTTCGATAGACAGTCCCTTCTGTTTTCATGCTCCTCCCGAATAAACACCTGTATTCCCCTGTCGCACATGGGTATGTCAATTCTGCATAAACACAACATAGTCCTTGTCATAAAATTGAAATATTTAATTCACACTATACGATCGTCGATTAAATGAGTCATAATGGTACCATTGGAGTCTGATACCGGGCCTATTCTTAGGTACAAAGATAAGGGTCTTAGGAAAAGTTTGGCACGTAGACTACTCTCACCACCTGTGGAGATAAACTCTGAGGTTCTCGAGAGATAAGTACACCCAGCTAGACTCCAATTTCCTTGTCTTCGTTCCGTGGGTTTGTCGTGATCTAGAAGCTCTGAGCCCTGGGCCGTTGTGAGTATTGTGTTCGTTATCGGCAGAATTTGTATCAGAACCACCATATTGAGATGCTCTTGAACAATGAGACTCACCAATGTAGCAGATTCCATGCATTGAACAGCAATCGCTACGTATACCATCCTGTGTGTGGTCTAAGCTATAGAAGCCCCAATCATCTTGGCTATCTATCACCAACAAGGGTGATTCTGTACGCACCAATCTCTTGACCACATCTAGTTTCTGCAACCTCTCTCGTGAGTCGGCGAGTGAGTGTTAATATGTAGGATCCTGCGTGTCAAGGCGTACACAGATAGGTCAGTCTGACTCATCTTATTCTCATTAATCCTATAGCTGTGAAGCGCTATTACACTTTGCCTAGATCATTTGTGCTCGCTAATGGACATCAAAAATATATGGTAGAAACATATATCAACTGAGAGGAATTGAGGGATTCACTGGTTTTCTCTCTACCCACTGTTCCTCTATGTTCCACGAGCCTTAGGTGCAGAGGTTGCACTGTAGCTGTGTCACCTAGGACTGGACATCTCTCAGATGTATATTCCCTGTATATGACCAGTTGTAGAACTCTGCAATGACCTATCTGTTGTAAAAAGAAGCTTCTTTGATGAGTGCTATACAGAGTCTGTAAATACAAGGACCTGTATTTAGCGTATGATAAGAAATTTCATTTGTCTAGAGATATGACAGAGGTAGGAGTTTCACTAGAATCTATGACATCTCCATTCATGTGCATTTGGCTGTGTTTATCTTGCCAACCTTGTGTTCCATTCCATTGAGAGAGCTTTAAGTCTTAGTTAAAATAGCTGTTGAGGGGCTGGAGAGATGGCCTAGCGTTTAAGAGCGCAGATTGCTCTTGCAGAAGACCCGGGTTCGATCCCCAGCACCCACATGGTGGCCGAGAACTGTCTGAAACTCCAATTCCAGGAGAACTCCAGTTCCAGGGGAAACCGAGACCCTCTTCTGACCTCCGCGGCATTGTACGACACGGGTGCACAGACCTGCATGCAGACAGTACATTCATACACATAAAAAAATAAATAAAAAAAATAAAAAAAAAATAAATAAAATAGATGTTGATTTCCCTCCTCCCCCAGATAGCAGTGCCGCTACCTGCACCTATTAATACGGTTTGTTATCGTTGTTAGTTTTTAGGGGTGAGTTAGACCACTGATTGATTTTTTTTTTTCCCTTAGCATCTTATATGGTATTATCTAGAACTATGAGAGCTAGACTTTAGGTAGAAGGCTTCTAGTCCAGTTCCTGCTCCATTTCTCTAAGTCCTGTTTGTGAAGTATGTTCTGTCTTCAGCAATAGGGTCTTATCTTTGAGTTCTGGGAGATAACCAAAAACTCCAGCAATAGCTTGTTATTTGGGGAGTCTCTTGGACCACTCTTACCAACCACTCAAAGGGAGGCCTCTCCTGTCTGGCATTGTGCTCCTTGCCATACAGCCCTGGATATATATATGACCTAATGTTGGGTCCGCAACCCATATATCCATATACAGTCTCTGAATTTTTTTCTTTTAATTTAGGTGTTCTCTCTTCTTTAAGTGAATGTGTTTGCATTGTTCAGGGGAGCCTTGATTGTATTATACTTGTGGTGATGCTTTCATGTTAGCCAGGTGTTACAGGCACCAGGCTCTGTTTTCAGTCTGCACCTGAAGGTTGATTACTGTCTGCAGCAACAGTCACTATCCAGTACTTAACCCACTCTGATAACAGAATATTCAGTGGCTACAGAATGGATACTTGTTAAGTACTGAACAGCTTAGGGATTAAAGGGTCCTGACTAGGGGCTGGAACCAACTGCTCTTGCAGAGGACCCAGGTTCGATCCCCAGCACCCACATGGCGGCTAAGAACCATCTGTAACTGCGATTCCAGGAGAACTCCAGTTCCAGGGGTGTCCGAGACCCTCTTCTGACCTCCGCGGCATTGCACGACACGGGTGCACAGACCTACATGCAGACAGTACATTCATACACATACAAAAATAAATAAAATTTATAAAAAAAATTAAAAAATAAAGGGTCCTGACTAGTAAAATGCATACTAATATGTTAATGTAGATGGGAAATTAGGAAAGAGACAGATATAGGAGTGGGAATAATTGAGGCAAAGGAAAAATTACTTGGATATATGGGAATTTTGGCAAATGGTAGACCAAAAAGAAGTAGTAAAAACATGTACTCAGATCTCCTAAACTAGATTAGGCTTTGGGCTATGGGATGTGCAACAGTATAGAGGAATGGATCCAGAAAAGGAAAAAGGAAGAAAAAAAAGGAGAAAGAAAAACAGTAAAAAGTGTGAACAGTTGGGACAGTGCATGCCTGCACCAATGCCCTCCTGTGCTATATAGATAAGAAGTAATGCCGGGCGTGGTGGTGCACACCTTTAATCCCAGCACTCGGGAGGCAGAGGCAGGTGGATCTCTGTGAGTTCAAGGCCAGCCTGGTCTATAGAGCGAGCTCCAGGCCAGCTGGGACTAGAGGGTCAGTGCACAGTCATTGTTGATTGTGTCTTGACAGAGCCATTGCTCTACTGCTTTGTCTCTTTGGTCCCCTTCTGGGCTGTGATCTTTGTTTAGTTTGACTGGTCTTTCCTCTTGTGGGCTCCCAGTTAAATTTTCTTAACTCTGTTCTGTGGGTAGTGGATAGCAGAGTCATATATCTGCCCAGCTAGAGTTGCTGTAGTCCTACAAGGTCAGGGAGCAGCTGGTGTCTGCACAGGACCTAAAGCCTTGTTTAGAGCTATTCTTAGCTGCATCAGCTTCACCTTTCCTATTGGGACACTGATGGTGACCCTGGCAACAGTCACTGGGAATCTCCTCTGTGATGTCTCTACCAGTGCCTAGATTTCCTGGTAGGAGTCTTTTAGCCCAGTTTGCCTAAGTTAAAATACAATGGTGGCAGTGTCTGTGTTGGCTGCAGTTGCAGTAGAAAGCCTAGTCCAATGAGAGAGAAAGTTGGTGGGTTCGATGGTAGAAGAAATTTTTTCATCAAGTCACTTCCAGGATAGAACAAGTAGCTGATGGAATGATGAAAAAAATTCCTTTTTCCTTCGTTTTCCAAACTATAATCCAGCCATTTGTTCTAAAATGATTTCTAGTCCTCCATCTTACCTGGAAGTACTGTGGTTACATTTCTTTTCTGGTATTCTTTTTTAAAAAACATTTTCCTATATAAATTAAAAATGGCAAAACTTTTTTGTACCCTAATAATAGTTGCTTCCATGCTTTTTTATTTATGTGCTATTTCATGATTTATGTCATTGCTAAAATGTAATTTGTGGTTGTTTGTCTGATGGTGGTGGTGGTGGTATGTGCGTGGGTGTGTGCATACATGTGTGCATGAGAGAGAAAGAGAATGTGTGTGTGAAAAGTATTGGGGATAGAACCCAAGACATAGTACATACTAAGCAAGCTCTCTATTAGTGATCTATACCTATAGCTATTTTTTACTTTAATTGAAGACAGGGTCTTGCCCAGGATGCCCTTGACCTTGGGATTCACCTGTGTGACCTGCCCAAGTAACTAAGAGTACACATGTTGGCACCCATTCCTTGCTATAATGTAATATTTGTTTAGGTAATTTTGTATATAATGAAGAATAGCTTATAACATATAAAAATTGCATTAAAATCTATCATAAAAGCAATAGTGATCCAGTGGTTTTATGATAATTCCAGAAAGATACAGTTATTCATTTGTTTTGAGCAGTTTTTGTGCTATTTAAATTTTGTAGTATGGACCAAGAAAGATTTCTTTCTTGTAGTTTTTGTTTGTTTATCTGTTGTTTATTTGTGTGTGTGCACACAGTATGTATGTACTAGGGTGCATACTTGTAGAGGTCATAGGACCACTTTTGGGAATCAGTTCTTGCCTTTGTCTCTCTTGTTTCTGGGGCTACACTGCTTAGTTCAGGCTAGCTGGCCTGCAGACTTCCAGACAATTCTGCCTCTGCCTCCAATCTTACCTTAGGAGCTCTGAGATTTTACAGGTGTGTTGTGTGTTAAGACATCTGGGCTCAGGTCATCAGGCTTGTATGGAAGTGCTTTTACTCATTGTCTCGTCACCACAGCCTTTAGTCCGAGCACTCAGGAGTCAGAGGCAGGTGGGTCTCTGTGAGTTGGAAACCAGCCTGATCTACATAATGAGGCCAGCTGGGGCTATAGGAATATCCAGTCTCATTAATTATACCTGAATAAATGGTTTATTATGAATATTTAACATTTCTATTATGGAACTTACTTTGAAAGATTTTGGCAACATAAATTTCATTGTGATATATTGGAATAAAGTATGTATCAAACAGTTTCCCCTGTTTGTAAATTTTCCATTTAATCGGATCTCACTGTGCACAGTTCCATAGTAAAGAGTAATATGACTTTTTTAAGTGTAAAAAATTAATTTAGCATTAAAAGGTTAAGCTTTAAAAAACTAATTGCATGTAGCATACATATAATATTAAATTTTTAAGTTAATATAAATTCGTGCATAAAAATTTGAATACATTCTGTAATGATGCTTTGCATTTAGAACCCTAGGTGAACATTTTTCATTTTCTTTCTCTAAAAGCAAAAATGCTACTTAAACTTGGTATATTTAAATAGACTTCATCCATTTGGTGTTAATAATGAAAACTGTTCCTAATGCCAACAGGAAGCTCACCTAATGGATTTTCTGAAAAGTTCTACTTAGTTGTAATAGAGGCCACTCAAGATAACCGCTCTCTGTTACGTATGTGGAGTTTACATTTAAGGTCAATTCCTGTCTCACTGGGTAAGTCTTTTTTGTTTATTTTTTTAGTTCAAAGTAGACTTAATATAAGTAAGTTAAACACAATTAAACAGCAGTAGGGCCTCTTTCTGTCTCTCTTTTTTGGTAAGAAATTTACATTATGACATAGTTCACAAAAGCATCTATATATTTAATTGAAAATTGATTTGCAGAACTATTCTTATCAATATATAATTTTTAATGTTATATAAATTATGCAAAATAATTATGACTTTAATATAGATTTATATATGTGTATAGTATACTTCGATCATATACTTCCTTCTTTCTCTTCCTCCTTCTTTTCCTTTTGTCCTCTCTTGACATATTTCTCTCCCATTGTTTAAGGTGGATTTCTTAAATTTTTAAAAATATTTTATTATTTTTATATGCATGAGTGCATTGCCTGCATGTGTGTTAGTGCACCCATTGTGCAGTGCTCGTGGAGGTCAGAAAAGGGCATCAGATCCTCTGGAACTAAGAGTTATGGATGATCGTTAGCTATCATGTGGGTGCTGGGAACCGAACCTGGGTCCTCTGCAAGAGCAGTCAGTGCTTTTAACCACTGAGTCATCTGTTCAGCCCATAAATTCTTTTGCAGTGATAATACTTAAGTTTGTTTAAAATATAAGAAGCAAAATGATTTTCTCATTTTCTTCCTTTAAATAGTCATTAGTGTGTCTATTGTTTTATCTTTTATAAATAGTCAATAGTGTGTCTATAGTTTTATCTTTTATAAATAGTCAATAGTGTGTCTATCGTTTTATCTTTTATAGTCAATAGTGTGTCTATAGTTTTATCTTATATAAATATTCAATAGTGTGTCTATAGTTTTATCTTTTATAAATCTGTTTTTTGTTTTTAAACGAACAAAATATTTGTAAGGGTTCCCTCCCAATTTTTTATTCTCTTCTTTTGTTTTATAGATGAAAAAATAGACATAAAAATATCAGAAACAGTTTGGCTACCAGAAGAACATTATTCCTCTTCTCCAGAGAAGATCCGATCTCCTTTTTCACAGAAATATCAGGCTTGCAGAGCAAATCTCCAAAGTACCAGCAAGTTGTCTTTGTTTTCTGAAATGGTATACAGCCAAGAGTTGGATTTGCCAGAAGGAGTTGAGATAATAAGTGTTAAGCCTTCAGCAGGTTTGTAAAATTTTTAGAAAGAGACTAACTTTGTAAGCCATGAGTGTTTATCAGTGTTTTAAAAAGTATTGTATGAAATGCACACAAAAGCACAAATGGAAATAATTATAATATATTATATATATTATATATAATAATTTGAAAATTAATGTTCTCATTGTGTTTTCAGATTACTGTGACATTTGTCAGCCAGCACTATCTTAAATATTTATTTCTATAAAAAGTTAATTCTACTTTGGGGTAGATTATTATTTAATTTTCTCACTACTGTAACTAAATACCTGACAAAAGCAGTTTAAGGAAGGAAAGGTTTATTTTTGCCTCCCATTTCCAAGGTACATTCTCTCTAGAGATCGTGGTGGCAGGAGCTTGAAGCAGCTGCTTACATTGTGTCTGCAGTCTGAAGAGAGCTGTGAATACTAATGCTCAGCCCATGGAACAGAGCTGTCACTTACAGTGATTCTTCTAACTCAGGCAACCCAGTCTAGAAACTGCATCACAGATATGTCCAGAGCTTTGTTTCCATATGTCTCATCAAGTTGACAAAGATTAACCATCACATCAGAGAAAATGAAAGTTTACATAGACAGTAGCAAGTTGCACCTTATTTGCCAACTTTTTAGTACTGGTAATAGTTGCTTGAAGCCATGTACTAAGGACTGAGCATGTAGTTCCTGCAGTGATTTATAATCCAAATTCCAAGGTTTCCAAAATGCAATCTACAAAATGTCATAATTCAAAATGACATAATTAGGGTCATCAATTTCTCTGAACTCAATTAGGACTTTTTACAGTGTTTTTGCAGTCACTGTGAAGGGTTCAAAATAACTTATTAGTAAGATAAAATGTGCTTTAAAATGTGATAAGTGCGTGCTGGGCGTGGTGGCGCATGCCTTTAATCCTAGCACTTGGGAGGCAGAGGCAGGCGGATCTTTCTGAGTTCAAGGCCAGCCTGTTCTACAGAGTGAGTTCCAGGACAGCTGGGGCTACAGAGAGACCCTGTCTCGAAAAGACAAGAAAAAAAAAAAAAAAATGTGATAAGGACTGGCAGTGGGTAAAGGTGCTAACCCCCAAATGTGACATCCTGAGTTTGATCCCAGAACATGTAGACAGACAAGCACATCATGGCACCACAGCACCAACATCCAGATATATACACATACAAACTTAATAAACTAATAAATATTCAAGTGTAATTAAAAACAAAATAAAATGTGATAAATGTCCTATATAATGTTTCAGTTTAATAGTTTAAGACAGAGGTCAGGAAATTGTAGGCATGAATTCTAGTGCTCAGCTCACTTTATTTATTCAGTCCAGGACCCCAGCCCAGGCAACAGTGCTGCCACTTACAGTGATTCTTCTGACTCAGGCAACCCAATGTGTGTGTGGGGGGCACTATGTGCACATATATGGTAATGCACGTGCATATGGAGGTCTGAGGCCAATATCCAGTGTCTTTCCTCAAGTTTATATTCAACTTCAACTTTATATTTTAAGATACTTATTATTTTTATTTTATGTGTATATCAGTACATGTGTGTAAGTGCACACATGTTGTTCAGTGCCTGTGGATGTAAGAAGAGGGCATTGGATTCCCCTGGAACTAGAGTAACAGATCATTGTTAGCCACCATATGGGTGCTGGGAATCTAACACAGGTCCTCTGAAAGAGCAGCCAGTGCTCTTAACCACCGAGGTGTCTCTCCAACCCCCACTTTAATTTTTGAGACAAGGTCTCACTAAAACTGAGGCATCAGTTCAGCTATGCTGGCTAATGAGCTTCGGGGGTATGCTTATGTCTATCCATTCCCACTCCACAATGTTAAGCTGAAGGTTGTGCTGCCATGCCTAACTTTTAAATTCTATTTATTCTTGAGAAATTCATATATACAATGAAATATGAGTAAATCTACACCCATGTTCCATTTACCTCCTCCAAGTTCCCCCATCTCTTCTCCAACACATCCCATTCCCAACTTCATCGCCACCCCGCTCCGCCCCCCCATAAGTTCATTTCGTGCTGCCCATATGTATAGAGGTGTGGGGACATCCACTGGAGCATGGGAACCCTATAAGGGGCCACATCCTCAAAAACTATTCTCTCTCCCCAGGAAACTCTTAGCTGTCAGTAGCTCTTTAATTAAAGGATAGAACCTGGTGTTCATCTAGCCCTTCTATGCTGGAATTTTGTCTGGCTTGATCTTGTACAGGTTTATGTTGAAGGTGACCACAGCTGCTATGAGTTCATGAATGTAATACCCATGTTATGATCAGAAGAAAGTATTTCACAGCACTCCTCCTCATCCTCTGCCTCTTACATCCTCTCCACCTTCTCTTTCATGATGTTGCCTAAGCCTTGGTAGTAGTGGTGGGGTAGTTAATACAGGTGTCTCATTTAGAGCTGAGAACTCAGTCTCTTATTCTCAGCATTTTGACCAATTATCCCTTTCTGCATTGACTACTGTCTGCTTGAAAATGAAGCTTCTCTAACCATGCTTGAGCGCAGCCCAGTTTTGGGGTATAAACATAAATATTTAAAAGGCAATTTGACACCATGACCATCTAGGAAAACAATAGCAGATTCTACCCTTGGGCATCTTACCTCCCCAGCCATGGGCTTTTGACTAATATTATATACAATACCAGGCATCAAATTCCCCTCCCCCCAATAGCAGGCCTCAAATCCAATCAGAAAGTCATGTTGTATTGCCTCACAGATTGTTACTACAGCATGCAGAGTCCAGAGCTGGGTGAGACCATTGATGTCTTTCTCCCCTAGAAGCCCATATAGCACCTTCTAGTCCTGTGAAATATAACCTGCAGGAAGGAGGTTTCCTGGTCAATTTGAAAATGATTTATGTTCTACGGCCAAAGTATGTGGTATCTTCAGCTTTAGGGTCTTACCATGTAGTTAGGGAGAGTAACCAAGGCAGTGGCAATGGTTGTGTTATTTCACAGGCCTCTGGGACCTCCCTGACCAATAACTTGTAGGGAGGCTTGCACTGAATTTTTCACTTTAATAATCCATGTATTCTGAAAGTAGGGTAATTCCATTTAAACTCTTGTTTTTTTCAAAGTTATTTTTTGAAATTAGCTTACTAAAGTAGTGGGTTTCATGCCCAGTTTTTTACATGGCTTCTGGTGACCCAAATTCATGTCCTGTGCTTACCCATTAAGCACTTTACACACTGAGGTATCTCCCTAGCCCAATCCTCCTGCCTTTCACAAATAAATTTGGTGGAGCATAGCTCTGCCTATTGTCTACTATTGTATATGTTTTGTTTTACTCTACTGTAGCATAGTTAAGTGGTTGCAACAAAGACCTCATGTCTGCCAGCTGACAACCTCTGTTTTAAGAGACTATTAGTTTGTATTATTAATTTAAGACCAAGTAAATACTATGTTACACTTAGGAATCCTAGCATCAGTGATACTAAATACACATATTAATACAAAACGTTTTGTGTATGAACATAAATATTTAGAAGTATTCAGTTCCTCACTAGGGCATATGATCTCCCACTCCATGGGTATTTGACCAGGTTTATAGTACTAGTAAGAGAGCCTCTTTTTGCTGTGAATAGTGGTAAATGCAGAGAAACTCAGTAGCTGCACAAGGTGCTGAGAATATGTACCAGAGATGAGTACTCAGCCCCAAACATGATATTTATCCTGTCTCCTCTAAGACTCAGAGAAAATTGCAGAAAAGGGGTCAGAAAGAATGTATAAGAGCCAGAACATAGGGAGAAGGGCTGTAAAATACTACCTGGGCAAGACAATCTTAAAAACTCACAGCAGCTACCAATGCCTGCACAGAGTCTGCACAAGAATGGTCTGTCCACAGTCAGGCATGGAAAAAGCAGGGCTCGGGGGACCCAACCCCTCAGTGCTGAACTCTTTGCTGTGGATAGATTCAGGGAGATTCAGTTGTATTCATTGATGACCCCAAGGGGGATTCGATGGCCATGCAGGTATCCCTGGTTAAACTTAATGGGTCACAAACTCAACACAAAAGTTGTGAACTTTAGAAAACAGACTGATAGAGCTGGGCTTGGTGGCACATGCCTTTAATCCTAGCACTCAAGCCAAGCGGATGTTCAAGGCCAGCCTGGTCTACATAGAGAGCTCCGGGCCAGCTGGGAATAAAGGTAGACTCTGTCTCAAAATTATAAAAAAGAAAGGAAAGAAGGGAGGGAGGGAGGGAGAGAGGGAGGGAGGAAGGGAGGGAGGGAGACTGATAGTGATGAGAAAGGGGATGATAGGAATGAGAGGGAGATTTAAAAAAAATAGGGTGAGAAGAGAATCAGAACACATTAAATATAAGTATAAAATTGTCAAATAATAAATTAACAAAACATAATGTTTGTAGAGGGCTGGAGAAATGGCTCAGTGGTTAAGAACACTTGCTGTTCTTCCAGAGAACCTGGATTGAATTCCTAGCATCCACATGGTGGCTAACAACCATTCATAACTCTAGCTCCAGGGGAATCCAACACCCTCTTCTGGCCCCTGTAGGCATGGTATGCACATGGTGTACTTACATGGAGGTAAAACACTAATACATAAAATAAAAACATTTTTTTAGAGTATTAGCTAGGCATGGTGGCACATACCTGTAATCCCATCACTTGGGTGGTAGAGACAGGCATATCTCTGTGAGTTCAAGGCCAGCCTGGTCTACATACTGAGTTCCAAGACAGCTAGGGCTACAGGGGAGACCCTCTCTAAAAGACCAAAAAAAAAAAAGATATTTATTTTTAAAAAACTATTTAAGTATGGGATGGAGGAGATGGCTCAGTGGTTGAGTAGCTACTGCTCTTCCAGAGGGCCCAAGTTTTGTTCTAGTACATCAGTTGGCTCACAACCACCTGTAACTCCCAACTCCAGGGTATCTGATGTCTTCTTTCACCCTTCATGGACACCTGTATTTACACATGCACAGATTCACACAAATATATATAATTTATCAATAAGTCTTTAAAAATGATTTTAACGTCTCAAAAAAAAAACATTAAAAAAATTTTAGGGGATGGAGAGATGGCTCAGCGGTTAAGAGAACCGACTGCTCTTGCAAAGGACCCGGGTTCGATTCCCAGCACCCACATGGAGGCAGAGGCAGGTGAATCTCTGAGTTCAAGGCCAGCCTGGTCTACAGAGTGAGTTCCAGGCCAGCTGGGGCTGTAGGGAGACCCTGTCTCAAAAAACAAACAAACAAACCATTAAAAGAATGATTTTAATGTGACTATTTAATACCTAGATGAATATGACCATCACATTTGTGTTGAAAAATATGAAGAAAAAGGACTTACAGAATTTTAACAAACTTTTAAACGTTTTGATATTTTTTTATTTTTTATTTTTTTTGTCTTTTTTTGAGACAGGGTCTCCTTGTAGCCCCAGCTGTCCTGAAATTCACTCTGTAGACCAGGCTGGCCTTGAACTCACAGAGATCCACCTACCTCTGCCTCCCAAGTGCTAGGATTAAAGGTGTGCGCCACCATGCCCAGCTCGATATTTTTAAATGAGATGTTTAATTATAAGACTAGCAGCATGTTTTTAAGTGAGTGATGGATTCAGAATCAAGATAATATAAGGTTAAAGTTTTTTTGTTTGTTGTTTGTTTGTATTTTTGTCTTTGAGACAGAGTCTTCCTGTAGTCCCAGCTGGCCTAGAACTCATTATGTAGACCAGGCTGGACTTGAACTCATAGAAATCTACCTGCCTCTGCCTCCTGAGTGCTGGGATTAAAGGCATGAGCCACCATGCCTGGTTAAGATAATATAAGTTTTTAAGTATCCCATATGGTCTGGTTGTTCAGTTTAGTCACAAAATATTAATGTGTTTTGTCAGGAGTATCTACCTATAAAATGAAGGAATTGGAATGAATTTTCTGAATTCTTTCTTTGCTGTAGGTTTTGTTGATATTTTTGTAATATGTCTTTTTTTTTAGCAAAAAAGATAAGAAAGAATAAAGCTCCTTTTTTCCTTTTTTTTTTTTTTTTTGGTCTTTTTGAGACAGGATCTCCCTTTAGTCCCAGTTGGCCTGGAGCTCGATATGTAGACCTACAGAGATCTGCCTTTGCCTCTGCCTCCCAAGTGCTGGAATTAAAGGCATGGGCCACCATACCCAGCTATAAAGCTCCTTTTTAAAAGGACATCAAAACATACATTAACATGTTATGTAATTTAGGAATGTAAAGTTAAATGTCTTTTCACCTGCATGCAAGCTTCTGTTAAACTGGGAATCCCTAAATATGTTCTGGAATTAACCTATAGCTTATTTTCAGACTTTATAAACCTAATATATGTGTGGAATGTAGAAGATGTATATTTTGGAATAATATAAAATTGAATGGAAAAAAACAAATAAAATAACGTTCTAGATAAAATAAAGGATTAAATAAATAAATCAACTTGGAGATGTTGATTCACTTCACTATGTGGCTTCTGGAGATTGAACTCAAGTCATCAGGCTTGGCACCAAGTACCTTACCCACTGAGTAATCTCACCAGCCCTGTAGTATATAGCTTATTGGTATCATTAAAACCCTCTTTTAATCTTGAGCTTTAAATAGACTCACATGTTCTTAACATTACTTCAACAAAATAACTAAAACTTTTACTTAGTTAAAGTGTAAGTATTCACCAAATGTCTTACTAATGACTTATTTTCTTTCTAGGGCATCTGAGTTCTTCTTCCATATATCCTGTTTGCAGTGCACCTTATTTATTGGCAACTTCATGTTCAGATGAGAAAGTAAGATTTTGGAGATGCAGTGTAACAGATGGAGAGTCAACCACTTCAAAGAATGGAAAAATAGATCTTGTATATACTTGGGAAGAATGGCCATTACTTATTGAAGATGGACTTCAAAGCAATAGTAGTATAACTGTACCTGGTAGGCCTATAGAAGTCAGCTGTGCACATACAAACCGTTTAGCAGTAGCTTATAAGCAGCTTGCATCTAATAGTCGGTCTCAGGAATTTATGATGCATGTAAGTATTTTTGAATGTGAGTCTACAGGAGGTTCATGTTGGGTCCTTGAACAGACAATTCATTTAGATGAGTTAAGTACAGTGTTGGATTCTGGCATCAGTATTGATAGCAATTTAGTGGCCTATAATAAACCAGAGATGTATTTATTCAGTAGAGAAAATATCACATCAAACACAAAACATTTGGTTCACTTAGATTGGATGTCTAGAGAAGATGGTTCTCATATCTTGACTGTAGGAATTGGATCAAAACTTTTTATGTATGGACCACTGGCTGGCAAGGTACAAGAACAGACTGGTAAAGAGAGCCTGGTATTTCCTCTCTGGGAGAGTACTAAAATTGTACCTCTTTCTAAATTCGTACTACTACGAAGTGTGGACTTGGTTTCTTCTGTAGAAGGTGCCCCACCTTTTCCTGTTTCTTTATCATGGGTCCGGGATGGCATCCTTGTGGTAGGAATGGATTGTGAAATGCATGTATATTCCCAATGGCAGCCTTCTTCTAAACAAGAACCTGTCATCACAGAGTCATACAATGGAAGCACTCCATCTATACTAAGTTTAATTAAACAGAGTAACTCATCAAGTTCTGGGCTACATCCTCCAAAGAAAACTCTGACTCGATCCATGACCAGTCTGGCACAGAAAATCTGTGGAAAGAAAACTGCATTTGATTCTTCAGTGGATATGGAAGATTCAGGTCTTTTTGAAGCAGCTCATGAACTTTCCCCAACTTTACCTCAATACCATCCCTTACAGCTTTTGGAACTCATGGATCTTGGCAAAGTTCGGCGAGCCAAGGCCATCTTATCACATCTTGTCAAGTGCATTGCAGGGGAGGTTGTGGCTCTGAATGAAACTGAATCCAATCATGAACGTCGTCTTCGCTCTCTCACCATCAGTGCTAGTGGAAGTACTACCAGAGACCCCCAGGCGTTCAACAAAGCTGAGAATATGGATTATACAGAAATCGATTCTGTCCCTCCACTTCCTTTGTATGCCTTACTTGCTGCAGATGATGATAGCTGTTACTCATCTTTGGAAAAATCTCGTAAGGAAAGTTCCTTAAATAAGTCAAAGCAGCTGTCAAAAGAAAGTTATGATGAGCTGTTTCAGAATTTAGCTCTAATGCCTGATAGTCATGTATTAGAGACAGATGAAGAAAATGCAAAGCCCAGAGTTATTGATCTTTCACAGTACAGTCCAACTTACTTTGGTCCTGAGCATGCTCAAGTTCTTTCTGGCCACTTGCTTCATTCTAGTTTACCAGGACTCACTCGGATGGAGCAGATGTCTTTGATGGCCTTAGCAGATACAATTGCAACTACAAGCACTGATATTGGAGAAAGCAGAGACCGAAGTCAAGGTAAAATTAAATTCTCTACAAGATGGGAGAAAATACTGATGAGAATAATTTTACTACATGAAGCCCGTTTTTAAAATGTCATTGCTAAAAATAATTCATTTTTCACAACAGTTTTAATAAGTACTTTCTAGCCCATAAATTTTAGTACTGAGGAAGTACACAAACTAATGCCAATCATTTTAAATAACTGCTTAATACAGGAAGGACCACATGAATCCCTGTGAGTTTCGCAAAAGTTTACACATTTTAACTACTTGAAAATAAGATAGTTTTGTTGGTTTTTTTTTTCCTTATATGGTAGTAATCCACTGTTAAAAATCGCTTTATAATACTTAGGTTTTTTTCTTCAAAATTAACATTATTGTGTACTCCTACTAGAATAACAAATATAAACATAACAAAATTAGACCTTTTCATCACCCAGAGAGCATTTTTAAAAAACTTGAGCTAGGAGCTGGAGAGATTGCTCAGTGGTTAAGAGCACTGGCTATCCTTGCAGAGGACCTGGGTTTGGTTCCCACTACCCACATGGTGGCTAACACCCATCCATAACTACAGTTCCAGGGGATCTGACACCCTCTTCTGACTTCCCTGGGGATTACATGCATAGGTGCACTTACTTACATAAATGCAAACACTTAAAAATAAATTAATTTTTTGAAATTTGAGGTATAAGCAAGTTTGAATGGAAAATTCCCATCATTCCTGAAATAAGGTAGGAAATTAACAAGTCCATTCTTTTAAAGTAGATTATAGGTCAGAAGGATTCACCAATGAACTAAGTTTGAAAGGAAAATGAGGAGTAAGTTACCATAAAGTTTTTTTTTTTTTAATTTTATTTTGTATGTGTATGAATGTACTGTCTGCATGCAGGTTTGTGCACCCGTGTCGTGCAATGCCACGGAGGTCAGAAGAGGGTCTCGAATTCCCCTGGAACTGGAGTTCTCCTGGAATTGGAGTTTCAGGCGGTTCTCGGCCGCCATGTGGGTGCTGGGGATCGAACCCGGGTCCTCTGTAAGAGCGGTTGGCGCTCTTAACCGCTAGGCTATCTCTCCAGCCCCCAAAGTTTTTTTTAAATATATAAATCATTATATTGTTGCTACATGCAAAGCGTTTGCTCTTTACCTGCTTCACAGACTCTGTTTCCTTTTTCCTCTGTGGAAACTTACAGTTTTATTAATCTTTAAAAATTGTATCTATTGTTATTAAACTTTTTCATACATTTGTCAGTCCAATTTAGAATTATTTCCCTTTCCATGCTTCCCACCCCACCCGAGTTCATGCATTCTGCTGTACATGTCTTGCATCTTTTTCTGAGACTTTCCAAAGTTTTTCCAAAGCAGAGGATTATTGTTTTTGGGAGAACTTCACTGTTTCAGTTAGTTTTTTGTACCAGTTATTTTGTTGTTGTTCCTTCCAACTTGTATTGCTTCAACAAATATGTCTCACCTATACTAAAATTATGTCATCTGAAAACAAACTATATGTTATTTCCAAATCATATTTCAGGATTCACATTTTTCCCTTTTGATTTTATATTGCTGTAAAATATGGATACATACCCTCCACCCATACACCAAAATTCCAGAATCTGAAAATAAATGGTAGGTTAATTCTAGAACTTGTTAAGGGAGTCACATTATAAGAGCACAGTTGCTTTCAGATAATGAAGAATATAACATTTCATGTTGCTCAGTTTGCCTTACAACTTGGTACTTGGTGCTAACATCCACAAATGAGGGATAGCATTCGTAGTTTGTTTCTCTGGGACTATGTTACTTCACTTAACATAATATCTGCTAGTTCTATCCATTTACCTGCAAATTTCATGATGTCATCTTTCTTTACTGCTAAATCGAATTCCATTGTAACACATTTTTTTCTATCCACTCATCGTTGGTTGAAGGGTACTTGGGCTGGTTTCAGCTCTTCGCCATTGTGAAGAGAGCTGCAATAAGCATGGATATGCATGTATCTATGCTGTAGAATGAGTCTTGTGAGTATATACCCAGGAGTGGTATGACTGGATCAGGTGGTAGGCTCATTTTGAGTCTTTTTTTTTTTGGTCTTTTTGAGACAGGGTCTCCCTGTAGCCCCAGCTGTCCTGGAATTCGCTCTGTAGACCAGGCTGGCCTTGAACTCACAAAGATCCGCCTGCCTCTGCCTCCCAAGTGCTAGGACTATTGAGTCTTTTAAGAGTTCTCTACACTGCTTTCCATTGTACAAGTGGTTGTACCAGTTTACATTCCCATAAGCAGTGGATGAGTGTTCATTCCCCTTTGCCCACAACCTCTCCAGCATTTGGTATCATTTGTTTTCTTACATTTTTGGTTGTTAGCCTGATGTTTAATGGCCAACCTATCCCTCCAGCCCATTGTTTTCTTAAACTTAGCCAGTCTTACCATTGTAACATGAAATCTTAAAAGTAGTTTTAATTTGTATTTCCTTAATTATTAGTGATGAACACTTTTTATAAGATATTTCTCAGCCATCTTTACTTCCTCACTTGTGAAGTCTGTTCACCTCTTTACTCCATCTTTTGAGTGAGTCATTTGTTTTCTTAGTTCTTTGTTTTTTGGGTAGTTTGTATATTCTGTAAGTTAATATGTTCTAGAAGTGTATTCTGGAAGTTAAGAAAACAATAAGTTCACATTTTTACTCTTTAAAAGGTTTACTAGAAAATACTATTTTGTGAGAGCATGTCATGGGTATTTTATATTTTTAATAAATTACTGTAAAATTCACCCTCTATTATACTGTCACTGCAACACTATTTCCTCCAGTGTTACAGTAGATTACTGGAATGCATATATGACTTGAGGTCATATAGAAAATATACCACAGAAAAAATTATAAACTCTTCAAAAAGAAAAGATTTAGGTCAGAGGAAGTCAGTTCATTCTCTTTGTTTTTCCAATTATTTAGCTGTGCTGTTTTCACCTGTAATATAAAAAAATTGTGTGGAAACCTTTTTTTTTTTTTTCAGTTTTGCCCATATATGTAGTGCTGTGATGTATACTGATTGTCAAAAAAAATTTAGTTCTCTGTTTGCTTTCAAGATTGTTTTTAGTATTGCATTTGCTTACAAAATGTTTTTTTGCAACTAAAAAAACCTTTTTTTTCTGATTGTAGGTGGAGAAACACTCGATGAATGTGGATTAAAATTTCTCTTAGCTGTTCGACTTCATACCTTTCTTACAACTTCTCTTCCAGCCTATCGAGCTCAACTCCTACACCAAGGTGATTGTCATACAAGGACATAAAGGGACTAGAAAAAGACTTGGTAGGACAAAGGAGGAAGGAGGGAGGTAAAGGGTAAGGTTTACTTCATCCCTCATACTGATAAAATTAGTGTGTATTCCTTACATTAAAAATATTAGAGCATTACAAATATCATGTATATGTGTATATTTATGTATATATGCATATATATAATTATAAGTAACAGAAGTGTTAATAATATTAATTTAAAACCTAATACTTATGGTCCCAGTGCTAAATGTTTGAAGAAGTTCCAGCGTTATTGACTGTATGGGTCCAAACAGTGTCACTTGGACTCTGTAGGTTAACATTGAGTCAGTCTGTCATTCTCTTGCTGTCTTCTTTTCCTGTTCCTTTGTTTCTTGTTCTGCTTGCCTCTCCCCCCAGCCCCCTGTTTTGCACTTAAGGCGAGCCTTCAAATGTTAATTAACATGATACAGATAATCCTTCACAGACCTTGTCCAGAAAACCAGCTCCTATCAAGTTAATAGCTAGCACTAGCCATCCCAATCCTTCAGCTCAAATACTTATTTTTTTGTAATAAAAACATTTGAAATTTATTCGTAGCAAGTTTGAAATATGCAGTTACTTGTTTAAGAAGGTGGTCATCATGCTATGTAGATCATCCTTTGATGAGTGTCTTCATCCCACCTCCACCTTGTCTTTTGTAATCACCATGCATTCCATGTGAGTGAAATCTGAAACCTTTGCCTTTCTTTTTTTTTTTTTTTTTTTTTTGGTTCTTTTTGAGTCAGGTCTCTCTTTAGTCCCAGTGGCCTGGAGCTCACTATGTAGAACCAGGTGGGCCTGAACTCACTGAGATCCACCTGACTCTGCCTCCCAAAATGATCCGGAATAAGGTGTGCGCCACCACGCCCAGCTTTTTTTTTTTTTTTTTTTTTGAACCTTTGCCTCTCTAAAGATGTCCAAGTTCATTCATGTTGCAAATGACAGAATTTCTCTTTTTTTTTTTTAATAAACCCATTATGAGTCCATTGTGAATATATACATTTCTGTCTAGCTACCCATTGACAGGCATTTTGGTTGATTGTGTACCTTAGCTAATATGAAAAATGTTGCAGTGAACAGGGAAATGCATTTCTCTCTTCAATATACTAATTTCAAATCCTTTGGATTTGTACCCAGAAATGGGACTGGTGAATCATGTGGTAACTAACTCTATTTTTAGTTTTTTTGAGGAAATTCTGTATAGTTTGCCATAATGGCTAGAACAGTTTTGTTTTCCAACCAGTGCTCCTCTTTTTTCTATATCCTTGCCAACACTTGTTATTTTTGTTTTTATTAGTAGTAGACATTCTGCCAGATATGAGTTGACTTTACTAATGATTTAGAAGTAGTAAATTTTCCATATATCTGCTAGTAATTATTTACATATCTTAAATCAAGCTTTGCTTTTTCCTTGCTATTGAGTTCCTGCTATTAGATACTAAGTTCCCTTCCATCTTTTGTGTGTGTCTTTTTGAACTAGGGCCTCTCTGTAGCCCCAACTGGCTTGGAAGTAGTAGACCAGGCTTGCCTCAATGTCAGAGATCTGCCTGCCTCTGCCCTTTGCCTCCATTGTGCTGGGATTTTCTTATCAGATGTAGAAATTGCAAATGTTTTTCTTAATCTCTGGGCAGTTTCTATGCTTTGTTCCTTTTATCTGTTGCTGTGCAGCAACAATGTACTTTAATAATATCCTGTTTCTCTCTTTATTTTTGCTGTCTGTACTTTTGTAGTCATGTCTACATCAATGTCAAGGAGATATCCTCTTAGGTTTTCTTCTTGTAGTTTTAAGTTTTAGGTCTTATGTTTATCTTTTTTCATTTTGCAAGGCTAAATAAAAAGGTTGTATGTTACCTTGGAGAACTGATCCCTTCGTCCTGATAACCTTCCTTCCTTTCTAGTCTCTCTCTGAACCAAGTACTTACTCCTAGTTTCTTTTTCTTTTCTCTTTTCCTGTCTTCTTCCCTTTTCTTCCTTTCCCTTTCCTTCCTCTCTTCCATTCCCTTCCTTTTTCTTTCTTCCCTTCCTTTTCTTCCTCTGTCCCCCCAGCTCTTTCTCTAGCCAAGTTTAACCTCTTGATCTTCTTGGCCTCCCAAGTGCTGGGATCCTTGGTTTGCTCCTGGTTTGTTTTGTTTTGTTTTGGTTTTTGTTTTTGTTTTTATTATGTTAGAATGGTGCATGTTCCTATACACATTCCCATATAGTCTGGTTTTCTTTGTTGTTGGTGTTGGTGTTTTGAGACAGGGTCTCACTACTACTATAGTTCACTGTGTAGACCAGGATGGCCTTGAACTCATAGAGATCCAGCCTTGAGCTCATAGAGATCCACCTGCCTCTGCCTCCTAGGTGCTAGGGCTAAAGTTGTGTACCACCATTCCTGACCCTAAATGTCTTTATAAATAAAGTGAGTTTCTTGGAAATAGTATGTTATTGGACTTTATTGTTTCTTTGTTCCTTGTTATTTTCGATGGACTGCTTATTTCTCCTCCATCATTGGTTATCTTATGGCCTCACACACATGTGAAAAGTACTGAGTCACAGAGATACATCCAGTTTATCAAACTCTGTTTTTAATTGATGTATTTAAACCTTTGAATATTCAAAATGAGTACTGACATAATTTATTAGTATATACTATATTTATTACAAATTGTACCTATTTATGGTGTATGATGTGGCATTTGAACATGTGTGTTAGTATTTAATGATCAGAATTGGGTAATTGGCATATCTATCACTCCAGATCTACATCATTTCTTTGCATTAGGAACATTTAAAATCATCTCTCTTAGCTAGTTAGAACATTCAATTAATTATTAACCCTTTATTTCTATTTTTGTCTCCCATTCAAGTTTGTATGTGTGTGTGTGTGTGTGTGTGTGTGTGTGTGTGTAAGCAGATGTGTTCATGTACAAGTGTGCATACTTCTGTGGAAGCTGGAGGTAAGTGTCAGGTCCCTTTTTCCTCAGTTGCTTTCCACTTTATTCTTGGAGACAAGGTCTCTCACTGATTCTGAAGTTCATCAGTTAGGCACAGCTTGCTGGCCAGAGAGCTCCTGTAGTCCTCTCACCCACCCCCAGTACTGGGGTTATAGACACTCATTGCTATACCCAGATTCTACAGAGATGGGGAGATCCAGACCCAGGTCGTCATGCATTTTACTAAGCCATCTCTCCAACCCTTCTTGTGCTTTTAATTAGTGTTTTATTATTCCATTTTCTTTCCTTTCTTATTGTATTAGCTGTTTGTCTTGTTACCTAAGGTAGGAAGGGGTTGTTGTTTTTTTTTTTCTTAACCGATCTAGCATATCAAAGTTTGTTTAAACTAGTATTGTATCATCTTGAACAAACTTTTCTGTTAGATTAATGATTTTTATAATTATGCACACCTAAGTGTGTTTTTGTTCTTTGATTTGATTTTAAGACAGGCTGGCCTCAAACTCCCTGTAGCGAAAGGTGATTTTGTACTTGTGATCACTGTGCTTCAATATCCCAAGTACTGGGACTACAGGCACACACCACCACAACAACCAGATATTGTGCAATGCTGGAATCCAACCCAGGGTTCTGTGCACATTGGGGAGGCATGCTACCAACTTAGCTAAATGCCCAGCCCTGTATTTTTTATGTAGAGGTATAGATATACTTATGTAACGTATAGGTGAATTTAATTAATAACAACAGTGATACAATAGAAGAAACCAAAATTAGTTTATTGTAAGGTATTCCTACGCTTAGACAACCAGTGAAGTAGTATAATGCTAATTTTAAAAAGAACTGAAGTAGTTTTAAATTTACAATGCAAATTCTAAGACAGTAGTAAATGTAAAAACAAAAGTATAACTGATACGGTGAGTGTGACGGTTAATACTGAATCACCAGGAGAGACAAGACTCTGGATGTGTCTTTGAGGGATTATTTTAATTAGGTTAATTGAAGTGTCACGACCCATCCTAAATGTGGTTGGTATCATTCTCTGAGCTGGTGTTCTCAACTGCATACAAAGGAGAAAGCAGCTGAGCACAGTATTCATGGGTCTCAGCTTTCTGAACAGCAGACACAATGTGACCACCTGCCTCGAGATCCTGCTACCTGGACTTATCTGTCTAATGTGAGCACTGCTGCAGTAAGCATAGGAAGGGTAAATATCTCTTCAAGAAAAAAGAGATTTTTCCTTACCTAGGTTAAAACTATGAAGCCATGTATGTCAAAGTCATATCTTGTAAATAATCATTTATTTTATCCATTAATACCAAATAAAATATACTGTGGAAAGACAAATAGAAACTAAGTGTTAATTACTGCATGTACAAGTTATTATATTAGATTGCTGACAAACGATATGTGTTAAATGTCCTGATAATATGAGGAGATAACACAATAACAATGTTTATGGTCTGGGTTATATTCTAAATTACTTAACTGCATTGTTTCATTCAGTCCTTAAAACTGTATAATATGGTAGTATTAGAATTGTGCCATTTGACTGAAAATTTGAGACATTAAGAAACTAGCCAGGTGTGGTGGTGCACACCTGTACTTCCCCCACTTGGGAGGCAGAGGCAGGCAGATTTCTGTAAATTCAAGTCCAGCCTGGTCTACATAGTGAGCTCCAGACCAGTCGAGACTACAGGGAAACCCTATCTCAAAAAGATTAAAAAAAAAGAAGAAAAAAAAAAGAAACTAAGTAACTAAAGGTTATATAATAAAACTAGAATTAAATGTATGCATTAATTTCAGAGTCTGGAAGAATTAGTCTACACCTTTTTATGTGATTCTATGGAGTTCTTTAATTCCATAGAGTTAAATCTATACAACAGAAATTGTATATAGGGAAAGGAGAAACAGCATTGAAGAGAAAAGCACAGTAGCATTATCTAATAATGCTTCAAGTATTTCTCTTTCTCAAAAGTACCATATAGCTAGAGAACAAAAACAGTGAAGCACACTGATTTGCACTAAGCATTTTTGTATGTTTTTGAAGAAACATATGTTAATTATATAAAATTTTTAGTCATAGAGAGGTATGATTATTTGAAGAATCAATAATAAAAAAGAACTCAAACTTCCAAGAATAGTAAAAGTTATATGTAATTGTGAATCCCAGAAAAGTTGGAGACAACAGTGTCTTCGCACCAGTCTGAGTATCAATTTACAAAGTTGATAAGGCAAAAAAAACGTGTTCTTAGGAGAGCTAAGACTTCGTCCCAGAGTATCTATTTCTAGTCCAGGCCTGTCAGCATTGCACAGTTTTAAATGGCTATAAATACAATAATTCAAGGAGTGCTTTCTTAAAATCATATAATCAGGATGGTACTTAATAATGAGTGTTTCCTCAGAATTCTGTCTTTCACTTTCCATGCTAGTCTCAAGATTTTACTCTGTCTTTACCTCCGACATGGCTTACTTAAAAGGAATCTGCACAGTCAAGGAATTATGTTGTTTTCCTGATGTTTTTGTTTATTTGTTTGTTTGATTTGTGTTTTTTTAGTCTTTTTGAGACAGGGTCTCCCTGTAGCCCCAGCTGTCCTTGAACTCACTGTGTAGACCAGGCTGGTCTTGAACTCACAGAGATCCTCCTGCCTCTGCCTCCCAAGTGCTGAGATTAAAGGCATGCACCCTTCACTCTGTATTTTAAGTAGCTGGTTTATGTTTATTGATATAATAATTGACATAATAATTGAAATTGTTTGGGTTACTTTATGTAAATAATTAAAAAGCCTCAGAACATTTATATTTTATTGCACTCATATATATAACATTCATTTCTGATAATCATTGTAATAATCCTGTTTACATTTCTTCTAAACCTCATTTTTTACATTTCTTCAGGCCTCTCTACTGGTCATTTTGCCTGGGCATTTCACTCTGTAGCAGAAGAAGAACTGCTGAATATGTTGCCAACAATGCAGAAAGATGATCCCACCTGGTCTGAACTGAGAGCGATGGGCGTGGGGTGGTGGGTCCGGAATACCTGCATCTTACGCAAATGCATAGAGAAAGTAAGTGTTTATTTTGTTGTAAAGAATGCCATTATATTTGGGGTATTTGTTTAAATGGCCTCCTATATCTCCTCTGCTATTAGTTACTCCATTTTGTTTTAGAAACAGCATTATAGTGTGTGTGTGTGTGTGTGAGAGAGAGAGAGAGAGAGAGAGAGAGAGAGAGAGAGAGAGAGAGAGTGATTGGGGATTGAACTAGATCTTTATATATGCCAGGCAAGCATTGTACCACTGAGTAATGTCCCCAGTCATCATTTTCTTTTTATTTTTAATGGTTTCACTAAGTTGCTCAGGCTGGCCTTAAACTCATTCTGTAAGGTAGGGCTTGATTGGTGCAATCCTTTTGCCTCAACCTCTTGAGTGGTTGTGATTACAGGTCTCAGCTACCAGGCCTAGCTATCTCATAGCTTTTTGAATAGTCTTAATATTTTACTTGCTAGTATATTTCTGATTTTTACAGAAAATATAGTAGTTATTGGAAAATATAGTAGTTCAGAGGAGCTTGTGATGAAAAGTGATAGTCTTGTCACTGTTTCTGTGTGTCCCCCACTATTATAATTTGGTTTTACTATTAGTCAAGTATACACATGAGTGTTTATATGCCTTTTAAACATTTTAACATAGTAATAGTTAACATGTGGCAGTCTTATATATGAGAGGAATTTGTTCACTTACACACCAGTTCTATGAAAGATTGACCAATATTTTCTAATTGTAGGTAGCCAAAGCAGCCTTTCGTAGGAATAATGATCCTTTAGATGCTGCCATTTTTTACCTCGCAATGAAAAAGAAAGCTGTGATTTGGGGATTATATAGGTAAGTAAAAAATTGAGTTTCAGCTGGGCGTGGTGGCGCACACTATTAATCCCAGCACTCTGGAGGCAGAGGCAGGCAGATCTCTATGAGTTCAAGGGCAGCCTGGTCTACATAGTGAGTTCCAGGACAGTTGGAGCTACAGGGAGACCTTATCTCAAAAAGACAAAAAAAAAAAAAGATCTTTCATTTGGAATGAAGTAATACATAACATATGTTCTTGATGAGTACATAACTCTTATTGTTTTGTGTTTAGAGAGATGTGTTCTATAGTGGAAGAGACCAGATCATGTCTCTTCAATTAGTTTTGGTATTTATCTGTCAAAAAACATACTTTTTGCTTATTGTAAGAATATTTCCTCCAGCACCAAGGGGCAGAGGAAGGAAAGGGGAGTGGAGAACAAATTTGTCAAGGTGTATTTGCATTGGATTTAGGAAAGGCTGGACTAGTGGGCTCTGGAATAAGCATCCTATCCTCTGCTCATTGAAAGCACATGGGCCAGGATATCCATCAAAACTAATCATGGGGCTATCGTCCTCTTTACCTTTGTTTTTCAGAGGACTTGGTAAACACAGTTACCGTAAATAGTTCATTATTTTTTTGAGGTTCTGTTTCAGGAAAAAATTTTGAATATTTAATGAGTTTTCTAAGAGACTAAAATTTTAGGATTGTTTTCCATCAGGGCAAATTCCTTTGATTTTGGTTACCAAAGTCATTCCTATGAGGACAGGATGAGATTTTAATCGTAAGGTAGAACAAAAGTTAGTATAAATTATCTTAATGTAATATATAGTAGTGTGGTTATTTTACATGAACTTAAAGGTGATTTTTTTCAGAGTGCTGTTAATATAGTTTGAAAAAGAAGAATTTTCAAATAACCTGAGATTTATATATGATATGATATACTTACATATATAGTAAATGCTTATTTAATATTATTTTACTGAGAAAAGACAGATGTAGAGATTTATGAACTGCCAGATACTTTGGGTTTTATTGACTCTTAACTTTTGTGGGGGGATAGGAGGTGGGAAACCAGGTCTTGGTATGTAGCATAGGCTAGCTTCAATCTTGCCACCTTTCTGCTTAAAAGTCCCAGTTTTCAAGACCTAGGTGTAGAAGACTACTTCCAAAATGATATTCTAAAATTTTCATGCTTTCTTTATAGATCTCAGAAAGATGCCAAAATGACACAGTTTTTTGGACACAATTTTGAGGAGGAGAGGTGGCGTAAAGCAGCTTTGAAAAATGCCTTTTCTTTACTAGGAAAACAAAGGTTTGAACATTCTGCAGCATTCTTTCTTTTAGCTGGGTGCCTCAGAGATGCAGTTGAGGTAATGAATTGAACCTTCTTTTAAAATTAGCATTAAAATTCCTCTAAGCAGTTCATTGCAGTGTTAAAACTTTGTTTTTTATTTCAGTAATAGTAGAAATAATATAATACTAAATGCCTAAATTACCTAATAATATTTAACAGCTTCTAAAATTTTATCATTTAGCTTGAATGGTATTTTACAAAATGAGGATAAAGCAGGTTTTGATAATTTGTATAATGGGTAATTCATATGACTTAAAATATTTACAGATTTAAAAAATGAAAACATTGCTGGGTATGGTGGCACACACCTTTAATCCTAGCACTTGGGAGGCAGAGGTAGGCAGATCTCTGTGAGTTTAAGGCCAGCCTGGTCTACATAACAAGTTCCAGGCCAGCTGAGACTAAAGAGAGACCCTGTCTCAAAAGAACCACATCTGTTGTGTCAATATACATATCTCTGACTCTTTTCCTTGATGACCTCTTCAGTGATCGTTGTCCAGTAAGTCTTTAAAACAATAATCTGTGCTATAGAATTTCTATTTCAGTTTGTTCTTTGCTTGGTCTCACAGGTAAGTCAAATAAGCTTTTAATTCAGAAACAGTCTGCTCAACTGTACTGAGAAGAATAAGAGATTCAAAAGTGAAATATAATATGTAGCTTTAATTTGTACTGTATAGAATTACCCGATATTTCCTCAGGCTGATTTTTTTTTTTGTAAATATATGTTTAGTAATAGCAAATAAATTTGCAAATATTAATATAAATGTTACGTAAATTTGCTAAAGCAAGCAATATATATGTAATTCTTATATTTCTTGCTTGCTGATTTGGAAATTAATAAATCCAATAAATCCTTACATGTTTATAGTTAGTAATTTGAGTTTGTCTTAAAATAAAAGCTTCCTCTGTTTATTTATTAACAATATTTCTTTTTTAAAGGTATGTCTTGAAAAACTGAAAGACATTCAGTTGGCTCTTGTAATATCAAGACTGTATGAGTCTGAATTTGATAAATCAGCAACATATAAATCTATTTTACACAAAAAAGTTCTGGGAATTGATTCTCCTGTCAATGAACTTACTTCGCTGAACATGAATGTACATTATGATCCTTTTCTCCGGAGTATGGCGTATTGGATTTTAGAAGATTATAGTGCTGCTTTAGAAACATTGATAAAGCAACCAGTTAGGGAGGATGATGGTAAGCTGAACTTCTAAGATGTTCATCAGTAAAAGTATTATTAGTATTTGCTTGATATGTTGGATCACTGTCTAGTCTAGTGGTAATACAACACATAGAATTTTTGGTCTTTGTGATATCATGGTTTAGTTGAAAGTATAGGTTTATAAATATAATTTTGGATTTTTGTTTTCAAAAGGATGAACCATTTGAAAACCAAGAATGTTAGATTTTCTAATTTTTTTAAAATAAATGTGTTGATCATAAATATTTGGAACATTTGAATTTAAGTACTTTGAAGAAATGATGATATAAAGCCAGTTTTTTTAAACTTAGATTGGATTATTATGCTTGTTAATTGTTCCAGTTTTATAATTATTTTATTTTATTTTATTTATTTTGTATGTGTATGAATGTACTGTCTGCATGCAGGTCTGTGCACCCGTGTCATGCAGTACTGCGGAGGTCAGAAGAGGGCGTCAGATCCCCTGGAACTGGAGCTAAAGACGGTTCTCAGCCACCATGTGGGTGCTGTGGATCGAACCTGGGTCCTCTACAAGAGCAGTCAGCGCTCTCAACCGCTAGGCCATCTCTCCAGCCCCAGTTTTATAATTCTTATAAGGAAAGCAATTCAGTGTAAAGAAAGTTAACTTAAACTCTGTAATTACTGTATATAGGTGGAGAGTATGTATTCCATATTTTAGAGTAATATAAAATTAATGGAGGAAAATGTGAATTTCTAAGCATAAAAAAAAGACTGAGAGAAAGATGCAGGACAGTTATGGCAGAATGCACAATCTCGGGGGGGGGCGGGGAATATGCCTAAACTGCATTGAAAAATTATGTCTGAAATACACAAAACATCATTAAAAGCACACACACACACACACACACACACACACACACACAAAGGAAGTTGACTTAAATGATGTGATTAGATCTTAAGCTAGTAGCCAGAGAGATGACTCAGAAGTTAAAACACCAGCTACTCTTGCCAAGGATCTGGGTTGAGTCCCAGCATCTACACGGCAGCTAACAGCTGTCTATAACTCCAGTTCCGGGACATCCAGTGCCCTCTTTTAGCCTCTCCAGACACTGCACAGCATGGGTACTCATATACATGGAGACAAAACAATCATACACATAAAATAAAAAGAAAGAAATCAAAACTTTTAAAAAAAAAAAGAAAATCTTAAGCTAAACAAATTCTTGACTATTTTGTTCATGAAATGAAGGACTTAGAGGTTATTTTAAGTGTACCCATTAGAGCTCTGCTTCTGATTTCTTTATAGGCATTCTTTCTGCTAGTGTATTCCTAGAGCCTAGTATAAAATGAAATTTTTCTATGCATTCATATGCAAATGGTGGGTTTTAGTTTTCTAGTAGTTTTCCATAGATGGGATTAAATTATATTTGATAGCTGGTTTGGTAGGTATTATGTCGTTAGGAATAATAAGTTGAATAGCTTCTAGTTGATAACTTTTTTGTATGGTACCATTTAATCAGGAAGTATCATGTACTTTTCTAGACTTAGGAGAAAATCATGATACTCATTTCTTCAAGTTTCATAGCCATCTGAGTTAAGGATTTTCCATCTTGTCTCTTCATAATGAAGGAGGAAAACAAAGCATCATTTTGTTAAGCCTCCATATATTTGTGTTTTAAAAATAAATACACGTGTGTGGTTGGGAGGGGGATTAATGCACAACCACATACTCTTAGAACCATTCTGAATTCTTCTAGAAGAGATGATAATAGTGCCAGGATGATGATAAGACTAGAATCCAAGAGAATGGGAATGAGATCATTTTAGTTTGACTAGACAGGACTGTTTTTGATATGGAGTGTCAAGAAATTGGGAATTAAGGGTAACTCTGAGTTTTCATCTTGGTGAATGATATGATGGAGTATTTAATTGGATCAGGAACCCTTCTCTGATTAGATGATCTTCAGCCAAAAACTAGTTGAAATAAGCAAGTCAGTCAGTGGAGATATCTGAACATAGGGTTGTTTTTGCCAGGGGCACAGTAAACACAGAGGCTATGAGACAAAAATATTTGTATTTAAATAGAAATGAGACAGGGACTTCAGGAGATGGGAGTTCAGGTTTTCAGATGAAATTGGGACTGGAGATAGAGATGTGCAAGCTAACAGCCTGTATATAGTCTTTAAAATCATGAGACTATTATGAGTTCACTATGGGATGTAGACAGAAGAGTTCACAAACTAAACCCTAGGACACTGTCAGCATTCAAAGGCAGAAAGTCAGAACTAGCAAGTCAGCCTGAGGAGGTGTGGTATGTCCAGGGAAGACCCAGAAAAGAGCTGAGGATGCTACCTGAAAAGTTTGGTTCATTTGGAAATGGCATGAGCTTTGGTTTTTTGTGGTGTCTGAATGCATTTCTTATGAATATGCTCTAGTCTGTTCAATGCTATGGATTAGGGTTTCTATTAAAATTTGTTCAAAGACCAGGTAAAGATTCCTTACATAGAAAAGGGAATATCCTACAAATATAACTTCTCAGTAAAGATCTTAAAGAACTTCTCTCTGCTCATAAAATGAATTTACTTTCAGATCAAATCCTGACGTCAGCCTGTAACCCTGCAGTTTTTAATTTCTACAACTACCTAAGAACGCATCCTCTTTTGCTAAGACGGCATTTTGGATCATCTGATACATTTTCTACACACATGGGTTTAACCAGAAAAAGTGGACTGGCAGGAACGATTAATTTAAGTGAAAGAAGATTATTTTTTACTACTGCCAGTGCTCATCTGAAAGCTGGCTGCCCCATGTTGGCTTTGGAGGTATTATCAAAAATGCCCAAAGTCATTAAGAAAACAAATCCTTTTTGTAGAGCATCTAGTTTTCTTATGAGTAAAGATTCTTCACTTAAGTTGGATGCAAGAGAAGATAAGTCTTCTGCTGTTGACTGGTCACAGTCACTGATGAATGGTTTTGAATCTTCTTCAGAGGGCTCTTCAGAGAAGCAGTCAAACTCCACTCTTTCTTTTGATTGGAGCCAACCAAGTTTTGTATTTCAGGATGACTCTCTGGAATTGAAATGGGATAGTGATAACGAGGAAGCAAATGAAGATCCCCCTATTTCTATGAAAGAAGTAAAACCTTTACAGAGAAAAGTAGATGAAAAATTAGATGAAATAAGCAATTTTACAGACTCTTTTAGCACACTAGATGAAAATGACATTTTAGATCCATCAGAAGATATTATTGCTGTTCAGTTAAAATTTAGAGCATGTTTAAAGATCCTTACAGTAGAGCTTCGTACTTTATCTACTGGCTATGAAATTGATGGTGGAAAATTGCGTTACCAACTATACCACTGGCTTGAAAAAGAGGTATTAGCTCTTCAAAAGACTTGTGACTTTTGCCCAGATGCTGAAGAACCACAATCCACATTTGGTAAAAGTAGAGAAGAATTTGAATTAAATGAAGAGGCTGATGATTTGTATCACCAAACAAAAATGAAACAAATGAGAGGCTTTCAGGAAAAAAGACAGTGGCTCTTAAAGTATCAGTCACTCTTGAGAATGTTTCTCAGTTACTGCGTACTTCATGGCTCTCATGGTGGGGGTCTTGCATCTGTGAGAATGGAATTGATTTTACTTTTACAAGAATCCCAGCAGGTATGTAGTTTTCAATCAGTAAAAAGTAGTTAAAGCCTCAAATAGCTTCTGGTGTATTTTTGGTTTTAAAATATTAAAACTTTCTTTGTTAAAATGGCTTTAAAGAATCTATGTGCATAATCATATCATGAATGAACTTGTGGGGCTTTGTGTGTGTTACAGTTGAACACTTCTGTGTCGGGCTTTATGATTTGCTTGATTTGTGTTACTGCAGTCTCACATTCACCTTCTAGGATGATGACCTTCACCTTACTGAGATGTAATTAAGGGTGTTATCATTCTAAGCTGTCATTTTTGGAACATTACCTTCTTGGACCCTTTCTTAAGTTATATGCACTCTGGGTGTCTTTAATTCTTTTAAAAAATATTTTATTATTTTTATTTCATGTGTATGAGTATATTGCCTCCATGTATGTAAGTGTACCCATGTTGTACAATGTCCGTGGAGGTCACAAGATATTGTCAGATTCCCTTGAAACTCAAGTTATGGATTGTTGTTAGCTACCATGTGGGTGCTAGGAATCCAACCTGGGTCTTCTGTAAGAACAGCCAATGCCCTTAACCACTTAACAATCTCTTTAGTTACCCCCACCCCCAGGTCTTTTGAAGTTTTTTGAAAAATCCCTTTGAATTACTTAAGCAATAGATTATAACTAAATTTTTCAATTAATTTTATTTCTGTTTGGTTTTAAGGAAACAGGAGAACCACTATTTCCTAACCCACTATCTGAACAAACTTCAGTGCCTCTCCTCTTTGCTTGTACAGCCAGTGCCAAAACAGTAGTTGCCAACCCATTACTGCACCTTAGTAACCTAACCCATGATATTCTTCATGCCATAATAGATGTTGAGTCACCTCCTCATCCTGAGAGCCAAAGCAACAAAGTAAGTATGCTTGGTTCCAAGCATTATATCTTTGTCATTAGCATATATTATTTATACAAAATGGTAGGTTTCATTGTGACATTTTCACATATGTATATAATATACTTCAATGATATTTCACACACACACACACACACACACACACACACACACCCCTGTGAGCTCCTGGTTTCTCCTCTCTCCCTGTAGGCTCCCTTGTACTTTCAAGTATTTGTCTGAGTCTGGCTTATTTTCTCCATATGAGTATCTCCAGTTTGATTTAAGTGTTTAATTTACCTATATAGAGTGATAAAAAGATAAATATTAAGCCTTTCTAAAAAAATTTAAACATTAAACGACATAGTATTTATTATTAGTTGTGATTTAAGGAAATCTTTTTATAGACCAGATTTATTATATTAACTAACATATTATAGGATACTTCCATTTTTTTTTTCAGATTAGAGTGCTAGTTATTTATAGTCTTCTCTAGTTTCATCAACATTAGATAAACATGGCTCGCAAAATGGATCAGTGAGTAAAGGTGCTTGCTACCAAGGCTGATGACCTAAGTTCAATGACTGAGAGCAACATAGTGGGAGAAAATAACCCATTCCTGTAAGTTGTCCACTGACTTCCACAAGCACATCATAGCACACCTGTATCTACATGTTCATGCACATACCTTTACACATAAGAGAATAAATGTAACTGTTTAATTTTATTTTATTGTATTTGTTGATGTATCTGTATGTCATGGCACATATGTGGTGATCAGAGGACAATTTATGGGATCAGTTCTCTTTCCACCATGTAAGTCTGAGGAATCAAACAAACTGTCAGGCTTAGGGGCAAGAGCCTTTCTTTACCTTCTGAGCCATCTCACCATCCTTTAACTTTAATTGTAGGAAACTGTGATGTTGTTGCATTATCTTCTACTACCTTTTAAGTATCTTTTGTTGTTTAAGAACACTGAAACATTAATGGGTTAAAAGAACTTCTATTTTATTATGATTCCATGAGCTGGCTCATTAGTTCTTCTGATTTCAACTAGCTTGGGTAATCTCTGAACTCTCTAATTCATTCTTGGTCTGCTGGTAAGTGACCAGATTCTAGGTAATCTAGAGCAGCCTCATTTACATTTCTGGTTGTTGACATGGCTAACAATAAAATTATGATTATATGTGTTTCATATATTGGCAGGCAAGCCTAGTATGATAGACTGGGCTGCGTAGAGAAATTGAACCAATAGGATATGTGGAGAGGAAGACAGAAAAGAAAAGGGAGGTCTGCAGGATAGTTTAGGTTGTCAACTTGACAGACCTGGGAAACACGAACCTCAACTGGAGAATTTCCTCTATCAGATTGGTGTGTGGGTATGTCTGTGAGGCATTTTCTTTATTGATGAGTGATGTAGGAAGACCCTGTGGGCATGTCACCCCTGGATAGGTGGTCCCGGGTTGTATAAGAAAGCAAACTTAAGCACAGGCCAGAGGAGCAAGCCAGTAAGCAGCATTCCCCAATGGCTTGTGCTTCAGTTCCTGCCACTAGGTTCCTCCCTGAATGCCTACCCTGGCTTCCCTCAGTGAAGGGCTGTACTGTAAGCTGAATTAAATCCTTTCTTCCTCAGGTTGGTTTTTGGTCAGTGTTTTATCACAGCAACACAAACCAGACTAGAACAGAAGGGAAAGATTGAGATTGATTGCAAGGAATTGGCTTACATTACTGTTGGCTCTATGATTTGCAGATGGTAAACCAGGAACTCAGAAGAGCTGATATAGTGTACTTCTTTCTAGTACAGGGTCAAAGACTTAAAAAATAAGTTATAGTCTGAAAGTAAATAGTCTTGACACCCAAAAAGAGCTAATGTTTCAGTTTGTGTCTGAAGACAAGAAAAAACAAAAATAAAGAACAGTATCTGTTCAATGCAGTGAGGCAGGAAAAGTTGCCTCCTACTGTCTGTTATTTTCAGGCCTTCAATTGAGAGGGAAAGCTATCTTAATCAGACTGCTCATTCTTTTGGCAGTACCCTCACAGACACTTGGAATAGTGTTTGTCCGAATGTCTGTGTACTTCATGGCCCAGTAACACTTTGTTTCTGCTTTTTTTTTTTTTTCACATGATAATTGCAGGGCTTTAAGAGTACAAGTTAGAATTTTCAAGACCCCTTGGGGTGTAAGTTCAAGGCCCACACGTAACTTCTCTTTGGTCCTCTTGGTCAAAGAAGTCACAAAGCCAGACAGCATTCAACAAGAAAACTAGATTGATTCCAATTCCTTTTTTTAAGTTAATTTTTATTGAGTACATTTCATACAACAATTCTTAATCAAATTTAGACTCATTCCCCCATCCATGCCTACCCCTCATGCCCCCCCCACCCCATCTCCCGCCAGAGCTCATGGATTCTGTCATACATGTTAAGTCCTGTCTTGCATCTTTTTCTCAGTCTTTTATAACCTTTTCGATGCAGAAGTTTGCTGTTTTGGTCAGTTCTTTGAATAGGTTTTTCACTCTCTTTTTTTGTTCCCTTTAATTTTATATTATTCCAAAATATGCATATATATATATATACTCCACACATAAATCAAAATTACAAAGTCTGAAAATAAACTAGAGGTTAATTCTAAAACATGTTTAAGGATTCACATTTTAACAGTAAAGTTGCATGCAGGTAAAAAGAAGTATAACTTTACATTCTTTTTTTATTTTTAGAATATGAATACATATCTTCTACCCATATATGGTAATTACAATGTGTGAATATAAGTGGTGGGTCAATTCTAGAGCCCATTAAGAGATTCACATTGTAATAGCACAGTTGCTTTCAGATACAATGAAATATAACAATAACATTGCTCAGTTTGCCTGCCAACTGGGGATTTGGTGTTAGCATCCATGAATGAGGGAAACCATTTGCCTTTTTTTTTTCTTTTTTTTTTTTCTTTTTTTTTTTTTTTTTCTGGGACTGTGTTCCTTCACTTAGCATAAAGTCTGAGTTCCGTCCATTTACCTGCAAAGTTCATGATGTCATCTTTCTTTACCACTGCATGATTCCAATTCTACATTGGGGAAACTGCAAAATACTGTGATCATCTTTACATTCTGCCATATATGATCTTTCCCATCCTCAGTTATTTATTTTTTTCTTTTTTTTTCCATCCTCAGTTATTTATATCTTTTCATCTCAGATCTTGTGGACAATTGGATCCAGAAAAGAACAATTAGATTTTTATCTGGCAGTACCCATTTTTATCCCATGAGATTGTTGCTTTGTAACTAGTCTTTTCATCGTCTGCTTTCTTCTGCCTTCATCTTCATCCTTGGTTCTGCTATTGTAGCTCCTGGCATGCTAGGTTAAAATCCTCTTCTTAAAGAAATACTTGACTTCACTGCCTTTCAGTTACTGTCTTTCCTGACTTCCCTTTCTCCTTCCTCTAAACTCTCATTTTCAGATAACTGAAATATTACTGTGTTTCCCTGTGACCTGTCCACAGGTGAACTGTCACTTGTCAGTCTGTGTCTTCATGTTCTGCTTAAGGAAAAGCAGTTTGAGTTTCAGAGAGTGCACTTGAAATGCATGGTTCATACTATACTGGATAGCTGGCATTTGTTCCCCTTTGCTCTTGTCAAAGAGACTTGGTAGCAGTTGTGTGCTTATAATTTCTGCCAAGAGACTCTTGTTTTTTTCTTTAACTTTCCTGTGGAATGACTTCTGTAGGAAGAAACGTTTGTTCCAGGAAAAAAAAAAAATAAGAAAACAGCTTATAGAGGCAAAAGCGTATTCACTTTTTAAAAATGCTAATTATACTTGGTCTGGAAAAATTATACCTAAAATTTTATATTTAAAGCAATTTTTTGTTGTTTTTTTTTTCCAGGTATATGTAATGCATACTTTAGCAGCCTCACTTTCTGCTTGTATTTATCAGTGCCTTTGTGGTAGTCATGACTACAGGTAAATATTGTAAAATTTAAGAATACTTGCAGTAAACAGTAGTGTTTCCTGTCTTACTATTAACTTACATCTATAAATAGCATTTTGTTTTCAGTAAGGCAGAAAGCACATGGCTGAGTTACTGAGTGCTTTTTTGGATGTTTGAAATTTCAGTCTATACATTTATGACAAAGGAGTCTGAAGCCTTATTTATGTAACTTACTTAGCAGCTTGTTATTGGTCACTGCCTCATGATAATTTAAAAATGAAAAAACTAAGGACTCTTTCCTTTAAGTCATTGAAGTTTAAAACAGATAAATAAATTGATAAATAAGCAGCAGTACTTAAATGGTAAGTTGTATAATTTGGCACATAGTAAACAGCCTGAGGTGCATAGAAAAAGAAGTAACTGACCTGCAATTGAGAAACATTTCACATTTCATATTCTAGTTCCAGTATAATTTGTTTAAAACTTTTAATCGTTTTTTGGTACTCTGAGGTCTATGATTGTTTTCAGACATAGATACTCTAGCATTGTTTAAATATTATCTGTCTTAAGCCTTTGATCCCAGCACTTGGGAAGCAGAGGCAGGCGGAGCTCTGTGAGGTCAAGGCTAGCCTTCCAGGACCGCCAGAGCTACAGAGAGACCCTGTATCAAAAAAAAAAAAAAAATATATATATATATATATATATGTATATTATCTGTCTTTTATTTCCTACCCTATGAGACAGATAATGGAATTTATTCATCCATCTTGTTTTTCTTTAACTTTCATGTATTCTTTTTATCTCTTTTGATTTATTTCAGGGCAAATCCTGGTCTTATTTTCTAGATATTGATGCATTCCTTCATAATATGCTACCTTCTATCTAGGCACAGTTTATATTTTAGAAATTCTTTTCCATTTTTAAGACTTTGAATTGATTTTTTAAATTTATATATAATAATTGTACATATTATGCAGTACATTGTGATATATTTTTGATATAATGAATACAATGTCTAATGATCAACTCTGAGTAGTTAGGCTTTATCATTCTTTCTGGTAAGAAGATTCAAAATCCTCTCATAGCTATTTTGAAATAAAGTATTAACTATAGTTGCCTACTGTACAATAGAATATCAGAAATTATTTCTTCTATCTAACTGAAAATTTGAACCTACTAAACAGCCTTTCTGTGCTCTCTTCCCTCATTTCCCCAGTCTCATAACCACTGATTTACTCTACTTCTATGAGATAACTTTTCTAGATTCCAAACATGAGTGGCAGTATTTTCCCTTCTGTGGCTGACTTAGTCCTAGAAGGCTCATTCATGTTGCCATAAATTACAGGATTAATGATTATGTCTTTTTTTTTGTTTGTTTGTTTTTGTCTTTTTGAGACAGGGTCTCCCTGTAGCTCTGGCTGTCCTGGAACTCACTTTGTAGACCAGGCTGGCCTTGAACTCACAGAGATCCACCTGCCTCTACCTCCCAAGTGCTGAGATTAAAGGTGCACATCACCACACCCGGCAATGATTATGTCTTTAATTTCCAGTGCAAGTTACTCAAAAGCCAGGTCACAAGGTAGCTCTTATAGTAGGTTTTATAAGCAGTAGCTCAGTCAACAGAGGCGGGGGGACATGGCCAGGAAGGTAGAGAACTGTGTTTTATTTTATTTAATCATCTTCTGTATTTCCTAGTAGTACATTTTACCTGTTAGGAAAGACCTAACAGGTAAAATCTGATCCTTTCTGCTTTCTTAGTGGATAAATCAAGAGTTTAACTATGGCAACTTTAAGGTAAGGATGGGGTCTGCATATTCATCTCCACAAGAGGATAGATGCTGGGTGTTGGGGATTTCTACCCCAATTTTGTGGTGAAGTGAGTCTATGCCTAAGTGTGAGATGGCCAATTTAATAATTGTGTTTTCTCAGCTGTCTAGTGTCTGGGGAGTTCTTAACTGGTTTCTGACTTTCTCCGAGGGCATTGATCCGTTGGTAGATGTTTATTTGGTGCATTTATGAGTGGAGGGAGAATCCAACTCCATCATATACATACTATCTTTAAATCATTGCTTCTACTTTTATAGTTTTTGTGCTTTGACTTTTTAAAAGTTCTTTGGATGGTCCATACTTTTTGAATGTTCTTATTAGTTTGCTTCTCTGGGTAAAGAGATGTTGGTGATTTTTGTTGTCTCATACACGGAATCAGCTTTCATTGCTGTTGAGTTTTGGTTGTTGGCCCATCTTACCTGTATGTGTTGTCCATGGGTAGCTCCAGCTGCTACTCTGATTGCATATTCCCAAGGTGACTTCAATTTGATTTCTTTGAGCCTGAGTTCATTTTATGTTATCAAGTATTGCTTCATTTTCATCAACATGTTTTTATCTTCCTGCTCTTTTTATAGGTTTACTCTAGCAGCTGGCTGAGCAGGTTTTTTGTTTTGTGTTTGTTATTACTCTGCTATCTTGAATCAGGAAAGTAAAGCCAAAGACTATTAACAAATGTGTCAAATTTTATCAGTGAGATTTGCCAATTAGAATAGATTTAAGCAGTATGTGTAAAGTTTACTGAATGTATAGGATGTCTGGAGTGTCATTTTTCTAGCATTTTGTAAGTTCTTTGCGCTGTTTATTAACATAATGTTTTCATAATTTATCCAACGCTGTTAGTTTATTTAACTTCCAAACTGCCCATTTGTGTATCTGTTTACCTAATTTAATTTTCAAATATGTAATATGATTGCTCATTTGCCTTCGTAGTATGATATACATGATTTAATCATTAAGAACGATATGATAGGGGCTGGAGCGATGGCCTAGTGGTTAAGAGCGCCGACCGCTCTTGCAGAGGACCCGGGTTCGATCCCCAGCACCCACATGGCGGCCGAGAGCCGTCTGAAACTCCAATTCCAGGAGAACTCCAGTTCCAGGGGAGTCTGACGCCCTCTTCTGACCTCCGCGGCGTTGCACGTCACAGGTGCACAGACTTGCATGCAGACAGTACATTCATACACATACGGAAATAAAAAAATAAAAAAAAAAAGAACGATATGATAAAATTGTGTGTGTTAGATTCTTCCTCCAGAGTATAAATGTTATATTTTCCATTATGTGTTTAGTACCAGGTTCAGTGCCTGATGTAGGGTAGGCAGCCATTAAATATTAAATTGAGTCTAGACTTACTTCATTTCAGTCATATAACCTTGTTTTAAAGTCCTACATACAAGCTGTTTCTTGTAGCCCAAAGGGATACAGTTTCTTTGTACCTATTCTTTGTCTTTTCACTAAATACTTGTAAAACTGGCCAGATTTGTTTTAACTTAGAAAATTTGTGTATTTATACCTCAGAGGATATTGTTTTAAGATAGTCTAGCATTTTAGAACGTATAACTTAGACATAACAATAATATAATTAATAAAAATTTCTGTTTAGGATAATTAAAAACTAAAATTTGGAATACACATGAACTTCATTATGGATTTAAATATTGTTTCCTTTTCTTAGTTCGTTTCAAACAAATCAGTTTACTGGAATGGTGTACCAGACATTGCTGCTTCCCCATCGACACTCTTTGAGAACAGGAAGCTTAGATGAATCAATAACTCCCAATACATCACCAGCCCAATGGCCAGGTATAAATAATTTACATATATAAGAACTATTTCTTAACCTTACCAAAAATATTAAATGGGTAAAAGGTTAAAAAAAGAGATTTGGGTTGGTTTTAACATATATGACAATCATTGTTAAATATTGATAGAATTTACACTGTTACAGGTTCTATAATTACATTTTAATTTAATAGCAGAAAGATCTTGTTGCACAACCTTTAGCAAATACTTTGCAATTATTTGAAATTAGTATTTCCTTGATCATTATACTAAAATAATTTGGATTTTGTTAAACCATTTCTTGAAGAATTTTGCTTTTGTCATAATAAAAAATACTTAAGCCATTAAAATTTTATTTAGGAGATCTAACACTAATTTTAGATGTTCAGTTTATCTGAATTAAACAAATATGTAGTTGCTCTTTATGAATCTAGAAAATGAAATATTTAATACCAGTACAGTAAATTTTTTTTATAAAAATTCAAAAGAAAGAACATAGGTAATTTTTAAATATAAGAAGTTTATTGTTAATAACAACTAATTTTGGTTTTTGTTCTAGGAATAACATGTCTAATTCAACTTTTGAATTCTTCTGGTGAGGAAGCCCAGTCAGGACTTACAATCTTACTTTGTGAGATTCTCACAGCAGTGTATCTCAGTCTCTTCATCCATGGCCTTGCAACCCATTCTAGTAATGAACTGTTTCGGATTGTAGCCCATCCTCTAAATGAAAAAATGTGGTCTGCAGTGTTTGGTGGAGGTGCACATGTTCCCAGCAAAAAACAGACACACTCAAAAGTTTCATCCAGTAAGTCATTTCTCTCTCTGTCTCCCTGTCTCTATCACTCCCTTTCTCATTTTTTTAAAGCTGAAGCTTTATTCATCTGAATCATAACATTGTCAAATCTAATTACATTTTAATATTGTTGTAACCTCTTACACAATATCATCAACAAACAGTATTGTGATATAAATGAAGTGTTAAAGTTACTGATGCAGTTTTCAATCTTTAAGATACTCGTACACTGATGATTAGAGTATGTACTATAAATTTACTGTCTTTTATTATTAAATTTTTTGTTTCTTTGAAATTCACTGTAATGTTGGTTTTTATTCTATCCCAAATACAGACTCTCTTTTCTTTCTTTGGCAGGAAGGCACTTTGCTATGCCTAGCCCCCAGCAGGTAGTGGTATTCTCCATGGAATGTGTGGGCTTTTCCAAAGCTTTTTCAGCCATCAGTTCCCATAGCTCTCCCACTCTTGCAGGCAAGATCTTAGCTTTAGATATAGGATTTTCAATTTAGCTTGCTTTGTGTTGTTTTTGAAGGGTTGAGTAGACTGGGATAGTTTGTTTTGTTTGGCATTTATGCAAAATTGACAGATTTTCTTTAACCAAGCCATATTTTTGATTTCAAACAATGATTAGCATTTTCGAAAACTATTTTCTCTATTTCATTTGGTTTTTACATACTCCATTTTGGATATTTTGTGGTTCTTAACTTTTAAGTATACAAAAACAAAAGAAAATATTAGTGCTAATCATAAGAAATCATACTATGGTTTGTAGTGACTGGAAAAGCATTTTACATGAGGCTGCTCTATGGTTTGCATATTATGACTGGCCATTAGAGTTTTTGGATTTCTAAGTGTTCATAATACCAAGTAAAGTAAATATTTTAAACAACTGTATCCTCAGTTAATTTTAATGTTAAAACTACATATACTGTAGTTGAATAAAATTGAAACAACACGCTTTCTGAATTTGAAAAGAATTTGCATGATATTTTCTAATTTTCTACCTTCTGTTTTTGTGGCTTATTAACACACATGATAATGTTGATTTTTCCAGTTTTGAGGATTATATGAACTAGATTTAGGACTTGATATGCTAGTAAAAAATTTTTTTAAATGCTCTTTTAAAGAAACCCTTGTGCAAACATTTAAGAGAGAAGCCCAGGCTGGAGAGATGGCTCAGGGGTTTAGAATGCTGACTGCTTTGTAGAGGACCCGAGTTTGATTCCCAGCACCCATATGGCGGGTAACAACCATACTTAACTCCAGTTGCAGGGGAATCTGATGCCTTCTGACCTCCACGGGAATTGCATGGCACGAGTGCACTTACATACATGCAGGCAATACATTCATACACATAAAATAAAATAAAATAATAAATAAAATATTTTAACAAGAGAGAGAAGCCCAGCAAGATTATCTGTTTAGAATTTAATCCACTCCCCCCCTACCATTCACAGGCAACATATACATGTTCTGATATGTTCGTAGTCCAGGATATTTATGATTTGGAAGATCAGATGATTAGCAGAAGACTTGACAGAATAAAAGGAAATTGAATTTAAATTTATTACTTTGGAAAAAATGACTGCTAGAGTCTATACCATGATTGATATTTTGTGTGAAGCTATAATAAAAGAAAATGAGAAAAGTGACTTTTTAAAAAATATTTAAAAATCATTATTAACAGTATTGGCACATATTATGCTTTCCAAAGCAATTTGTGCTAAGCCATGCTCCCATACAACAAAAGTCCCAGTAGCCAACTCTGTACTTCACCTCCTTAATTGAAAGTGTTTCCTCAAGTTTACCTGGTATTTTATTGCTTTTTAATCTTTGTCACTACTCCTGTCCAACCAAGGGGGGGAGGAGAAAAAAAAAAAAGGATTAAGTCCCTTGCATTTAATGATGAGGATAAAGCAAATTCAGCTCCTAATTTGGAGTAGAGGTCAGCCAACTTGGTTAGTACAGATATTTGTGTGTGTTTCAATTTTTTTTATTTCAAACGTTTTATGGTTTTTAAAGAGTTATTTCCTGTGATACATTTTGTGGATCAATTTTTTTTTGACAAGGGAAAATTTGAAATTAGCCTTGCAATATATTTCAAATATTTGTATTCAAGAAAAACTTTCAAATCCTAAGAGGAATTAGATTTATAGGGGTACTGAATCAATGATTAAGTGAATAATTGATAAAATTTGCCTTGCTTTTAATGTTTTCAGATAAACTGTTTAAGACCTTAATCTTATGCTATAAAATGCTAAGAGTGATATCTTCTGCTGAGCAATGTTAACATAAATTTTTAAAATGAAGAACATATTGTTTACTTGGTCTTTCTCTGTGACACTGTAAATTGAAATCATAGCTATGCACATAGCTATGCTCAGAGACAAACTCCGAGCACTCAGCCCAATCAATCACTAGCCCCAGATCCACTGATTTATTCTGAGCACAGATCAGTAATGAAGAACATATCTCAAAGTTCAAGTTGATCCTTACTTAAGCACCACGATTGATTTGTAGTTTGTAGGCATAAGTATCATCATATTATTATCTTTCAAGCACCCTTATAAGTATGTTTATAAATGATAACCTAGTCATTTACTGAATCTCAAATAATCAAAAATGATTAAGCAATCCAAAATAACCTGCATCTTCATGTTTAACGTCTTGGTTTGGGGACATGGTAACCAAGTGATATAGAGTATTTAAACGTTATAACTTTGCTCATCTTTAAGAACTCAGAAACCTTTTATGGAAATGGTCTTGGAAGTAACAATAGGTGCACTTACAGAAAATATGAGTGATGTGATTTATTAGCTGATGAAGTGAAAGCCTTTTTTTTTTCCAAAGCTGAGTTGTGATTCTAGATCTCCTAAAGTTGACAATTAACACTAACCATCACAGTAGTAATGTATTTCATAGAGTGGATATGAATTTAGTCAAAATCGTATTTTAATTCTAAGCTTTTAAATTTAGCCAAATAAAAACTGAGAAGTCTAGGATGCCTGTTTTCCTAACACAATCAATATCAAATTTTATATATTAAAATATGTGTTTATAATACTTAAATCACTGTTTTCTTTAAAAGGTGGTTTTTTTTCAAAAGGTTAGTACTAGGAGCCAGGTGTGGTGGCACACACCTTAATCCCAGCACTTGGGAGGCTAAGGTGGGTGAGTTCTGTGAGTTCCAGGACAGCTGGGGCTACAGGCAGACCCTGTCTCAAAAAGACCAAAAAAAAAAAAAAGTTAGTGCTAGGAAAGACATTTGAAAGTTAGTATAAATTCTTATTTGAAGTTTTTTAATTTTTATTTTTTTGTCTGTGAGTGTTTTGCCTGCATCTAAATGGTACCCTGTTATCCAGTACCTGCAGAGGCCAGTGGAAAGCAACAGATTCCCTGGAACTGGAGTTAAGGACAGTTGTTAGCTGCCACGTGGGTGCTGGGAACTGAACCTGGGTCCTCTGCATGAATAGCCAATGCTTTTAACTGCTGAGCCTGTCTTTAGCTTTTAAAAATAATAGTCTTAGGAACTGCATTATATTTTTCTGTACATGTCTGTTACTTACTTGATGTTCAAATTCTTTTAGTAATTGTTCTAGTTTGCTTTTTGACCAAATACAGCTTGGAGAGAAAAAGGTTTATTTGGCTTACACTTCCATATCACAATCCATCATTGAGGAAGGTAAAGGTAGGAACCTGGAGGCAGGAATCATGATGGAATGCCTCTTACTGGCTTACTCTCTGGCTTGCTACCTGATTTATGCTCAGCTAGCTTCTTTGTAAACCCTAGGCTCACCTCCCTAGGGATGATGCCACTGATAGTGGGCTAGGCATTCCCACATCAGTCATCAGTCAAGACAACCTCTCACAAACAGTTGACTCTGGGTTGTATAAAGTTGACAATAAAAGCTAACCAACAGAGGACTGGAGACATGGCTCAGTGGTTAAGAACACTGGCTGCACTTGGAGAGAATCTTAGTTTGGTTCCCAGCACTCACATGGTAACTAACTGGGATTTCTAACTCCAGGTCCATTGGATCTGATGCCCTCGATGGCTTCTGTGGCCATTGCTTGCATATGGCGCAGTCATGTACATGCATGCAAAACACACACAGAATAAACTGATAAAAACCACTAACCAAACTGACATATTTTACAAAGCCTTGTACTTAGCTTTGCAGTCCAGGATTCTTAACAAAAATGTTAATAATATATAAAATTGGTAATTTTTAAATTTCTTTTTTTCTCCTAATTTTTTATTGAGCTTTTGTGCATTTCATATAACCTTTCCCAATCAAATTTAGACCAGTTTCCCCATCCATGCCCCCCCCGCCCTGAGCTCATGCATTCTGCCATACATGTTAAGTCTTGCATCTTTTTCTTAGTTTTTTTTTTAACTTTTTCAATGTAAAACTTTACTGTTTTGGTCAGTTCTTTGAGTCTTTTGTTGTTGTTGTTCCCTTTAATTTTATATTACTCCAAAATATGCATATATACATTCCACACATATACCAAAATGACAAAGTCTGAAAATAAACTATAGGTTAATTTCAAAACATATTTGGGATTCACATTTTTTTTTAACTTTTTAAAAAATTTTATTATTTCTGTATGTGTATGAATTACTGTATGCATGTAGGCTTGTGCACCTGTGTCGTGCAATGCAGTGGAGGTCAGAAGAGGGTCCCGGATTCCCCTGGAACTGGAGTTTTCCTAGAATTGGAGTTACAGATGGTTCTTAGCTGCCATGTGGGCACTGGGGATCAAACCCGGGTCCTCTGCTAGAGCAGCCAGTGCTCTTAACTGCTAGGCTATCTCTCCAGCCCCTGGGATTCACATTTTAAGAGTGATTTTTTAATACAATTTAATTTTCTTTGAGAGTTCTACATCACATATTAATGAAGAATTTGGTTTTTATAATTATAACAGTGCACATTCATAGTATTTTAAAATTATTTTGTTATGATTAGTTGTTAAAGTTGAGTTCGCTAAACAAGAGCAGTTTTTATAAAATTCTTTTTCTAACAGTTAGAAATCCATACTTTTGCTTTTTATTGCACTGTAAAGCAAAACAGTATTTTACTTTAAGAATTTTATTGCACTTTGTAAGAATATTTGTAATAAGACCTGTGAAGTTTGTCTTTATATTAATTTATTTTAATTTTTATCTCCAAATTATGGAGTGCAGTATGAAGTGAACACTTCCTTGTCGTGAGCATGTCATGTGTATTATTATGAGGCTGCTAATGAGATATACTTTAATTTTAATTGCTCTGGTATTATTTATGCTAAGTACAGATCATAAAATCCAAATACACTGTATTGTAGAACTTGTGAAAAAACTTGGTATTATCTAGTGATTATCGCATGCTGTTGCCATCAGTCCTTTTGCAAAATATGAAAATTAGTAAAGTTTCTTTAGGAGAAAAGGTAAGCATATTTAAAATATAATTCAAGATCAGTGATTTAAAATGCAGCTGAATATGTCAAAACTCTTCAGTGATGATTAATTGTGAAGAATTTTTAAAAGACTCCTTAACCTGAACCTAACCAATTCTGGGGGAGAAGTGAAATTCAACTTTGTTGCTATCTTAGATTTTTATTGAGGGCAGTTAATATCAGTTTAACTTCATGCTTAAATAACATTGAATCATTTTGTGAAGGACTAGGGAATACAAAATATTTAATGATAAAAGTAGAGAAAGGACCAGAGATGTATGGAGCCTTCCAAGATTCATATATGAATTTTCACAGATTCTTTTATTTCACTACCAAATCCTGTTTACAAAGCCAGAAGCTATAAGAAAAAAACAGCATCTCATTTATCTGACCTAGACACCTTCATTCATTGCTTCAGTGACCCTTATTTTTTTATTTTTTTATTTTTTTGTCTTTTTTGAGACAGGGTCTCCCTGTAGCCCCAGCTATCCTGGAACTCACTCTGTAGACCAGGCTGGCCTTGAACTCACAAAGATCCGCCTGCCTCTGCCTCCCAAGTGCTAGGATTAAAGGCGTGTGCCACCACGCCCGGCTCAGTGACCCTTATTTTTAAAACTAAGCATATTCTATCTCTCACTCTGTCTCAATTTGTTTCTGGAAATCTTTGCTTCAAGTCCTGCAATAAAATGGATTGAATATATTTCCTAAACTTTGAGAGAGAGGGAGAAGGAGGGAAGAGAGAGAGAAAAAGAGAGTAAGTTACTGGGGATGAAACTCGGGGCTCTTTATAGACAGGGGCTCCACTACTGAGATATATGTCCCTAGTCCTCATTTTTAAATTATGATACATATTTCTTCCATTCTGGTTTTTTAGTTGCCATCTTTAAAATATTTATTTACTTATTTATTGGTCTTTTTGAGAAAGGGTTTTCCCTGTAGCCCTGGCAGGCCTAGAACTCACTATGTATATGTTGACCAGGGTGACCTCAATCTCAGAGAGCTCCACCTGCCTCTGGCCCCCAAGTTCTGGGATTAAAGCCATGCATTACCACACCTAGCAGATTTATTTCTTATGTATATGAGTGCTTTGGCTGTGTGTTTATAAATGTAACATGTATGTGCAGTGCCCACAGAGGCCAAAGAGGGCATCAGACACCCTGGAACTGGAGTCAGGGACAGTTGTTAGCTGCCATGTGGATACTGGGAACCAAACCTGGGTCCTCTGTAAGAGCAGCCAGTGCTTTTAACCATTGAGCCATCTCTCCAGCCCCTAATTATGATGTTTTAAAATCATGGGATTTACCAAGTTAAATATTAAGTGTATAGTTCAGTAGTGTTAAACATATTCATATCGTTGTGAAACATTTACAGAACTTTTTCACTTGGTAAATCTGAAACCATTCCCATTAAGGGACTTTTTCTGTGTCCTGGAAATTGACTGTTTTAAATACCTGATATAAGCGAATTTACATAATGTTTGTTTTCCTGTGATTGGTGTATGTCATTTATCATAATGTCCTCAAGGTTCATCCTTGTTATAATATGTGATAAAATACCTTCATTTTAAAAACTGAATAATAACCCACTGTATCTGCATATGCTGCCAAATTCCCAATAAATTTAAGAATAATATTCCAGTGCTATAATCTGAAGACTTGGTTGTATAACCTTGTTTATGAAGCGTGCTTGAGCAAGCACCCTTAAATGTTTGTGGTGCGTGTTGTACTTGTTTTCTTCCTCACTGACCACTCTCTCTCCTTCCCCTTCTTTTCCGCTCTCCTCTGCTCCTGTCTCTCCTTGTTTTCTGCCCCTGTTGCTTCCCCTATCTGCTCCCCTCTTGCCCTTTTTCTTCCCTCTACCTCTTCCCTTCTTCCCTCTTCTACTTACTGAGAGTCTAATGGAACTGGAATATTTTTCTTCTATATTACAGTGAATTGTTACACACATCAACTACCTTGAAATCTGCTTTGGCTTATGATTTGGAGGAAAATCACTACTTTCTATTAAAATATTTATGCATTTTTCATATTTATAGAGTAGCTACAAATTATTACACGAGGCAGTGATTCTAGGATGATCCTCAGAGTCATTCTTTCTTGGATCTGTATAGTTTCACTCAATTTTTGAAAATCACAAATCTTATTCTTTGAAGTTTAAGAGGTACATTTATTTAATTCATTTCTTCTTTAATATTTTCCTTTTTGGACCTCTTTAACTTTCATGCTTGTGTTCACATACATTTGTACTAATTGCACTTCATGTCTAAAGTACCCCTGATGTTAGAGGAAAAGTGAATATATGCCTCTTAAGAGACTCAGCACTTAGACTAAATTATCTTGCTAAAAGCAAGAAATGGATTTCAGATCTATTTATATTAAATTGACATATCTTTTGTCTTCTCCATATTTTTATTTCCTTCAACATAAAATGTTTTAAGTCCTGAGTTGAATAGTTTACCTTCTCTCTTCTCCTGCATTTGGAACTAAGTTGAATATCTTACAGTAGGAAGTTTCTTGTGCTCTTTGACATACTCACTAGGAGCCCCATAGGTAAGTGGGTCTTTGGTTGGGAAGTCAGAAGTGAGACAGTTGATTGTGTACATACTAAAAAAAGAAGTGGTGTTTGTTTTTTAATGTATATTTTTATTGAAATTTTGTGCATTTCAATAAAGTATATTAATCATCTTTATACCCTCTCCCCCATTTGCACCTCCTAAAGCCCCTCCTACTGGATTTCATGCATTCCATCGTTGTTAAGGCCTATGGAGTCAAGTTAGTGTACCCAGAAGTCCATCAGTGCAAGTTCATCCACTGGAGTCTAGTCAGCTTATCTAGAGTCTCTTCCTTAAAGAGATCTACTCTCCCTCACCCAGCAATGATCAGCTGCCAATAGTTCTTCAGCTAAGGTTGGACCTTGCTGCCCATTTCCCCAGTTCTATGCTGGATGTTTGTCTGATTCAGTTTGCATGGGTCTTATATATGCTGACATCATTACTGTAACTTCATATGAGCAAGGTCCAGGATGCTGTAAAACTGTTTCCTTATGGCTATTCAAGGAGGCAATGTTTAAATCCGAGTACAAAATAGTAATTTCATTTTATGTGCTTTAAAATGGTAAAGTGGAGCTGGAGAAATAGCTTAATTAAGTGTCTGCTGTGCAAACATGAGGATCTAGTTCATCTCCAGATGGCACCTGTCTGTAGTCCCAGCAGTGGGGATGGAGAGATGGCAACAAATGGATCCTTGGGACTAACTGTCTCGAGAAGAAGCTGAGTGGTGTTCCTGAGGAATGATACCTCTGGCTTGCATGTGCACACACATGGACACAATCCTTACATGTTCAGCCTTAGAAGTACATAGGCTCACACACACATTTATGCACACAAAAGAGAAAAGTGGTAAAATGAAAAAAAAAATGTTAAGTAAACTTCCCTTTAGGTTTTTATTTTCTTGAGTTTTTATTTATTAATATTGTTCTTGTTCTTATTGTTATACAGGGTTATCTAGTACTGTTATCATGCACATTTGTAATGTACTTTGAGCATATTCACTTCCTTTTATACATACTATTTTTCTCCTTACCTCTGCCCTGTAGGGTTTATTTTCCTCACAGTAATTTATGTGTATTAGTCAATCCAGTACTACAGAAAAAATTAGTATAGAAAGCAATGTTTTCGTTCTTAGTCCACTAGTTTCCCATTCTGATGCCTTAGGTAGAGCCTCTTAACCATTTCTCCATTTCTGTTTGAGTTCTTTTGGAGGTTACTTTTATACTTGTAAAAATCCATAGTATAAAAGGTACTGAGGGTCAGGAAGAGATTCCCAAGAGAAGGAGACAATATTTGTCTACACAGTCTACTATTTGGCATATAAACCTACTTTTTTTTTTTTTTTTTTTTGTAATGGATTTTATTTTATTTTATCTTTTTGAATTTTCTTTTCTGGTCTTTTTGAGACAGTCTCCGTGTAGCCTCAGCTGTCCTGGAACCCTATGTAGCCCAGGCTGGCTTTGATCTCACAAAGATCCACTTGCCTCTGCCTCCCAAGTGCTAGGATTAAAGGCGTGCACCACCATGTTTCAAACAAATTCCAGTCTAGGGACATTCAACCATATAACTAGCCACTACCCTTCAAATATGTGAAATTCAGAAAGGCAAACAACCAAGAGACTCCTAAGGAAATATTGCATATGAAAAGAAACAGAGTAGACATAACAATCTAACACACTATGTGATCCACAGTTGGACTAATTAGGCTTATTGACAAAATTTGAATTAAGATTTATAGGTGAGTCAACAGAATTGTATCAATATTAATCTTCTGGTTTTATTCATAGTATTGTGGTTATGTGTAATATAATTGGGGGAAGTTTGGTTAAGTTCATATGAGACTTTAGTCAGAGAAGATTCTTTTTGCAGTTGGTTAATTACTCATGCAGAGACTCATAACTAGTCAAAGTGCTGAGACTAAGTGACTGTCCAGTACTTAGTCGTAAAGGGAACAGCTGTATCACCTCTTCTGAGGCTCAGAGAACATTTTAGAAACAGAAAAAGGAATGCAATAGCTGGAGGAAGTGGAGAGTTGTGAAACACAGGCTTCCTAGCTAGAAACAAAAAGCAACAACAGGCAAAGGGGTGGAGAAGATGCTCAGCAGTTAAGAGCACCGGGCTGCTCTTGTAGAGGACTGGGTTCTCAGCACCCACATGAGCAAGGCTACAACTTTTCATAACTCCCAATTCCAAGGATATGTATGCCTTCTTCTGGCCTTCTGCAGGCACCCATAGCCATATAGCATAAACACGGAGATCTACAAACAAACAATAAGTAAACATTTTAAAAACTTTTTTAAAAGATAAAGTCTTCTTTGAAAAAAAAATCCTACAATAGATCTATCATATAACCCAGCTATCTCATGCTGGGCATGTCTCTGAAATAGCATGCAAAATACCTGCGCACTCACTCTTGCAATGGCGCACTTGTGGTGCTATTCACAAAAGCTATGCAGTTTAGGTGCTGTCGACAGACAAATGGAGCAGAAGCAGTAAGTCTGAGCTTGCTGTAAGTCTGAGCCAGCCAGGGCTACATAACACAACTTTGTGTCATAACAACAAAACCTGTCGCGCTAGTGAGAGTTGGTCATTGGTCTTAAGCAGCACTTGCCTCTTCATGGAAGACTCAAATTTAGGGCCTATCACCCACACGTGGTGACTCATAACCACCTGTAACTACAGATTCAGGAGATCTGACACCCTCATTCTTCTACTGGCATTTCCTGGGTGCCTATACACATGGCCATACACAAAATGCACCACAACGCCAAATAAACACATATTTAAAAAAGAGAAAAGCATAAACAGGGCTGGAGAGATGGCCTAGCGGTTAAGAGTGCCGACTGCTCTTGCAGAGGACCCGGATTTGATCCGAAGCACCCACATGGAGGCTGAGAACCAACTTTGACTCCACTTCCACGGGAATCCGATGCCCTCTTCTGACCTCCTCGGCATTGAATGACACAGGTAGACCACCTACTGCAGGCAGTAATTATACACATACATTAAAATAAATAAAATTAAAAAAATTTTAAATAATAAAACGCATAACATAGGAAAAGATTTTCTAACTAAAACGCAAGCTGTGCCACCCACATCGACACGGCTAAAGAATCATCTTTAATTCCGTTCCAGGGGAATCCAACGCCCTCTTCTGACCTCTGCGACTTGCTGACACGGTTCACAGACCTACGTGCAGCAATACACATAAAAATAATAAATAAAAGGATTCAAAAATGAGCCTACACCTGATCCAGTCATATTGCTCCTGGGTATATACCCACAAGACCCATCCTACGCAAAGATACAGACTAGTCTGTTTATTGCAGTCTCTCTTCACAATAGCAAAGGGCTGGAACCAAACCCAAATGAGTGGATTAGAGAAATTGTGGTGCATGTACCACAATGGGTTCTCTGCAGCAAGTAAGAAAGATGACATCATGAAATTTGCAGGTTAATGGATGGGAACTAGAAAGCCATTTATGCTAGTGAAGGTAACATCATGTCCCAGAAACGCAACAACAAATCAGTACCCCTCATCTGTGGTCTGTGGATGCTGCACCAAATACCTAGTATAAAGGCAAACTGAGCATGTGTGTTATATATATATATTTTTTTTTCTTTTACTGAAAGCAACTGTGACCTTAATAATGTGAATCACCTTATGGGACCTAAGAATGAAACTACCACTTATTTTCAGACTTTGTAGTTTGGTATATGGGGGAAGGTATGTATGCATATTCTAGAGTCATATAAAATTTAGCCAGGCGTGGTGGCGCATGCCTTTAATCCCAGCACTTGGGAGGCAGAGGCAGGTGGATCTCTGTGAGTTCAAGGCCAGTCTGGTCTACAGAGTGAGTTCCAGGACAGTTGGGGCTACAGGGAGACACTGCCTCGAAAATATAAAAAAAAAAAAAATTAAAATTAAAGGGGAAAAACATTGAATTAAAAAAAAATGTATAGCAGAATGCATGAGCTCTGATGGGGATGGGGGGCATAGGGTGCATAGAGGGGAATAGTCTAAAATTTGATTAAGAAATGTATGAAATACAGAAAATGTCAACAAAAAATAAAAGGGGCAGTAGAGATGGCCTAGAGGTTAAGAGAACTGACTTCTCTTGCAGAGGACCCGGGTTCGATCCCCAGCACCCACGTGGCGTCTAAGAACCATCTTTAACTTCAGTTCCAGGGGAATCCGACACCCTCTTCTGACCTCCGTGGCATTGCAGGACAGGGGTGCACAAACCTACATGCAGACAGTACAATCACACACATAAAAAATAAATAAATAGGGCCGGGCGTGGTGGCACATGCCTTTAATCCCAGCACTTGGGAGGCAGAGGCAGGTGGATCTTTGTGAGTTCAAGGCCAGCCTGGTCTGCAGAGTGAGTTCCAGGACAGCTGGGGCTACAGGGAGACCCTGTCTCAAAAAGACCAAAAATAAATAAATAAATAAAAATTTAAAAATGCAAAAAAGCATAAACATGTTCTTAAAAAAGAAAACAGTACTGGGTATGGTGGCTCACACCTTTCATTCTAGCACTCGGGAGGCAGAGGCAGGCTGATCTCTGTGAGTTCAAGGCCAGCCTGGTCTACATAGAGAGTTCTAGGACAGCTGGAGGAGCTACAGGGAGACCCTGTCTCAAAAAGGAAAAAAAGAAAAAAAAGAAAAGGAAACAGTGTTTTCTTTTCTGAGAGATAGCTCAGTGGTTAAGAGCATGGCTTGTTTGAAGAGGACCAGGCTGGGTTCTCAGCACCTACATGGGCTAACAACCTAGTAACAACATTTCCAGGGGATCTGACACCTCTCTGTCTTTTTCAGGTACTGCATGCACATGGTGTACTTACATAAATGCAGGCAAAACAGCCATACACATAAATAGAAATAAATAGACAAATATTTTTTTCCTTTTTCACCAACACTCAGGAGGCAGAGGAGGTTATCTCTATGAGTTTGAGGCCAGCCTGGTCTACAAAGTGAGTGGCCGGGTACATATTAAGATGCTGTTTCAAAACCAACAAATGTAAATAAATAAAAATCAGTAAAACATAAAATGAAAATAGACAACACCAGGTTAGTGACTGGGATACAGGTCAGAGGAAGGAGATAAGCTTCATTGTCGGCTTGACTGGATTTTACCATCTCCTAGGAGACTGAGGTAGCACGTGGCTGTATTTGGGAGGGTGCTTACAGAGGATTAACCAATGGGGTATGACTTACTCTGAATGTGGATGGTGCCAGCCATGGGGCGAGGGGCTTGGGTAGAAAGAAAGGGGCAAAAGGAGAAAACTGGAGGGGTTAGCATTCCTTCTGCTCCACCTCCAGGTTCACTGTGACAAGAACTGCTCTGCTCTCTACCCCTCCCTACCAGGAGGCTCTGACCTCTCAGCAACTGGGAGCCCAAACAGAGAGGGAAAGGAGGGGCTGGAGAGATAGCTCAGTGGTTAAGGGCACGGACTGCTTTTGCAGAGGACCTGGGTTTGATTCCCAGCACCCACAGAGAGGGAAAGGGTAGAATAGGCAAAGGTGGACACAATCCACCAGGACAGGTGCACTCTGGAACGTTTACCAACGTTATTAATATGTGCTAATAATCATAATAAAAAAAGAAATTCTTGGTGGCATACACCTTTAATCTTAGACACCTTTTACTATACTCAGGAGGCAGAGGTAGGTGGATTTCTGTGAGTTTCAAGCCCAGCCTAGATCTACAGAGCTAGCTCCAGGCAGCTGGGTAGTAAGAGAGATCCCTTCCTTACCAGTCCAGCCTGTCTCCAGTCTGGATCTTCTCTGTGTCCTTGGCCTCTCCCACACTCTCTTCTTTTTCTTATCTTCTCCCCACCCCCATTCTTTATGGTACTGGAGGTAGAACCCACTTCTGGGAGGAGAATTATACTGAAACAAAACAACAAATCCTACTTTTGTTTTTAAAAACAAAGCCCAAAACTTGAGAGTCAGTCTTTTGACACCAGGTAGCTGTTGATCACATTTAAGTGAAGGAAATGATTTCTCTTGCTGCCAACTTGAACTTCTCTCCACACTAATTTTCAGTAAGAAATGGCAATTCCTCTACTTCCTGCCTTAAAATGAATGGCTTGGCAGCCTGTGTTGTTGTCGAGCAGCTGTCAGGTCACGGATCCAAGACTGAGATGCCCTTGAGCACCTGATGGGCAGACTGGACTTCCGGAATGGTGTGAGAGGCACAGAAAGGGCTGGGTCACCCCAGACCCACAAAACAAACAGCAGAGTCCTGACAGTGGTCATTGCTTAGCAACCCTTGAAGCGGGCTATGCCTCTCATCTCCTATCCTCCTCGTCATCCTCATCATCTCAGTATCATCAGGACGATGATGACAATTCATTGAGAGTTTGCCATTCACTGAGCAATGTACCAAACATTGTGTTGATTACTTAATTTGTCCCTCATAACAATTCCATGAAGTTATACGCCATTATCTTCCTGTGTCAGATATGAAACTGAAGTCTCTGGACAACTTGTGAATATATGCAAAGCTCTGAGCTGTGTATCTAAATTGGTGAATTTTAGGGTGTGCCAATATTGTCTCCACAAGGCTCTATGTGCAGTGTGTATATGTGTGTGTGTGTGTGTGTGTGTGGTGCGTGAGAGAGAGAGAGAGAAAGAGAGAGAGAAATAGAGAGGCTAAAGTTCATAAAGATAGTGTTGCACAGGGCGTGGTGGCACACGCCTTTAATCCTAGCACTTGGGAGGCAGAGGCAGGAGGATCTTTGTGAGTTCAAGTCTAGCCTGGTCTACAATGTGAGTTCCAGGACAGCTGGGGCTACAGGGAGACCCTGTCTCAAAAAGACCAAAAAAAAGAGATAGTGTTGCTAGACATGTAGGCGTGGCAGTGCATGCTGTAATCCCAGCACTTGGGAGTCTGAGGCAGGAGGATTAAGGAGGAGTTCAATGTCAACCTTGGTTATACTGTGATATCGTACCTAAAAAAAAAAAAAAAAAAACTGACAGCGACAGAAAAAAAAAGAAAAGGGGCTGGGAAGGTAGCTCACTGATGGGATTCGTCTAGGAGGGACACGGCGGGATTGGGTGCTGGGTCCTGGCTGTTACCACATACTCTGCAGTGCTCAAGTCACTTGCCAGTCTAAGCTCTGGAGGACTGGAGATGGGCAAGCATTGACTTCAATCAATGTACCAGCATTTGGTTTCCTCAGAGAGAGTGACCCTCATCATTGTGGGTGTGAGGAAGGGTTGGACTGAGGAGAGAAATGGGTGACAATGGCCCCTGGAAGTACCATCCAACAAACATACTCCACACTGAAATATCCACCTCTGGAACTGCTGTGCACCAGGTACGGTGAAGGGCTGAGGAGTTGGCTGGGTGCATTTGGCAAAGGCGTTGGAAACCCAGCTCCCAGCCAAGGCAGTGGAGAGTGAGAGGCAGCACCAGGTCGTTGTCTCTGCCCATGCTGGAGTTGGTCCTGCCACCTTACCCCATCCTTGGCATGGTGTCCGGGCCAGCTGCATGGCAATTGTTTCCATAGCATGTGCCGTGTTAACCAGAAGTCCACATGAGAAAGTTTAATGGGCTTCAAACCCTTTGCCTTATTACCAGAAATCTTTATTTTGTTTTTTTTTTTGGTCTTTTAGAGACAAGGTCTCCCTGTAGCTCCAGCTGGCCTGGAACTCACTATGTAGACCAGGCTAGCCTTGAACTCAGAGATTCACCTGTCTCTGCCTCTGCCACTCAAGTGCTGGGAATAAAGGAGTGTGCAACCACACCCAGAAAGAAATATTTTTTTAATATTTTATTTTTTTTACTGTCTTTTTTTCTATTTTATTTTATCTATTTATTTATGTGTATGAGTGTACTGTCTGCATGTAGGTTTGTGCACCCATGTCGTACAATGCCTCGGAGTCAGAAGAGGGTATCAGTTCCCTGGGAATGGAGTTCTCCTGGAATTGGGTTACAGAGGGTTCCAGCTGCCATGCTGGGTGCTGGGGATCGAACCCAGGTCTTCTGCAAGAGCAGTCAGCGCTTGTAACCACTAGGCCATCTCTCCAGCCCCAATATTTTATGTGTATTAGTATATTACCTGCATGTGTGTAAGTGCATCTGTGTCATGCAATAGCTTTGGAGACCAGAAGGAGGTGTTGGATCCCCTGGAACTGGAGTTAGGACAGTTGTTAGCTGCCATGTGGGTGCTGGGAACCAAACCTGGGGCCTCTGGGAGAGTAGCCAAGCTCTTAACTGATGATGCATCTCTCCAGCCCCACAAGAATCTTTGTTTTTTTAATTTTTTTTTATTAATTTTATTTATTTCTGTATGGTGTAATGTACGTCTGCATGCAAGTCTGTGCCCGTGCCATGCAATGCGCGGAGGTCAGAAGAGGGTGTCGGATTCCCCTGGAGCTGGAGTTCTCTGGAATTGGAGTTCAGTCGGTTCCAGCCACCATGTGGGTGCTGGGGATGAACCCGGTCCTCTGCAAGAAGCGGTCGGCGCTCTTACTGCTAGGCTATCTCTCTAGCCCCCATTATTGCAAGTCCTTACACAGAAATAAGGTATGAATAAACTTTTAAAAAGATCATTTTTTCANTTGGTCTCTTCGAGACAAGAGTCTCCGCTTAGGAGCCCAGCCATCTGGAACTTTGCTGTGTAGTACCAGGCTAGCCTTGAACTCACCAGAGATCTTGCCTGCCTGGCCCTCCTGGTACTGAGATTAAAGGTGTGGCACCAAAACTCCTGACATCAAAGATTACTTAGATTAGTAGTGAAAAAAACTAAGAAAAAAAAAAAATTAATTTTTAAATTTTATGTATTTGTTGATTCTATCTGGCTTTTCCCCATGCATTTAACTTTTTTGTTAGTCACTTTTTAGCCTCTCCATTCCTCTTACATAATTCATAATGCCTATATCTAGTTTCTGTTTCATTTTAGTTCTAAAATATATGCTAATATATGCACCATGTGTATTGTAAACTTGATGGTTGATTATCAGATGTTAATAAAAGCAAAGTTTACACAGATTAAAATATGTAAGTTTAATCATTTAATAGATTAAGTAATAATGGTATCACTATCGGATAATACCTTAGGATATTATTTTATTCACCTTTCCTCTTTTCTAAAATAACAAATACCACATTAAATTCAGATTATTCTTTCTTGATATATTGCATGTGCATGTTGTATCTGCTAGCTGAATAGCCAAACTGTATTATGCACAAATATTTATATCCCTTTGGAAGTAAGTAAATTTCATTGGTACCATTTGGAAGAAAATACTGTGTACCCTAATTGAATTGTCTGCCTGTATTGGGTCAGGCCTATGTTTACCAACCCCTTGGTTTTTTACATGTGACTTACATTTTAGACTTAATGTTGGTGAATCATTTGTACAGGCTTTGGAGCTGCAGCCCACTGATTGAGTACTTGCCTAACACGTGCAAAACCCTGATTTTGATCACTAGCATCACAAAAAAACTAAAAACAAAACAAAATCAATACGATTTTTCCCTTTCAAATGCTGCTATCTTTTAGTGTTCTAGAGTAAAATACTGAGAATAGATAGAATAGTATCTAATTGTAGAGAAAATTGTAGAGAAAGTCAAAGATTGCATTTTTCTCTTCTGTGTGATTCTGTTGACTAGAAAATTCCACTGAGTCTTTCAAGTTGTAATAAATTTAGTTAACAATGGAACTCTAAATTTAAAAAATATTTCTAAAAAAATGTGTTTTATGTATACACACAAGACAACCTTATTACTAAAGAATCTTGAGTGTGTTGCTGCCTTTAATTCCATATTGACACTCTGCCATTTTCTTTATAAAACAAAGCAGGGGGTTAAGTTTGTGGCAGCTCACTGGTAGACTATATGCTTAGCATGCTTGAGTCCCTGGTTTAAATCCTTAGGTGGCTGGGTTGGGGCAGCTCCTTGGTAAAATAGAATGTGTGCTTAGCCTGCATGAGTCCCTGGTTTAAATCCCTAGCACTCTTTTCCTTTAAAAAAATGAAATCGAATGATTTGGGAAATTTCCTATCATGAGCCTTGCTAAATTTTAGGGTGATTTTTAGGCTGATATTACATCTATTATCCTGTACATACAATAGATAAATCAGCATTCAGAAAATTATGGGTAAAAGCAAAGGATGCTCTGTGACTTGTGTTTTCCCCTTGCTTCGTCTACCTAACTTTCTCACCTGCTTTATATTTTCACCATCATAGTTTAGTTCTTTTGATGCTGTTTATAGTTATCTTTAGCTCTTATCTAAAGATGGTCATTAAATTCAGTACTTAATAAATGCTTTAATTTTTCTTCTTCATTTCTTTACTAGTTGAAGAAGGAGAAAAGCAAAGCAAATGTTTTAGTCCATCAAAAGTATCTTGCAGAGAATCTTCCCCACTGACCTCTTCCTCACCATCAGTAAACCAGGAGTCACTGATAGTCAAGGAGAAGTTCATCCCACCTGAGCTAAGTATCTGGGACTATTTCATAGCCAAGGTAAAAAAACACAGAGAAATAGTCATATAGTCAAATGGAAGTGAATGTGTTTAAAATAAATTGTTGGTACTTATAAATATTTTCTTAGTCGGTTTTGAAATTTTTATTTTATCAAGGTTTAAATTCTACTATGCTAAACCAAAAAGCCAAAAATGTTGTTTGAAGTACCCCACAGGTTTGTGTGGATGTTTTTTTTGTTTATTCCCACAAATACTTTCATTTCATTGTTTATTCTTTCTTTCCTGACTCATTCATTATTCAGGATTGTGTTGTTAAGTCTCTATGTGTTCTTGTAGCTAGCGGCTTATTCTGGTGTTAATACTGAGCTTTATGCACTGTGGTCTGATAAGAATGCATGAAGATATTCCAATCCTTTATATTTGTTGAGGTTTTTCTTTGTGTCCCAGTATGTGGTCGATTTTTGGAGAATTTTCTGTGGTGCTTAGTAGAAAGTATATTCTTTGGTGTTCGTGGAATATTCGGTACATGTCTGTGAGGTCCATTTGTGTATTATTATTGTCAAGTTCCAACATACCTTCTATTTCTTGTCCAGTTGATCTATCCAAGGGCTCAGATGGGGTATTGAAGTCCCCACTATTAAAGTTTGGGATTATCTGTGTCTTAACCCACAGATTGTGTTTATAAGTGCACCTGAGTTTGGTGCATAAATATTTAGGATTGTGATGTCTTCTGGTTAATTGTTCCTCTTGATAAGGATGTTAGTGGCCCTCTGTTCTCTTCTGATTGAATTTAATCTGATGTCTATTTTGTCTGATATAAAAATAGCAACTCCTGCTTGCTTTTTGGTACCATTTGCTTTGAAATATTTTTTTTTTCCATCCTTCACTTTGAGTTGTGTGTCTATCCTTGAGTGTGAGATGGGTTTCTTGTAGGCAGCATATAGATGGTTCTGTTTCCTAATCCCATTCTCCCAAGCAGTCCTAAGAGGGAAATATATACCCTTAAGTCCTCACATTAAAAACAAACAGAAAGGGTACAAATTGATCTAACACTATAGCTAAAAAAATTTGGAGACAACAAATGGACCCTAAACCCAACAGACAGGAAGAAATAACAAAAATCAGAGCAGAAATCAATGAAATAGAAAAAAAAGAAAATTAACAAAAAAATCAATGAATCCAAAGCTGTTCTTTGAAAGGATAAACAAGATAAGACAGACCTCTAGCCCAGTTTAACCAAAAGAAAAGCAACTCCAAATCAATAGTATTTTGATGAAAAGGGAAATACCACAACAAGATAAAGAAAAAGATCCAGACAATCATATGAGAATATTTCAAAAATTTATACTTTACTAAGTTTGAAAACCTAAGAGAAATGGGTGAATATTGAAAACCTGGGAAACCAACAAAGCTTAACCAAGAAGAGGTTACAGTTTAAACAGACCAAATTTGAGGAAATTGAAGACAATAAAAAAAACCTCCAACTAAAAAAGCCCAGGCCGATGTTTTCACAGCAGAAGTCTATAAAACATTTAAAGAGTCTTACAACCTTTTACTACTACAAACTGTTCAATGATACAAACAGAAGGAAAATATCCCAAACTCCTCTATTGAAGCCAGTATCCATGCATTCACTTAATACCAAAAACCAGGCAAAGATACAACCAAAAAACAAAACTTTAGACCCATCTAATTACTGACACAGATGCAAAATTCTCAACAAAATACTGGCAAATTGCATACAGACCTACATCAAAAAGATCATCCATCATGATCAAGTCTGATTCATACCTGAGAGCAGGGATAGTTCAACATATGTAAACAATAAATATCATAAAACACAAATGGACTGAAAGACAGAAATCACACAATCATCTCAATTGATGCAGAAAAAGCCTTTGACAAAAATCCAGCTTCATGTAAAGTTCAGAAGGAAATGGACTGAAGGGAACAAAGCCATATACAACAAACCTATCATACATGGAGAAAAAAATTAGAACCATTCCCTTAAAGGATGTAACCAGAACCCAGCAAGGCTGCCACCTATCAGGCAGCACCAGGTCGTTGTCTCTGCCCATGCTGGAGTTGGTCCTGCCACCTTACCCCATCCTCGGCATGGTGTCCGGGCCAGCTGCATGGCGATTGTTTCCATAGCATGTGCCGTGTTAACCAGAAGTCCACATGGGAAAGTTTAATGGGCTTGAAACCCTTTGCCTTATTACCAGAAATCTTTTTTTTTTTTTTTTGGTCTCTTCGAGACAAGGTCCCCCTGTAGCCCCAGCCATTCTGGAACTTGCTGTGTAGACCAGGCTAGCCTTGAACTCACAGAGATCTGCCTGCCTCTGCCTCCCTAGTACTGAGATTAAAGGTGTGTGCCACCACACCTGGCATAAATTACTTTTAGGATTAGGTTCTGTGAATCAAAGTAACTAAGAATTAATTTTTAAATTTTATGTCATTTGTTGATTCTATCTGGCTTTTCCCCATGCATTTAACTTTTTTGTTAGTCACTTTTTAGCCTCTCCATTCCTCTTACATAATTCATAATGCCTATATCTAGTTTCTGTTTCATTTTAGTTCTAAAATATATGCTAATATATGCACCATGTGTATTGTAAACTTGATGGTTGATTATCAGATGTTAATAAAAGCAAAGTTTACACAGATTAAAATATGTAAGTTTAATCATTTAATAGATTAAGTAATAATGTTATCACTATCGGATAATACCTTAGGATATTATTTTATTCACCTTTCCTCTTTTCTAAAATAACAAATACCACATTAAATTCAGATTATTCTTTCTTGATATATTGCATGTGCATGTTGTATCTGCTAGCTGAATAGCCAAACTGTATTATGCACAAATATTTATATCCCTTTGGAAGTAAGTAAATTTCATTGGTACCATTGGAAGAAAATACTGTGTACCCTAATTGAATTGTCTGCCTGTATTGGGTCAGGCCTATGTTTACCAACCCCTTGGTTTTTTACATGTGACTTACATTTTATGACTTAATGTTGGTGAATCATTTGTACAGGCTTTGGAGCTGCAGCCCACTGATTGAGTACTTGCCTAACACGTGCAAAACCCTGATTTTGATCACTAGCATCACAAAAACTAAAAACAAAACAAAATCAATACGATTTTTCCCTTTCAAATGCTGCTATCTTTTAGTGTTCTAGAGTAAAATACTGAGAATAGATAGAATAGTATCTAATTGTAGAGAAAATTGTAGAGAAAGTCAAAGATTGCATTTTTCTCTTCTGTGTGATTCTGTTGACTAGAAAATTCCACTGAGTCTTTCAAGTTGTAATAAATTTAGTTAACAATGGAACTCTAAATTTAAAAAATATTTTCTAATAAAAAAATGTAGTTTTATGTATACACACAAGACAACCTTATTACTAAAGAATCTTGAGTGTGTTGCTGCCTTTAATTCATATTGACACTCTGCCATTTTCTTTATAAAACAAAGCAGGGGGTTAAGTTTGTGGCAGCTCACTGGTAGACTATATGCTTAGCATGCTTGAGTCCCTGGTTTAAATCCTTAGGTGGCTGGGTTGGGGCAGCTCCTTGGTAAAATAGAATGTGTGCTTAGCCTGCATGAGTCCCTGGTTTAAATCCCTAGCACCTCTCTTTCCCTTAAAAAAATGAAATCGAATGATTTGGGAAATTTCCTATCATGAGCCTTGCTAAATTTTAGGGTGATTTTTAGGCTGATATTACATCTATTATCCTGTACATACAATAGATAAATCAGCATTCAGAAAATTATGGGTAAAAGCAAAGGATGCTCTGTGACTTGTGTTTTCCCCTTGCTTCGTCTACCTAACTTTCTCACCTGCTTTATATTTTCACCATCATAGTTTAGTTCTTTTGATGCTGTTTATAGTTATCTTTAGCTCTTATCTAAAGATGGTCATTAAATTCAGTACTTTAATAATGCTTTATTTTCTTCTTCATTTCTTTACTAGTTGAAGAAGGAGAAAAGCAAAGCAAATGTTTTAGTCCATCAAAAGTATCTTGCAGAGAATCTTCCCCACTGACCTCTTCCTCACCATCAGTAAACCAGGAGTCACTGATAGTCAAGGAGAAGTTCATCCCACCTGAGCTAAGTATCTGGGACTATTTCATAGCCAAGGTAAAAAAACACAGAGAAATAGTCATATAGTCAAATGGAAGTGAATGTGTTTAAAATAAATTGTTGGTACTTATAAATATTTTCTTAGTCTGGTTTTGAAATTTTTTATTTGTATCAAGGTACATTCTACTATACTAAACCAAAAAGCCATAAAATGTTGTTTTGAAGTACCCCACAGGTTTTGTGGTATTGTCTTTTTTGTTTAGTTCCACAAATACTTTCATTTCATTCTTTATTTCTTCCCTGACTCATTCATTATTCAGGATTGTGTTGTTAAGTCTCTATGTGTTCTTGTAGCTAGTCCGGCTTATTCTGGTGTTAATACTGAGCTTTATTGCACTGTGGTCTGATAGAATGCATGAGATTATTCCAATCCTTTTATATTTGTTGAGGTTTCTTTTGTGTCCCAGTATGTGGTCGATTTTGGAGAATGTTCTGTGGTATGCTTAGTAGAAAGTATATTCTCTGGTGTTCGGGTGAAATATTCGGTACATGTCTGTGAGGTCCATTTGTTGTATTATATTGTCAAGTTCCAATATCTCTCTATTTCTTGTCCAGTTGATCTCTCCAAGGGGCTCAGTGGGGTATTGAAGTCCCCCACTATTATTAGTGTGTTGGGATTATTCTGTGTCTTGAGGACCCACAGAATTGTGTTTATATAGTGCACCTGAGTTTGTTGCATAAATATTTAGGATTGTGATGTCTTCTGGTTAATTGTTCCTCTTGATAAGGATGTAGTGGCCCTCTGTCTCTTCTGATTGACTTTACTCTGATGTCTATTTTGTCTGATATAAAAATAGCAACTCCTGCTTGCTTTTTGGTACCATTTGCTTGAAATATTTTTTTTTCCATCCTTTCACTTTGAGTTGGTGTTTATCCTTGAGTGTGAGATGGGTTTCTTGTAGGCAGCATATAGATGGATTCTGTTTCCTAATCCATTCTCCCAAGCAGTCCTAAGAGGGAAATATATACCCTTAAGTCCTCACATTAAAAACAAACAGAAAGGGTACAAATTGATCTAACACTATAGCTAAAAAAATTTGGGAGACAACAAATGGACCCTAAACTCAACAGACAGGAAGAAATAACAAAAATCAGAGCAGAAATCAATGAAATAGAAAAAAAGAAAATTATACAAAAAAATCAATGAATCCAAAAGCTGGTTCTTTGAAAGGATAAACAAGATAAGACAGACCTCTAGCCCAGTTAACCAAAAGAAAGAGCAACTCCAAATTAATAGTATTTGTGATGAAAAGGGAAATACCACAACAGATAAAGAAAAAGATCCAGACAATCATATGAGAATATTTCAAAAATTTATACTTTACTAAGTTTGGAAACCTAAGAGAAATGGGTGAATATCTGAAATCCTGGGAACCAACAAAGCTTAACCAAGAAGAGGTTAACAGTTTAAACAGACCCATAACATTTGAGGAAATTGAAGACGTAATAAAAAAAACCTCCCAACTAAAAAAGCCCAGGCCCAGATGTTTTCACAGCAGAAGTCTATAAAACATTTAAAGAGGTCTTACAATCTTTACTACTCAAACTGTTCAGATGGATACAAACAGAAGGAAATATCCCAAACTCCTTCTATGAAGCCAGTATCACTCTAATACCAAAACCAGGCAAAGATACAACCAAAAAACAAAACTATAGACCCATCTAATTACTGAACACAGATGCAAAAATTCTCAACAAAATACTGGTAAATTGCATACAGACCTACATCAAAAAGATCATCCATCATGATCAAGTCTGATTCATACCTGAGATGCAGGGATAGTTCAACATATGTAAATCAATAAATATCATAAAAACACAAATGGACTGAAAGACAGAAATCACACAATCATCTCAATTGATGCAGAAAAAGCCTTTGACAAGATCCAGCTTCATGTTAAAGTTCTAGAAGGAACTGGACTGAAGGGAACAAAGCCATATACAACAAACCTATCATACATGGAGAAACATTAGAACCATTCCCTTAAAGGAGGGAAGCCAACAAGGCTGTCCCCTATCGCCACTCCTCTTCAACATAGTCCTTGAAACACTCGCTAGGTCAATAAGACAAGAGAAAGAAATTAAAGGAGTACTAATCAGAAAAGAAGAAAATAAACTTTCCCTTTTTGCAGATGATATGATAGTTTACCCGTGGGATGCTAAAATCTCCACCAGAAAACCACTAGAACTGATTAAGAGTTTCAGTAAAGTAGCAGGATACAAAATTAACATAGAGAAATCAGTAACATTTCTTTACACCAACAATAAACAAGTGGAGAAGGAATATAATAAGACCTTCCCATTCACAATAGACTCAAAAAAAAAAAAAATACCTGGGAACAAACTAACCAAAAACACCAAAAATCTCTACAACAAAAAATTTTAAACCACTGAATAAGGAGATTGAAAATGACATCAAAAGATGGAAAGACCTCCCATGCTCATAGATTGAAAAAATATACTAAAAAATGTCTAGTTTACCCAAATTGATAAACAGATTGAACACAATCCCAATCAAAATCCCCATGAATTTCTTCACAGAGTTGGGGAAAAAAATGCTTAAATTTATATGGAAAAACAAAAGACCCCAAATTGCTAAAGCAACCCTGAGTGAAAAGTACAATAGAGGGGGGATTGCTTTACCAGACTTCAAGCTATATTAGAGGGCTATAGTCATAAAAACAGCCTGGTACTGGCACAAAAACAGACCCATTGACCAGTGGAACAAAATTGAAGATCCAAACTTGAGCTCATACAATTTCAGCCACCTCATATTTGACAAAGGGGCAAAAAAAGCTCCATGGAGGAAGGATAGCATCTTCAGTAAATGGTGCTGGCTAAACTCAATCACCATTTGTAAAATAACAAAATTAAACCCCTACCTCTCACCCCAAACAAAAATCAACTCCAAGTGGATCAAACATCTCAACATGAAGCCTGAAACCCTGAACGTGATAGAAGAAAAATTTGTCAACAATTTACAAGACATAGGCGTGGGAAAAGACTTTCTAAATCAGACAGCAGCTGCACAGGAAATAAGGTCAACAATTGACATATGGGACCTCATCAAACTCAAAAGCTTCTGTACAGCTAAAGAAACAATCAAGGAAGTGAAGAGAAAACCCACAAAGTGGGAGGAAATCTTTACTGGTGATATATCAGACAGAGCATTAACATCCAGAATATATAGACAACTCAAAAAACAAAGAAGTAAGAAAACAAATTACTGACTCAAAAGATGGAGTAAAGAGATGAACAGAGACTTCACCAGTGAAGAATTAAAGATGGCTGCCAGGCGTGGTGGTGCACGCCTTTAATCCTAGCACTTGGGAGGTAGAGGCAGGTGGATCTTTGTGCGTTCAAGGCCAGCCTGGTCTACAAAGTGAGTTCCAGGACAGCTGGGGCTACAGGGAGACCCTGTCTTGAAAAGACCAAAAAAAAAAAAAAAGATGGCTGAGAAACATCTTAAAAATTGTTCAACATTGTTAATAATTATGGAAATGCAAATTAAAACCACTCTAAGATATCTCTCTCTGATAAGACTGGCTAAGATCAAGAACACAAAAGATACCAAATGCTAGAAAGGTTGTGGGGAAAGGGGAGTACTCATCCACTGCTGGTGGGAATGTAAACTTGTACAACCATTATGGAAAGCACAGTGGAGAACCCTCAAAATGAGCCTACCACCTGACCCAGCTATACCACTTCCACAAGACTCATCCTCCTGCAAAGATGCATGCACGTCTATGTTTATTGCAGCTCTTTTCACAATAGTGAAGACTTGGAACCAACCCAAATGCCCCTCAACTGAGAAGTGGATAACAAAAATGTTGTACATCTACATAATGGAGTTCTATGCAGTGGTAAAGAAAGATGAAATTATGCTGGGCGTGGTGGCACACACCTTTAATCCTAGCACTTGGGAGGCAGAGGCAGGCAGATCTTTGTGAATTCAAGGCCAGCCTGGTCTACAGAGTGAGTTCCAGGANGTCTTTTTGTTTGTTTTTTTTTGTCTTTTTGAGACCAGGTCTCCCTGTAGCTCTGCTGTCCTGGACATCACTTTGTAGACCAGGCTGCCTTGAAACTCACAGAGATCCCACCTGCCTCTACCTCCCAAGTGCTGAGATTAAAGGTGCCACATCACCACACCCGGCAATGATTATGTCTTTAATTTCCAGTGCAAGTTACTCAAAAGCCAGGTCACAAGGTAGCTCTTGTGGTTTTATAAACAGTAGCTCAGTCAACAGAGGCGGGGGGACATGGCCAGGAAGGTAGAGAACTGTGTTTTATTTTATTTAATCATCTTCTGTATTTCCTAGTAGTACATTTTACCTGTTAGGAAAGACCTAACAGGTAAAATCTGATCCTTTCTGCTTTCTTAGTGGATAAATCAAGAGTTTAACTATGGCAACTTTAAGGTAAGGATTGGGTCTGCATATTCATCTCCACAAGAGGATAGATGCTGGGTGTTGGGGATTTCTACCCCAATTTTGTGGTGAAGTGAGTCTATGCCTAAGTGTGAGATGGCCAATTTAATAATTGTGTTTTCTCAGCTGTCTAGTGTCTGGGGAGTTCTTAACTGGTTTCTGACTTTCTCCGAGGGCATTGATCCGTTGGTAGATGTTTATTTGGTGCATTTATGAGTGGAGGGAGAATCCAACTCCATCATATACATACTATCTTTAAATCATTGCTTCTACTTTTATAGTTTTTGTGCTTTGACTTTTTAAAAGTTCTTTGGATGGTCCATACTTTTTGAATGTTCTTATTAGTTTGCTTCTCTGGGTAAAGAGATGTTGGTGATTTTTGTTGTCTCATACACGGAATCAGCTTTCATTGCTGTTGAGTTTTGGTTGTTGGCCCATCTTACCTGTATGTGTTGTCCATGGGTAGCTCCAGCTGCTACTCTGATTGCATATTCCCAAGGTGACTTCAATTTGATTTCTTTGAGCCTGAGTTCATTTTATGTTATCAAGTATTGCTTCATTTTCATCAACATGTTTTTATCTTCCTGCTCTTTTTATAGGTTTACTCTAGCAGCTGGCTGAGCAGGTTTTTTGTTTTGTGTTGTTATTACTCTTGCTATCATTGAATCAGGAAAGTAAAGCCAAAGACTATTAACAAATGTGTCAAATTTTATCAGTGAGATTTGCCAATTAGAATAGATTTAAGCAGTATGTGTAAAGTTTACTGAATGTATAGGATGTCTGGAGTGTCATTTTTCTAGCATTTTGTAAGTTCTTTGCGCTGTTTATTAACATAATGTTTTCATAATTTATCCAACGCTGTTAGTTTATTTAACTTCCAAACTGCCCATTTGTGTATCTGTTACCTAATTTAATTTAACTATTAATACTGATTGCTCATTGCCTTCGTAAGTATGATATACATGATTTAATCATTAAGAACGATATGATAGGGGCTGGAGCGATGGCCTTAGTTGGTTAAAGCGTCGGGGACCGCTTCTTGCAGGACCCGGGTTCGATCCACCAGCACCCACATGGCGGTCCGAGAGCCGTCTGAAACTCCAATTCCAGGAGAACTCCCAGTTCCGGGAGTCTGACGCCCTCTTCTGAACCTCCGCGGCGTTGCACGTCACAGGTGCACAAGACTTGCATGGCAGACAGTACATTTCATACAACATCCGGAAATCTTAAAAAAAAAAAAAAAAAAGAACGATATGATAAAATTGTGTGTGTTAGATTCTTCCTCCAGAGTATAAATGTTATATTTTCCATTATGTGTTTAGTACCAGGTTCAGTGCCTGATGTAGGGTAGGCAGCCATTAAATATTAAATTGAGTCTAGACTTACTTCATTTCAGTCATATAACCTTGTTTTAAAGTCCTACATACAAGCTGTTTCTTGTAGCCCAAAGGGATACAGTTTCTTTGTACCTATTCTTTGTCTTTTCACTAAATACTTGTAAAACTGGCCAGATTTGTTTTAACTTAGAAAATTTGTGTATTTATACCTCAGAGGATATTGTTTTAAGATAGTCTAGCATTTTAGAACGTATAACTTAGACATAACAATATATAATTAATAAAATTTCTGTTTAGGATTAATTAAAAACTTAAAATTTGGAATACACATGAACTTCATTATGGATTTAAATATTGTTTCCTTTTCTTAGTTCGTTTCAAACAAATCAGTTTACTGGAATGGTGTACCAGACATTGCTGCTTCCCCATCGACACTCTTTGAGAACAGGAAGCTTAGATGAATCAATAACTCCCAATACATCACCAGCCCAATGGCCAGGTATAATAATTTAATATATAAGAAACTATTTCTTAACCTTACCAAAAATATTAAATGGGTAAAAGGTTAAAAAAAGAGATTTGGGTTGGTTTTAACATATATGACAATCATTGTTAAATATTGATAGAATACACTGTTCACAGGTTCTATTTAATTACATTTTAACTTAATAGCAGAAAGATTGTGCACACCTTTAAGCAAATACTTGCAATATATTTGAAATTAGTATTCCTTTGATCATTATACTAAATATAATTTGGATTTTGTTAAACCATTTCTTGAAGAATTTTGCTTTTGTCATAATAAAAAATACTTAAGCCATTAAAATTTTATTTAGGAGATCTAACACTAATTTTAGATGTTCAGTTTATCTGAATTAAACAAATATGTAGTTGCTCTTTATGAATCTAGAAAATGAAATATTTAATACCAGTACAGTAAATTTTTTTTATAAAAATTCAAAAGAAAGAACATAGGTAATTTTTAAATATAAGAAGTTTATTGTTAATAACAACTAATTTTGGTTTTTGTTCTAGGAATAACATGTCTAATTCAACTTTTGAATTCTTCTGGTGAGGAAGCCCAGTCAGGACTTACAATCTTACTTTGTGAGATTCTCACAGCAGTGTATCTCAGTCTCTTCATCCATGGCCTTGCAACCCATTCTAGTAATGAACTGTTTCGGATTGTAGCCCATCCTCTAAATGAAAAAATGTGGTCTGCAGTGTTTGGTGGAGGTGCACATGTTCCCAGCAAAAAACAGACACACTCAAAAGTTCATCCAGTAAGTCTATTTCTCTGTCTCCCTGTCTCTATCACTCCCTTTCTCATTTTTTTAAAGCTGAAGCTTTATTCATCTGAATCATAACATTGTCAAATCTAATTACATTTTAATATTGTTGTAACCTCTTACACAATATCATCAACAAACAGTATTGTGATATAAATGAAGTGTTAAAGTTACTGATGCAGTTTTCAATCTTTAAGATACTCGTACACTGATGATTAGAGTATGTACTATAAATTTACTGTCTTTTATTATTAAATTTTTGTTTCTTTGTAAATTTCCTGTAATGTTGGTTTTTATTCTATCCCAAATACAGACTCTCTTTTCTTTCTTTGGCAGGAAGGCACTTTGCTATGCCTAGCCCCCAGCAGGTAGTGGTATTCTCCATGGAATGTGTGGGCTTTTCCAAAGCTTTTTCAGCCATCAGTTCCCATAGCTCTCCCACTCTTGCAGGCAAGATCTTAGCTTTAGATATAGGATTTTCAATTTAGCTTGCTTTGTGTTGTTTTTGAAGGGTTGAGTAGACTGGGATAGTTTGTTTTGTTTGGCATTTATGCAAAATTGACAGATTTTCTTTAACCAAGCCATATTTTTGATTTCAAACAATGATTAGCATTTTCGAAAACTATTTTCTCTATTTCATTTGGTTTTTACATACTCCATTTTGGATATTTTGTGGTTCTTAACTTTTAAGTATACAAAAACAAAAGAAAATATTAGTGCTAATCATAAGAAATCATACTATGGTTTGTAGTGACTGGAAAAGCATTTTACATGAGGCTGCTCTATGGTTTGCATATTATGACTGGCCATTAGAGTTTTTGGATTTCTAAGTGTTCATAATACCAAGGAAAGTAAATATTTTAAACAACTGTATCCTCAGTTAATTTTAATGTTAAAACTACATATACTGTAGTTGAATAAAATTGAAACAACACGCTTTCTGAATTTGAAAAGAATTTGCATGATATTTTCTAATTTTCTACCTTCTGTTTTTGTGGCTTATTAACACACATGATAATGTTGATTTTTCCAGTTTTGAGGATTATATGAACTAGATTTAGGACTTGATATGCTAGTAAAAATTTTTTTAAATTGCCTCTTTAAAGAAAACCCTTGTGCACACATTTAAGAGAGAAGTTCCAGGCTTGGAGAGATGGCTCAGGGGTTTAGATGCTGACTGCTTTGTTAAGACCCGAGTTTGATTCCCAGCACCCATATGGCGGGTAAAAACCATATTTAAACTCCAGGTTGCAGCGGAATCTGATGCCTTGCTGGACCTTCCACGGCGAATTGCATGGCAACGAGTGCACTTACATACATGCAGGCAATAACATTTTCATACACATTAAAATAAAATAAAAATAATAAATAAAATATTTTAACAAGAGAGAGAAGCCCAGCAAGATTATCTGTTTAGAATTTAATCCACTCCCCCCCTACCATTCACAGGCAACATATACATGTTCTGATATGTTCGTAGTCCAGGATGTTTATGATTTGGAAGATCAGATGATTAGCAGAAGACTTGACAGAATAAAAGGAAATTGAATTTAAATTTATTACTTTGGAAAAAATGACTGCTAGAGTCTATACCATGATTGATATTTTGTGTGAAGCTATAATAAAAGAAAATGGAGAATAGTGACTTTTAAAAAATATTTAAAAATCATTATTAACAGTATTGGCACATATTATGCTTTCCAAAGCAATTTGTGCTAAGCCATGCTCCCATACAACAAAAGTCCCAGTAGCCAACTCTGTACTTCACCTCCTTAATTGAAAGTGTTTCCTCAAGTTTACCTGGTATTCTATTGCTTTTTAATCTTTGTCACTACTCCTGTCCAACCAAGGGGGGGAGGAGAAAAAAAAAAAAGGGATTAAGTCCCTTGCATTTAATGATGAGGATAAAGCAAATTCAGCTCCTAATTTGGAGTAGAGGTCAGCCAACTTGGTTAGTACAGATATTTGTGTGTGTTAACCGAATTTTATTTAAACGTTTTATGGTTTTAAAAGAGTTATCCTGGATAACATTTTTGTGGATTCAATTTTTTTTGACAAGGGGAAAATTTGAAATTAGCCTTGCCAATATATTTTCAAATATTTTATTCAAGAAAAACTTCAAATCCTAAGAGGAATTAGATTTATAGGGGTACTGAATCAATGATTAAGTGAATAATTGATAAAATTGCCTTGCTTTTTAATGTTTTCAGATATAACTGTTTAAAGACCCTTAATCTTTATGCTATAAAATGCAAGAGTGATACTTCTTGTTGACCAATGTTAACATAAATTTTTTAAAATGAAGAACATATTGTTTACTTGGTCTTTCTCTGTGACACTGTAAATTGAAATCATAGCTATGCACATAGCTATGCTCAGAGACAAACTCCGAGCACTCAGCCCAATCAATCACTAGCCCCAGATCCACTGATTTATTCTGAGCACAGATCAGTAATGAAGAACATATCTCAAAGTTCAAGTTGATCCTTACTTAAGCACCACGATTGATTTGTAGTTTGTAGGCATAAGTATCATCATATTATTATCTTTCAAGCACCCTTATAAGTATGTTTATAAATGATAACCTAGTCATTTACTGAATCTCAAATAATCAAAAATGATTAAGCAATCCAAAATAACCTGCATCTTCATGTTTAACGTCTTGGTTTGGGGACATGGTAACCAAGTGATATAGAGTATTTAAACGTGATAACTTTGCTCATCTTTAAGAACTCAGAAACCTTTTATGGAAATGGTCTTGGAAGTAACAATAGGTGCACTTACAGAAAATATGAGTGATGTGATTTATTAGCTGATGAAGTGAAAGCCTTTTTTTTTTCCAAAGCTGAGTTGTGATTCTAGATCTCCTAATGACAATTAACCACTAACCATCACATTAGTAATGTATTTTCATAGAGTGGACTTATGAATATTAGTCAAAATCGTATAATTAATTCTAAGCTTTTAAATTTAGCCAAATAAAAACTGAGAAGTCTAGGATGCCTGTTTTCCTAACACAATCAATATCAAATTTTATATATTAAAATATGTGTTTATAATACTTAAATCACTGTTTTCTTTAAAAGGTGGTTTTTTTTCAAAAGGTTAGTACAGAGCCAGGTGTGGTTGCACACCCCTTTAATACTAGCACGTGGAGGCAGAGGGAGGTAGAGTTCTGTGAGTTCCAGACAGCTGCGGGCTACAGGCAGACCCTGTCTCAAAAAGACCAAAAAAAAAAAAAAGTTAGTGCTAGGAAAGACATTTGAAAGTTAGTATAAATTCTTATTTGAAGTTTTTTAATTTTTTATTTTGTCTTATATGTATGAGTGTTTTGCCTGCATCTAAATGGTACCCTGTTATCCAGTACCTGCAGAGGCCAGTGGAAAGCAACAGATTCCCTGGAAGCTGTGAGTTTAAGGGACGTGTTAGCTGCCACGTGGGTTGCTGAGAACTGGACTAGGCTCCTCTGGCGAATAGCCAATGCTTTTACTGCTGACCTGTTCTTTAGCTTTTTTAAAAATATAGTCTTAGGAACTGCATTATATTTTTCTGTACATGTCTGTTACTTACTTGATGTTCAAATTCTTTTAGTAATTGTTCTAGTTTGCTTTTTTGACAAAGATAATGCTTGGGGAAAAAAAGGTTTATTTGGCTTACCACTTCCATATCACATTCCATCACTGAGGAAAGTCAGAACAGGAACTCAGGTCTGGAACCTGGAGGCAGGAATCATGATGGAATGCCTCTTACTGGCTTACTCTCTGGCTTGCTACCTGATTTATGCTCAGCTAGCTTCTTTGTAAACCCTAGGCTCACCTCCCTAGGGATGATGCCACTGATAGTGGGCTAGGCATCCCATATCAGTCATCAGTCAAGACAACCTCTCACAAACAGTTGACTCTGGGTTGTATAAAGTTGACAAAAAAGCTAACCAACAGAGGACTGGAGACATGGCTCAGTGGTTTAAGAACACAGGCTGCACTTGGAGAGGACATGAGTTTGGTTTCCCAGCACTCACATCATTTGTAACTAACTGGGATTTCTAACTCCAGGTCCATTGGATCTGATGCCCTCGATGGCTTCTGTGGCCATTCTCATGGACATCATGTAATGCAAAATGCAAAACACACACAGAATAAACTGATAAAAACCACTAACCAAACTGACATATTTTACAAAGCCTTGTACTTAGCTTTGCAGTCCAGGATTCTTAACAAAAATGTTAATAATATATAAAATTGGTAATTTTTAAATTTCTTTTTTCTTGCCTAATTTTTTTATTGTAGCTTTGCATTTCATATAACCTTTCCCAATCAAATTTAGACCAGTTTCCCCATCCATGGCACCCCCCGCCCTGAGCTCATGCATTCTGCATACATGTTAAGTTTGCATCTTTTTTCTTATTTTTTTTTTTTTTAACTTTTTCAATGTAAAATTTACTGTTTGGTCAGTTCTTTGAGTCTTTTTGTTGTTGTTGTTCCCTTTAATTTTATAAATTACTCCAAATATCATATATATACTTTCCACACATATATCAAAATGACAAAGTCTGAAAATAAACTATAGGTTTAAAAAAAAAAAAAAAAAAAAAAAAAAATTTTTTTTAACTTTTAAAAAATTTTATTTATTTCTTGTATGTGTATGAATACTGTATGCATGGTAGGTTTGTGCACCTGTTGTCGTGCAATGCAGGGAAGGTCAGAAAGAGGGTCCCGGATTCCCCTGGAAATGGGAGTTTTCCTAGAATTTTTGAGTTACAAGATGGTTCTAGCTGCCATGTGGGTGCATGGGATCAAACCTGGGTCCCTTGCTAGAGCAGCCAGTGCTCTAACTGCTACAGGACTATCTCTCCAGCCCCTGGGATTCACATTTTAAGAGTGATTTTTTAATACAATTTAATTTCTTTGAGAGTTCTAATCACATATTAATGAAGGAATTGTTTTTATAATTATAACAGTGCACATTCATAGTATTTTAAAATTATTTGTATGTTATTTTGTTAAAGTTGAGTTCGCTAAACAAGAGCAGTTTTTATAAAATTCTTTTTCTAACAGTTAGAAATCCATACTTTTGCTTTTTATTGCACTGTAAAGCAAAACAGTATTTTACTTTAAGAATTTTATTGCACTTTGTAAGAATATTTGTAATAAGACCTGTGAAGTTGCTCTTTATTATTAATTTATTTTAATTTTTATCTCCAAATTATGGAGTGCAGTATGAAGTGAACACTTCCTTGTCGTGAGCATGTCATGTGTATTATTATGAGGCTGCTAATGAGATATACTTTAATTTTAATTGCTCTGGTATTATTTATGCTAAGTACAGATCATAAAATCCAAATACACTGTATTGTAGAACTTGTGAAAAAACTTGGTATTATCTAGTGATTATCGCATGCTGTTGCCATCAGTCCTTTTGCAAAATATGAAAATTAGTAAAGTTTCTTTAGGAGAAAAGGTAAGCATATTTAAAATATAATTCAAGATCAGTGATTTAAAATGCAGCTGAATATGTCAAAACTCTTCAGTGATGATTAATGTGAAGAATTTTAAAAAGGACTCCTTAACCTGAAACCTATACTCAATACCTCTAGGGTGAGAAGTGAAATTCAACTTTGTTGCTATCTTAGATTTTTATTGAGGGCAGTTAATATCAGTTTAACTTCATGCTTAAATAACATTGAATCATTTTGTGAAGGACTAGGGAATACAAAATATTTAATGATAAAAGTAGAGAAAGGACCAGAGATGTATGGAGCCTTCCAAGATTCATATATGAATTTTCACAGATTCTTTTATTTCACTACCAAATCCTGTTTACAAAGCCAGAAGCTATAAGAAAAAAACAGCATCTCATTTATCTGACCTAGACACCTTCATTCATTGCTTCAGTGACCCTTATTTTTTTTTTTTTTTTTTTTTGTCTTTTGGACAGGTCTCCCTATAGCCCCAGCTGTCCTGGAACTCACCGTAGACCAGCTTGGCCTTGAACTCCAAAGATCCGCCTGCCTCTTTCCTCCCAAGTTGCTAGGATTAAAGGCGGTGCCACCACGCCCGGCTCAGTGACCCTTATTTTTAAAACTAAGCATATTCTATCTCTCACTCTGTCTCAATTTGTTTCTGGAAATCTTTGCTTCAAGTCCTGCAATAAAATGGATTGAATATATTCCTAAAACTTGAGAGAGAGGTAGAAGGAGGGCAAGAGAGAGAGAAAAAGAGGAGAAAGTTACTGGGGATGATACTGCTCTTTATAGACAGGGGCTCCACTACTGAGATATATGTCCCTAGTCCTCATTTTTAAATTATGATACATATTTCTTCCATTCTGGTTTTTTAGTTGCCATCTTAAAATAATTTATTACTTATTTATGGTCTTTTGAAAGAGTTTTCCTGTAGCCCTGGCAGGCCTAGAAATCACTTATGTATATGTTGACCAGGGTGACCTCAATCTCAGAGAGCTCCACCTGTGCCTCTGCCCCCCAATTCTGGGATTAAAGCCATGCATTACCACACCTAGCAGATTTATTCTTAGTATATGAGTGCTTTGGCTGTGTGTTTATAAATGTAACATGTATGTGCAGTGCACCACAAGAGGCCAAAGAGGGCATCAGACACCCTGAACGGAGTCAGGGACATTGTTAGCGGCCATGTGGATACTGGAACCAACCTGGGTCCTCTGTAAGAGCAGCCAGTGCTTTTAACCATTGAGCCATCTCTCCAGCCCCTAATTATGACATTTTTAAAATCATGGGATTTACCAAGTTAAATATTAAGTGTATAGTTCAGTAGTGTTAAACATATTCATATCGTTGTGAAACATTTACAGAACTTTTTCACTTGGTAAATCTGAAACCATTCCCATTAAGGGACTTTTTCTGTGTCCTGGAAATTGACTGTTTTAAATACCTGATATAAGCGAATTTACATAATGTTTGTTTTCCTGTGATTGGTGTATGTCATTTATCATAATGTCCTCAAGGTTCATCCTTGTTATAATATGTGATAAAATACCTTCATTTTAAAAACTGAAATAATAACCCACTGTATTCTGCATATGCTGCCAAATCCCAGAAATTAGAATAATATTTCCAAGTGCATTAATCTGAAGACTTGGTTGTATAACCTTGTTTATGAAGCGTGCTTGAGCAAGCACCCTTAAATGTTTGTGGTGCGTGTTGTACTTGTTTTCTTCCTCACTGACCACTCTCCTCCTTCCCCTTCTTTTCCGCTCTCTTCTGCTTCCTGTCTCTCCTTGTTTCTGCCCCTTGCTTCCCCTATCTGCCTCCTCTTCCCTTTTCTCTCCCTCTACCTCTTCCCTTCTTTCCCTCTGTCTACTTACTGAGAGTCTAATGGAACTGGAATATTTTTCTTCTATATTACAGTGAATTGTTACACACATCAACTACCTTGAAATCTGCTTTGGCTTATGATTTGGAGGAAAATCACTACTTTCTATTAAAATATTTATGCATTTTTCATATTTATAGAGTAGCTACAAATTATTACACGAGGCAGTGATTCTAGGATGATCCTCAGAGTCATTCTTTCTTGGATCTGTATAGTTTCACTCAATTTTTGAAAATCACAAATCTTATTCTTTGAAGTTTAAGAGGTACATTTATTTAATTCAATTTCTTTCTTTAATATTTTCCTTTTTGGACCTCTTTAACTTTCATGCTTGTATTCACATACATTTGTACTAATTGCACTTCATGTCTAAAGTACCCCTGATGTTAGAGGAAAAGTGAATATATGCCTCTTAAGAGACTCAGCACTTAGACTAAATTATCTTGCTAAAAGCAAGAAATGGATTTCAGATCTATTTATATTAAATTGACATATCTTTTGTCTTCTCCATATTTTTATTTCCTTCAACATAAAATGTTTTAAGTCCTGAGTTGAATAGTTTACCTTCTCTCTTCTCCTGCATTTGGAACTAAGTTGAATATCTTACAGTAGGAAGTTTCTTGTGCTCTTTGACATACTCACTAGGAGCCCCATAGGTAAGTGGGTCTTTGGTTGGGAAGTCAGAAGTGAGACAGTTGATTGTGTACATACTAAAAAAAGAAGTGGTGTTTGTTTGTAATGTATATTTTATTGAAATTTGTCTTAATCAATAAAGTATATTAATCATCTTTATACCTCTCCCCCTTGCACCTCCTGAAAGCCCCTCCTACTGTATTTCATTGCATTCCATCGTTCTTAGGCCTATCGAGGAGGTAACCTCTCACTGGTGTAGTGCTACCCATGAAAGCTCTTCAGTACGTAACAGCATTATGGTCCCATCCCCATTTACTCAAAGAGTCTAATGTTGCAGGGAACTATATTCTTAAGGTACTACTTCCTTTAAAAGGATGTACTCTCCCTCATCCAACAGAACTCAGTCTCCTATAGTTTTCAAGCTAAGGTTGAGGCCTGCTGCCTGTTTTCCTAGTTCTATGCTGGATGTTTGTCTGATTCAGTTTGCATGGGCCTTATACATAATGTGATCACATTACTGTAAACTATCATATGAGCAAGGTCCAGGGAGCCTGTAAGTTTCCTTATGGCTATTCAAGGAGGCAATGTTTAAATCCGAGTACAAAATAGTAATTTCATTTTATGTGCTTTAAAATGGTAAAGTGGAGCTGGAGAAATAGCATAGTTAAGTGTCTGCTGTGCAAACATGAGGATCTAGTTCATCTCCAGATGGCACCTGTCTGTAGTCCCAGCAGTGGGATGGAAGCATATGGCAGTGGATCCTTGGGGTACTTTAACTGTCTCTAGAGAAGCTGAGTGGTGTTTCCTGAGGAATATGTACCTGCTTGCATGTGCACACACATGGACACAATCCTTACATGTTCAGCCTTAGAAGTACATAGGCTCACACACACATTTATGCACACAAAAGAAAAGTGTTAGTTTAAAATGAAAAAAAAATGTTAAGTAAACTTCCCTTTAGGTTTTTTCTTGAGTTTTTATTATTAATATTTTTTTTTTTTTTTTTTTTTTTTTTTTTTTTTTTTTTTTTTTTTTATTTTATGTACTTTGAGCATATTCACTTCCTTTTATACATACTATTTTTCTCCTTACCTCTGCCCTGTAGGGTTTATTTTCCTCACAGTAATTTATGTGTATTAGTCAATCCAGTACTACAGAAAAAATTAGTATAGAAAGCAATGTTTTCGTTCTTAGTCCACTAGTTTCCCATTCTGATGCCTTAGGTAGAGCCTCTTAACCATTTCTCCATTTCTGTTTGAGTTCTTTTGGAGGTTACTTTTATCTTGTAAAAATCATAGTAATAAAAGTACTGGAGGGTTCAGGAGAGATTCCAACGAAAGAGGACAAATTGTTCTACACAGTTCACTATTTGGCATATTAAAACCTACTTTTTTTTTTTTATTTTTTTGTCTCTTCGAGACAAGATCTCCCTTAAGCCCCAGCCATTCTGGAACTTTGCTGTGTAGACCAGGTCTAGCCTTGAACTCACCAGAGATCTTGCCTGCCTCTGCCTCCCTGGTACTGAGATTAAAGGTGTGTGCCACCACCCTGGCATAAATTACTTTTAGGATTAGGTTCTGTGAATCAAAGTAACTAAGAAATTAATTTTTAAATTTTATTGATTTGTTGATTCTATCTGGCTTTTCCCCATGCATTTAACTTTTTTGTTAGTCACTTTTTAGCCTCTCCATTCCTCTTACATAATTCATAATGCCTATATCTAGTTTCTGTTTCATTTTAGTTCTAAAATATATGCTAATATATGCACCATGTGTATTGTAAACTTGATGGTTGATTATCAGATGTTAATAAAAGCAAAGTTTACACAGATTAAAATATGTAAGTTTAATCATTTAATAGATTAAGTAATAATGATATCACTATCGGATAATACCTTAGGATATTATTTTATTCACCTTTCCTCTTTTCTAAAATAACAAATACCACATTAAATTCAGATTATTCTTTCTTGATATATTGCATGTGCATGTTGTATCTGCTAGCTGAATAGCCAAACTGTATTATGCACAAATATTTATATCCCTTTGGAAGTAAGTAAATTTCATTGGTACCATTTGGAAGAAAATACTGTGTAGCCCTAATTGAATTGCTGCGTTATTTGGGTCTGCTTATGTTTACCAACCCCCTTGGGTTTTGTACTGTGACTACATTTTAGACTTAATGTTGGGAAATCATTTTGTACAGCTTTGGAGCTGCCACCAGCCCACGTTGAATACTTGCCTAACACGTGCAAAACCCTGATTTTGATCACTAGCATCACAATAAAACTAAAAACAAAACAAAACAATACGATATTTCCCTTTCAAATGCTGCTATCTTTTAGTGTTCTAGAGTAAAATACTGAGAATAGATAGAATAGTATCTAATTGTAGAGAAAATTGTAGAGAAAGTCAAAGATTGCATTTTTCTCTTCTGTGTGATTCTGTTGACTAGAAAATTCCACTGAGTCTTTCAAGTTGTAATAAATTTAGTTAACAATGGAACTCTAAATTTAAAAAATATTTCTATAAAAAATGTTTATGTATCACACAAACAACTTATTATCTAAGAATCTTTGAGGTTTGCTGCCTTTATTCCATATTGACCACCTCTTGCCTTTCTTTATAAAACAAAAAGCAGGGGGTTAAGTTTGTGGCAGCTCACTGGTAGACTATATGCTTAGCATGCTTGAGTCCCTGGTTTAAATCCTTAGGTGGCTGGGTTGGGGCAGCTCCTTGGTAAAATAGAATGTGTGCTTAGCCTGCATGGAGTCCCGTTTAAATCCCTAGCCCCTTCTTTCCCTTTAAAAAAAATGAAATCGAATGATTTGGGAAATTTCCTATCATGAGCCTTGCTAAATTTTAGGGTGATTTTTAGGCTGATATTACATCTATTATCCTGTACATACAATAGATAAATCAGCATTCAGAAAATTATGGGTAAAAGCAAAGGATGCTCTGTGACTTGTGTTTTCCCCTTGCTTCGTCTACCTAACTTTCTCACCTGCTTTATATTTTCACCATCATAGTTTAGTTCTTTTGATGCTGTTTATAGTTATCTTTAGCTCTTATCTAAAGATGGTCATTAAATTCAGTACTTTAATAATGCTTTAATTTCTTCCCATATTCTTTACTAGTTGAAGAAGGAGAAAAGCAAAGCAAATGTTTTAGTCCATCAAAAGTATCTTGCAGAGAATCTTCCCCACTGACCTCTTCCTCACCATCAGTAAACCAGGAGTCACTGATAGTCAAGGAGAAGTTCATCCCACCTGAGCTAAGTATCTGGGACTATTTCATAGCCAAGGTAAAAAAACACAGAGAAATAGTCATATAGTCAAATGGAAGTGAATGTGTTTAAAATAAATTGTTGGTACTTATAAATATTTTCTTAGTCTGGTTTTGAAATTTTTTATTTGTATCAAGGTACATTCTACTATACTAAACCAAAAAGCCATAAAATGTTGTTTTGAAGTACCCCACAGGTTTTGTGGTATTTCTTTTTGTTTAGTTCCACAAATACTTTCAATTCATTCGTTATTTTTCCCTGACTTCATATCATTATCAGGATTGTGTTGTTAAGTCTCTATGTGTTCTTGTAGCTATTCGGACTTATTCTGTTTAATATTTAGCTTTATGCACTGTGGTCTGATAAGAATGCATGGAATTATTCCAATCCTTTATTATTTGGTGAGGTTTTTTTGTGTCCCAGTATGGGTCGATTTTGGAGAATTTTCCATGTGGTTATGCTGAGTAGAAAGTTATATTCTCTGGTGTTCGGGTGGAATATTCGGACATGTCTGTGAGGGTCCATTTGTTTATTATATTGTTACAAGTTCCAAATATCTCTCTATTTCTTGTCCAGTTGATCTCTCCAAGGGCGCTTCAAGTGGGGTATTGAAGTCCGCCAATATTAGTGTGTTTGGGATATTCTGTGTCTTAAGGACCCACAGAATTGTGTTATATAGTGCACCTGAGTTTGTTGCATAAATATTTAGGATTGTTATGTCTTCTGGTAAATTGTTCCTCTTGATTAAGATGTTAGTGGCCCTCTGTTCTCTTCTGATTGACTTTACCTCATCTGATGTCTATGGTCTTTGATATTAAAATAGAACTCCTGCTTGCTTTTTGGTACCATTTCTTTGAAATTATTTTTCCATCCTTCACTTTGAGTTGTTTTATCCTTGAGAGTGAGATGGTTTCTTGTAGGCAGCATAAAGACGGATTCTTTATCCTAATCCGATGTCTCCCAATCAGTCCTAAGAGGGAAAATATATACCCTTAAGTCCTCACATTAAAAACAAACAGAAAGGAAAATTTTGATCTAACACTATAGCTCAAAAAAAATTTTGGAACAACAAATGGACCTAAACATCAAAACAGGACAGGAAGAAATAACCAAATCAGAGCAGAAATCATGAAATAGAAAAAAAAGAAAATTATACAAAAAAATTCAATGAATCCAAAAGCTGTTTCTTTGAATAGGAGTTAAACAAGATAAGACAGACCTCTAGCCCAGTTGTTAACCAAAAGAAAGACTAACTCCAAATTAATAGTATGTGAAAAATGAAAAGGGAAATACCACAACAAGATAAAGAAAAGATCCAGACAATCATTATCGAAATACTTCAAAATTTATACTTTACTAAGTTTGAAAACCAAGAGAAATGGGTGAATATTTGAAATCCTGGGAACAAACAAAGCTTAACAAAGAAGAGGTTAACAGTTTAAACAGACCCACAACATTTGAGGAATATTGAGGATGCAATAAAAAAACCTCCCAACTAAAAAAGCCCTAGGCCCAGATGTTTTCACAGCAGAAGTCTATAAAACATTTAAAGAGTCTTACAATCTTTTACTACTAAAACTGTTTAGAGGGATACAAACAGAAGGAAATTAATCCCCAAACTCCTCTATTGAAAGCCAATATCTCTTTAATACCAAAACCAGGCCAAAGATACAACCAAAAAACAAAACTATAGACCCATCTACATTAACTAAACACAGATGCAAAAATTCTCAACAATAATACTGGTAAATTGCATACAGACTACATCAAAAAGATCATCCATCAATGATCAAGTCTGATTCATACCTGAGATGCAGGGATAGTTCAACATGATGTAAATCAATAAATATCATAAAAACACAAATGGACTGTTAAAAGGACAGAAATCACACAATCATCTCAATTGACTGCAGAAAAAAAGCCTTTGATAAAAATCCAGCTTTGATGTAATAGTTCAAGAAGGAAATGACTGAAGGGAACAAAGCCATATACAACAAACCCTTCATACATGGAGAAAAAAATTAACATCCCTTTAAAGGAGGTGAAGCCAACAAGTGCATGTCCCCTATCGCCATCTCCTCTTTCAACATAGTCCTTGGAAACACTCGCTAGGTCAATTAAGAAAGGAGAAAGAAATTAAAGGAGTACTAATCAGAAAGAAGAAGTTAAACTTTTCCCTCTTTGTTGATGATATATGATAGTTTACCTATGTGATGCTAAAAATCTCCACCAGAAAACACTAGAACTGATTAAGAGTTTTCAGTAAAGTCGAGGTATACAAAATTAACCAAGAGGAACAGTAACATTCTTCTACACCAACATAAACAAGGGGATAAGGGAATTAATAAGACCGTTTTCCCATTCACAATAGGACTTCAAAAAAAAAAAAAAAAATATCTGGCAACAAACCTAACCAAAAACACACAAAAAATCTCTACAACAAAAAATTTAAACCACTTGAAATAAGGAGATTGAAAATGACAAAAAAAAAAAAAAAAAAAAAAAAAAAAAAAAAAAAAAAAAAAAATTATACTAAAAAAATGTCTAGTTTACCCAAATTGATAAACAGATTAACCACAATCCCAATCAAAATCCCCATGAATTTCTTCACAGAGTTGGGGAAAAAAATGCTAATTTATTATGGAAAAACAAAAGACCCCAAATTTTGCTAAAGCAACCCTGAGTGAAAAGTACAATACGAGGGGGGATGCTTTACCAGACTTCAGCTATATTCAGAGGGCTATAGTCATAAAAAACAGGCCTGGTACTGGGCACAAAAACAGACCCATTGAAAAATGAAAATTGAAAGAGAACATGATAAATTACAGAATGAAAATACAAAACATAAAAAGAAAAAAAAAAAAGCTCCATGGAGAAGGATAAGCATCTTCAGTAAATGGTGCTGGCTAAACTCAATCACCATTTGTAAAATAACAAAATTAAACCCCTACCTCTCACCCCAAACAAAAATCAAACTTCCAAGTGGATCATAGACATCTCACAACATGAAGCCTGGAAACCCTGAACGTCCGAAAGAAGAAAATTTTGGCAACAATTTACAAGACATAGCGTGAAAGACTTTCTTAAATCAGACAGCAGCTGCACAGGAAATGAAGTCAACAATTGACAAATGGACCTCATCAAACTCAAAAGCTTCTTCAGCTAAAGAAAAATCAAGGAATGAAGAGAAAACCCACAAGTGAGAGGAAACCTTTATGTGTGATATATCTGATAGGGCATTAGCATCCAGAATATATAGACAACTCAAAAAACAAAGAAGTAAGAAAACAAAATTTTCACTCAAAAGATGCAGTAAAGAGTTGAACCGAGACTTCACCAGTGAAGAATTAAAGATGGCTGCCAGCGTGGTGCACTCCTTAATCCTAGCACTGGGAGGTAGAGGCCATGTGGATCTTTGTGAGCTCAAGGCAGCCTGGTCTACAAAGTGAGTTCCAGACAGCTGAGCTACAGGGAGACCCTGTCTTGAAAAGACCAAAAAAAAAAAAAAAAAAAAAAAAGATGGCTGAAGAACATCTTTAAAAAATTGTTCAACATTGTTAATAATTATGGAAATGCAAATTAAAACCACTCTAAGAATTATCTCGCTCTGATAAGACTGTAAGTAAGAACACAAAAAGATTACTAAATGCTGGAGATGGTGTGGTGAAAGGGGAACACTCCTCCAACTGCTGGTGGGAATGTAAAAACTTGTACAACCATTACGGAAGGCACTGTGGAGAAACCCTCAAATGAAACCTACCACCTGACCCAGCCAACCACTTCCACAAGACTCATCCTCTGCAAAGATGCATGCAAAGCTAATGTATTATTGCAGCTCTTTTCACAATAGTGAAGACTTGGGAACCAACCCAATTGCCCCTCAACTGAGAAGTGGATAACAAAATGTTGTACATCTACATAATGGGCTATGCAGTGGTAAAGAAAAGATAAATTATGTCTGGGCGTGTGGCACACACCTTTAATACCTAGCACTTGGAGGCAGAGGCAGGCAGATCTTGTGAATTAAGGCCAGCCTGGTCTACAGAGTTGAGTTCCAGGACAGCTGGGGCTTACAGGGAGATCCCTTCTTGAAAGACAAAAAAAAAAAAAAAAAAAAAAAAAATATGACATCATGAGATTTGCATGAAGAGATGGAACTTGAAGCATTATGCTAAAAGTACACCTCCCCCCAAAAAATAAAACAGGGAATGGTTTCCCTCATTTGTGGATGCTAGTACCAAATCCCCCAGTTGGAAAGAAAAATCTGAGCAATATTATTGTCATATTTCTGGTCTGAAAGCAACTGTGAATGTTTTTTCTGTTTGAAAGCAAATGTGAATATCTTAATGAACCCTAGAAATAACTTTACCACCTACTTTCAGGCATTGTAATTTAGTGTATCTGGGCAGAAGGTATATATTCAATTTAGAGTAATATTTAAAATTAAAAGAAAAAAATCTGAACCACTTTGAACATAAAAAAAAAAAAAAAAGAACTAGATGGTTGCGGTGAAACTGATCAGTGAATACCAAGTTGGTTACATACAGCATGATGTTTGGTGTACAATTTTACATTAAGATCAATATAGATGTGATATTGCATACATTTCAAACGCCTCAAAGTAATAACTGTGTAATTTTTTTCAGAACTGTAGAATTTTTTTTTTTTTTTTGTCTTTTTTTGTCTCCCTGTGGCCCCAGCTATCTTGGAACTCACTCTGTAGACCAGGCTGGACTTGAACTCACAAAGATCCACCTGCCTCTGCCTCCCAAGTGCTAGGATTAAAGGCGTGTGCCACCACACCCAGCTCAGAACTGTAGAATTTTTAACCACAAAGAAATTATGTTTAATGACCTAGACATGTTCAGCAGTTTTAAGTTGTTGGGTTTTTTTGGTTTTTTGTTTTTTGTTTTTTGGTTTTTTGAGACAGGGTCTCCCTATAGTCCCAGCTCGCCTGGAATTCACATTGTAGACCAGGCTGGCTTTGAACTCACAGAGATTTGCCTGCCTCTGACTCCCGAGTGCTGGGATTAAAGGCGTGAGCTACCACGCCAGGTTTAAAGATGGTTCTTAGCAGTCCTGTGGGTGCTGGGAATTGAACCCGGGTCCTCTCCAAGAGCAGTCGAGCTCTTAACCACTGAGCCATCTCTCCAGCCCCCAGTTTTAAGTTTTAAACAATGTATATATGCATGAAACATCATTATGTGACCCTATAAATATGTACAACTTTATATTTGTATATGTCAGCCAAAATAAATAAAAAAAATAAAAATTTAAAACACAATAAAATATTTTTTAAAGGAAGAAAAAGAATGTTGTTTTGGCATATATGCAACCAGATCTTACAGCAGTTTTTTTTTTTTTTTTTTATAAATTCTGGCTATGTTTCAAAATAAAGTTGTTAAGATAAAAGAACTTAATTAATGCCTTAATGATATATACTAAGAATCGAAACACAGAAATCAAAGTGTTCTGCTCATCTGTCATATGCTCAGTTTTTTTTGTTGTTTTTTTGTTTTGTTTTTTTTTAATTTTATTTATTTATGTATGTGTACGAATGTCCTGTCTGCATGTAAGTTTGTGCACCCGTGTTGTGAAGTGTCGCGGAGGTCAGAAGAGGGTGTCGGAATCCCCTGGAACTGGAGTTCTCCTGGAATTGGAGCTTCAGACGGTTCTCAGCCGCCATGTGGGTGCTGGGGATCGAACCCGGGTCCTCTGCAAGAGCAGTCGGTGCTCTTAACCGCTAGGCCATCTCTCCAGCCCCATATGCTCAGTTTTTTTCTCTCTCTCCTCTCTCCCCCTCTCCTCCTCCCTTCCTTCCTCCTCCCCTTTCTCTGAGAGATCAGACTCCAAACCTCATGCAAGCCTTCTACCACAGAGCTAAATCCATAGCTTCTCATTTTTAATACTGTATGTCACTTGAGTTTTGACAGGCACTAATTTCATTTACCAGTTGTGTAAGTTTACTACAGTATATTATATATGAGTAATTGCCTAAAATGCAAAAATGCAAACTCCCTACTACCTCTGCATTCTACACATCATTGATAACATATGCATGCAGTGATAAGCAACCAGTCATATCAGTTCTCTCAAAGTCTGTTACTGATGGATCAGTCAGTTCACACACAGACATCATAGCATAGATTTTTGCCTTCTTGTTTCCCATGATAGGTCTTCTGTGTGACAGTTGACAAAATTGGATAATCAGAAGAAGGAACTGGCAATTAAGATGCTGATTGGCAACTACATCCTAAAACTAAAAAGTGATAGTACTAAGAAGGGAATTCAAATTGAATATAAATTTTAGTTACAGAAAAAAATAGCTAGCTGTGAGAATATTGACATTGATGCTGTTTGAAAGACTGTAAATCTCCTCCCCTTTCTCTGGCTCAGAGATCAGACTCCAAACCTCATGCAAGCCTTCTACCACAGAGCTAAATCCATAGCTTCTCATTTTTAATACTGTAGGCCACTTGAGTTTTGACAGGCACTAATTTCATTTACCAGTTGTGTAAGTTTACTACAGTATATTATATATGAGTAATTGCCTAAAATGCAAAAATGCAAACTCCCTACTACCTCTGCATTCTACACATCATTGATAACATATGCATGCAGTGATAAGCAACCAGTCATATCAGTTCTCTTAAAGTCTGTTACTGATGGATCAGTCAGTTCACACACAGACATCATAGCATAGATTTTTGCCTTCTTGTTTCCCATGATAGGTCTTCTGTGTGACAGTTGACAAAATTGGATAATCAGAAGAAGGAACTGGCAATTAAGATGCTGATTGGCAACTACATCCTAAAACTAAAAAGTGATAGTACTAAGAAGGGAATTCAAATTGAATATAAATTTTAGTTACAGAAAAAATAGCTAGCTGTGAGAATATTGACATTGATGCTGTTTGAAAGACTGTAAATATGTAGACAGAAATTCAGTGAAGCTAAACATAGCATAGATTTTTGATGATAGGTTTGAGGAAAACAAGAAGAAATTTCAGAGGTAGTAACCTCCTCAAAATCTTTACATTAAAGCTGAGTATGATTACCTGCACCTTTAATCTCAGCTGTCCATTGTGGGTGCTGGGAACTGAACATAGATCCTCTGAAATTTTAACCACTTAACTATGTCTCCAGCCCTCATGATTTAAATTTAAACTTCAGGTTTTCAGTTTTTAAAAAACGTTTCTTTTTTGTTAAGCAATAATATCCATGAACACCTTAGTTTGATTTTCCAGCTACACTGCATGTGTATATACATATACTTAATATGTAGGTCTTTAATATCCACCCAAATACTTTTATATATGCATATATATAAATTTTATATATTTTATATATGCATATGCATATGCGTCTCTCTGGTCAAAGTAGCAAGTATTTCCAGCATGCTGGAGTATTTTGCTACCTCATCCACCTTTGATACTTAATCAAACTGCTACTTTTCGTGCAAAATTCTTTCTATAGTAAGAACCTTCTACACACTACTTCCACTGCTCCATTGCTCAGCTGTTAGTGTCTTCCCTCTTAACTCCTATTTCACCCTCTTTGAGGCACTTGATACAATCTTTGTTTAGTTTTTTTTTTTACTTTTATTTATTTTTTATGTGTATGAATGTACTGTCTGCATGTAGGTCTGTGCACCCGTGTCGTGCAATGCCGCGGAGGTCAGAAGAGGGTGTCGGATTCCCCTGGAACTGGAGCTCTCCTGGAATTGGAGTGACAGATGGTTCTCAGCTGCCATGTGGGTGCTGGGGATCGAACCCAGGTCCTCTGCAAGAGCAGTCAGCGCTCTTAACCGCTAGGCCATCTCTCCAGCCCCTAGTTGTTTTTTTGTTGTTGTCGTTGTTGTTGTTTCTTATCTTTATTGCTAAACTGTAAACTCTTATGATGGCAGTGGCTGTATTTTTCTTTAAAGTTCTTATATCAAGCAAATTTATGCTGGCATTTGAGAGTTTGAACCAGGAAGATCATAGGTCCAAAACTAGAATGGGCTGCACAGAGAGACCCTGTCAGGAAGTCAAGGGGAGATATGTTTTGGGGAGATGTACATATATCTCAAGTAGAGTTTCAGGCCCAGACTTAAGAAACTTTCATTGAATGGATAGATATGAATTGTGTAAAATTATATCAAAGACATAGTATGGAAAGTAATTTTACTTATAATGAATTATCTGCAAATGGATGAATATTTGGATATATTAAATCAGATAACTTTTGTTTCAGCCTTTTCTACCCCCTTCCCAAAGTAGAGCAGAATATGATTCGGAGGAGAGTCTGGAAAGTGATGAAGATGATGCCGACGATGCTTTGCCCTCAGATTTCCACCTCCAGGAGCATTCAAACTCAAACTCATATAGGTCTGGGGTATTTTATTTTAAGCTTTTTTTTTTTTTTAAATTATCATGGCCTATATAAATAATGTTTTTAAAATAACACATGTGAAAGTAATAACTTGCTAATTATTATTTCTATAGTTGAAATTCTTAAATTCCTTTTTCTTTTTTTTTCTTTCTTTGAGATGGGGTCTCCCTGTAGCCCCAGCTGCCCAGCTGTCCTGGAACTCACTATGCAGACCATGCTGGTCTTGAACTCACAAAGATCTGCCTGCCTCTGCCTCTGGTGTGCTGGGATTAAAGGCTGGCTTTAAATTCCTTTCTTTAGCAACAGTTTTTAAGACTTTTGATTATCCATTGATAAACTATTATATTTTGGAGCATTTCTGCCTTCACAGTATGCTTTGTTTTTTGTCCCCTAAGATAAATTCTTGATTTTAGCCGGTAACATCAAATGTCTGGCTAAGAGAGAACTAATCATATAAGATGTCTTTAAAAGGGTTTCTGTATAGAATAAAAACCCGTAAGTATTAATAGCATCCAACCCAATTTTGAATGGTGCATTATTTTTACATTCATGTGTGATCCTCTTCATATTTTGTTTATATAGAAATGCTAGTATGTTTTATTAAGACAGGGCATGGAAGTGGTGGACTAATATAAATTTTGAAAAGAGTTATTTCTGGACCATAATTCCTTCATTAAAAAATTATGCTTATGATGCTGGGTGTGGTAGTGCATGCCTTTAATCCCAGCACTCAGGAGGCAGAGGCAGGCAGATCTTTGGGAGTTCAAGGCCAGCCTGCTCTACATAGTGAGCTCCAGGGCAGGTAGGACTAAAGGGAGACTCTGTCTCAAAAAGACCAATATATATATATATGTTTATGGATGAATTTTTTCCGTTTTTTTTTTCAAGTTTGCTTTTTGAATACATAAACATTTGCATGCCTCAAAAGCCAAACTCAGCAATAAAAACCAACCCAAGTAAAAATTAGCCAACATAGAGCATTTGCTTTGCTTATATCAAAACCTGGGATCAATCTCCAGTATCAGGGGAAAAGAAAAATAAAAGATGCCCAAAGGACTTGTTCATCCATTTCCCAGCAGCATTATTCAAGTAGTTGGTGGGTAGAAACAGTCCAAGTGTCTGACAGATATTTGAATAACCATGTTGTACCTATTATTCAGTGTTAAAAAGGAAGAGAATTCTGATACATGCTTCAATTTGAATGAACCCTGAGGACATTATACTGAGTAAAATAAGTCAGTCACCAAAAGTTCAGTGTGATTCTATGCCATGAAATGCTCAGAATAGCTAAATTGATAGACACTGGATGAGGGGAGAAATGGTAGTTTTTTTGAATGAGTGAAGTTACAGTTTTGTAGCTTGAAGAGCTCTAGAAATTGATGCTGGTGGTGGTTGTGTAATAGTGTGAATGTAACTGTTGAAATGTATGCATAAGAATGCTTACAATGAGCTGGGTATGGGGGCACATGCCTTTAATCCCAGCAGAGGCAGGTGGATCTCTGTGGGTTCAAGGCCAGCCAGCTGGGGCTAAGAGGAGACCCTGTCTCAAAAAGACCAAAACAAGAATGCTTCCAATGGTAAATTTTATGTTATGTTGTGGGTATTTTTGCAGTTAATTAAAACCCATCATGTCTGCCTTACAATTAAAGAGAGGCTTGAAATATTTTTTAAGTTGAAGTATATAAAAATATAAAGTCAGAAAGGAGCCTCATATTTCTCTTTTCTGCTCAATTTTCCCTTAAGCCTCCACAGGTAGCCACTTTTATTGGTTTCTCTATCTTTCTGATTGTAAAAAATAAGTGTATCTGTACTATTTTCCCTGCTTTCTTGCATAAAAGACAGCATATTATATATAATACCCTGAAGCTTGCTTTTTAAATTACTTTTATTTTGTTTATTATTTTTTTATTTTATCTGTATTAGTCTATTTCTTGCATGTATATAAGTACACCTTGACATGCAATGCCTGCAAGGTCAGAAGAGGGCATTGGATTCCCTAGAACTAGAGTTAGGATGGTTATTAACTGCCATGTGGGTGCTAGGAATTGAACCAAGATCCTTTGCAAAAGCCATCTCTCTAGTCTGCTTTTTAAAATAGTAACGTATACTGCATTTTCTCCATCCTTTAAAACTCTGCCTGTTTAACCAGTACTCTCTTGACAGGCAGTTAGGTTAAATTTACTCTTATGGTTTAAGTAATGCTGATAAGACTAACTACTTGCGTATTATATTATTTTGGTCTTTTTAGGTAGATTCTTAGTAGTGAAATTTTGTCAAAAGATGATACCCCTTCCAGATCCCCACATAAATCTTAACAGAGCCACTTTTGCTGTATTTTTAGTTGGTCATTGATGCGATTGGCTATGGTGCAGTTGGTACTCAACAGTCTGAAGACTTTCTATCCCTTTGCAGGTCATGATCTTGCAGGTAATAAACATTTTTTTTTTAATTTTTTGTATTTTTTATGTGTATGAATGTACTGTCTGCATGCAGGTCTGTGCACCCGTGTCGTGAAATGCTGCGGAGGTCAGAAGAGGGTATCGGATTCCCCTGGAACTGGAGTTCTCCTGGAATTGGAGTTACAGACGGTTCTCAGCCTCCATGTGGGTGCTGGGGATCGAACCCTGGTCCTCTGCAAGAGCAGTCGGTGCTCTTAACTGCTAGGCCATCTCTCCAGCCCTGGTAATAAACATCTTAATATGAACTAATGGTGGTATTATTTTGGTTTACTCTTCTGTATATATACTTTTTTACATATTTTTTTTTATTTTTATTTATTTCTGTATGTGTATGAATGTACTGTCTGCATGTAGGTTTGTGTACCCGCGTCGTGCAATGCCGCGGAGGTCAGAAGAGGGTGTCGGATTCCCCTGGAACTGGAGTTCTGGAATTGGAGTTTCAAATGGTTCTCAGCTGCCACATGGGTGCTGGGGATTGAACCCAGGTTCTCTGTTCGAGTGGTCGGCGCTTTTAACCCCTAGGCCATCTCTCCAGCCCTATATACTTTTTTAAGAGAAAAAAAATGTTTTAAAATGACTTCCTATAGTAAAAGATAGGGTTCTCTCATATGACTTTTAAATTTTCCTATCATTTTATGAGATGATGAGGTTGTTCAAGAAATCAAAAGCCCTGAATTTGATGTGATTATATTGAGACTCTGTAACTCTGCCTGGAGGTTGAGGGATTTAATAATGCTCTATCTATTAATCTCTGAACATAGTAATTAACTGGAAAAGAAGAAATATAGGAAAGAAAGGAATATGATAATATGCAAGATGTTTCAGCTTGATGTTTGAGCAAAATGTTTCTCATATATACAGATATACAATAAGCAGTATAGTAATAGTTTTATACAAAATTTTATATGACTGTTGGAATAATGGAGAGAGGAAAAGCTTATTCTCATACTCTGTTATAATAGTCCAGACTATTTTCAAATCAAAAATCAAGAATATCATTAGATGTGGGGAGAGAAATGGAAATAGCTAAAATTTGAAAGTGTGATTGGTACTCAGGAATATGGAGTATAATTTAACTTTTTTAAACTTCATATTAAGGAAGTTTTCATTTTCTTTTTTTTTTTTGGTTTTTTCGAGACAGGGTCTCCCTGTAGCCCCAGCTGTCCTGGAACTCGCTCTGTAGACCAGGCTGGCCTTGAACTCACAAAGATCCACCTGCCTCTGCCTCCCAAGTGCTAGGATTAAAGGCGTGCGCCACCACGCCCGGCAGGAAGTTTTCATTTTCTAAACAAACCTTAGTCAAATGACATGCTGGCCTCTTATAATTAATGTTTCCTCCATAAATATTTTCATAATATTCATGTACATTTTTCAAACTACCAGATTCTGTGCCCACATATCCATACTAAATTGTGTTAGTAATTTATTTGAGGGTTTCTTACAGACATTTTTCTACAGAATGTAACTGTGAATCAATTATATTTTCCATTTTTAGAACTACCGGTTAGTTCACCTCTTTGTCATGCAGTTCTGAAAACTCTTCAGTGTTGGGAACAAGTTCTTCTCCGACGACTTGAAATCCATGGTGGACCCCCTCAAAACTATATCTCCAGTCACACCTCTGAAGAGAGTGTTTCTGCAGGCCCTGCCATTCTCCGCCACAAAGCTTTACTAGAACCTACAAACACTCCTTTCAAGTATGTTTTACTACGGATACTTTTTTTTTTTTTTTAAAGAAAGCACTGTAACATCTAGGTCTTTTATTTCTTGTGTGTTAAGCCATGAACTCCTAGGGACCGGGCTCCAGCAGCTCGGGCCCCTTCCCGTCAGTTCTCACACAGTGCGCTTCTCTTCGTGGGGCCGGCTGGCACTTTAGCTGAACCCAGGTTCCTTTCTCTTTGGCTTCCTTTTTTTTCTGGTCATTTTCCTTCACATGTTTCAGGAAGCTGTCGCTGCTCGTAGAGTCTTCATATGCTCAGTACACACATTAATTCTCTTGGCAAGAATCTTACCCTTAACTTGCTTGTTGATAATGCCAACAGCATGCTGAGTGACGTTGCAGACTCTCCCAGTGTTGCCATGGTAACATTTATGGGGCATTCCTGAACAGTACCCATTCCCTTAATGTCTACAATATCGCCTTTCTTGTAGATTTGCATATATGTGGCCAAAGGAAAAATGCCATGTTTTCTAAAGGGCTTAGAGAACATGTAGCAGGTGCCTCTCCTCTTTCCCTTTGTGTGTGTCATTTTGGCAAATCACTGGAAGATGGATGCTCTGGCAGAAAGCTGGATATTATTTTTTAATAGGAGTTTTATTGAATCAGGTTGTCCTTAGGTAATATTTAAAGAAAAAGCAGTTGGGGTCCCCACTTTACTTTCTGCTCTAGGTGCACATCTCTGGCTTTGTGTAATGCTTTCAGTAGCTCAGAGGTAAACAACCTTTTCTGGTGAAAGACTGTATTTTAGACTTTTTAAGCTGTTTTGGCATGACTACATAATTCTGGCATTTCAGAGTAAAAGTACCAGTAGACACATGTAACAGAGGAGGCTTAGGTGTGTTCACAGGCATTAGATAGGGCTTGAGGACTACACTGATTGATTCCTATTCTGCCCTATTCTGCAGAAGGAAGAGCTATGCAGCATCTAATTTCCTATCCATGAGGAGAAAACAATGGAACCTAAATTAACCTAAATTAAAAGTCTTACCACACATATGTTTACTGAAATGAGCAGGGTGGTTAGTACCTTAAGGTCATTGCTGGTTTATGTTCTTGCAAAAGCTCTTAACTCATGGTTGATCAGTAACAAAGGGTCTAAGGCTCTACAGACAACACTTTGAGTGACACTGCTTATAGTTCCTGCTTAGGAAACATAACTACCCCTAGTTTAAAGTCAGCAAATGATGACCAGACCCTCTAGGCCAAATCTAGCCCTACTCCTGCTTTTGTCAGTAAAATTTCATTAGATCATAACCCTAAATGTCATTTGCATATTAGGATAAAACATTATTGTTTGAACAAATATCTGTAATGCTAAATCTAAAACTTTTTGAGTGTCATATCATCACTTAAAAATTTCAGAAAATAGCCTATTTCTTAGAAAAAATCTCCTTGGCTGCTTTCCTAGATCATGTGATATGATTCTAGCTAATTTATTATATAAGAAACTGATAACAGCAGTAAGAGCTTATCAAGTTAGTCAGAAACCTCTGGAGTATGTAATTAAATTTATTGTCTCCCTACAGATCCAAGCATCATCTAGCACTGTCTGTGAAGAGACTTTGGCAGTACCTGGTAAAACAGGAAGAAATTCAAGAAACTTTTATCAGAAATATATTCACAAAGAAAAGATGTCTAAATGAGGTTTGTATATGTTAATACTCTTTACTGCTTGATTACTGAAGTTTCATTCCATAGTATGTAACCATTAAAAATACATGAACTTTACAGAATTTTCAAAAACCTATTTTATATCATGAATATGAAATTTATGCTTAGAAAAGTAAGTTAACAGGAAAGGGAGAGTATTTTTATACATCAATATAATTAAATGTAATTAAGGTACTTGGGGCATTTCTCACAAGTATATACTGAGTGATGGTTTTGAAGTGGGAGTTAAAACAGAAGCTACTGGGTCTGGAGAGATGGCCTAGTGATTAAGAGCTCTGACTGCTCTTGCAGAGGACCCAGGTTCGATCCCCAGCACCCACATGGCGGCTGAAAGCCATCTTTAACTCCAGTTCCAGAGGAATCTGACACCCGAGGCATTGCACGACACAGGTGCACAAACCTACATGCAGACAGTACATTCATACACATAATAAATTAATTCATTAATTAATTAAAAAAAACAGAAGCTACTTTAGATTGAAAAATGCAGAAATCAGTTGACTTCAGAATTGATACACAGAAAGTAAGAGACCTTCAAGCACTGAATAAAAGGGAGATTTCATATGTAACTCATCTTTTGATTTAAGTACTAAATTTTAATATGCAATTGGATGTGTTGCTATTTTCTGTTCACTGGATTTTTTTTTTTTTTTTTTTTTTTTTTTTTAGACAGGGTCTCCCTGTAGCCCCAGCTGCCTGGAACTCACTATGTAGACCAGGCTGGCTTTGAACTTACAGAGATCTGCCTGCCTCTGTCTCCCAAATGCTGGGATTACAGGTGTGCGCCACCATAGGTGTGCACCACCATGCCCAGCCAGTTTGCTGGATTTTTTACATAGGTTGAAAGTGATCATGTCAGAGAAAAGAATATATGCCATTTTGTTAACTTTTTTAACACGAGTACCATTGTGTTATATTGAAGGCAGACATAAATGTAGTTCATGTGTCACTGAAATACAGTCTTACAGATTTAGTATATGAGCTATCACTAAAACAGTTTAAGAAAATGGGTGAATAGAATTAGCAATGAATATGCTAGAGAATGTAAGACTAAGAGTGTGTTTACCAGGAAAGTGTATTTTGTTTTAGATAGTTCTTTTCCTAAAGTACATTGTAACTTGCACCTTTCTTAATGTACTACTGCATTGTTCTATATTTAAGAAACTTACTTTGTTTGTGCCTTTTAACATGAATGTTCAGGTTTTAATTATCCAGGTGATTAGGCACAGAATCATTACAAGAAATAGAGTAATATGACTAAGCCATAATGTCTGAGAACAGCAGTTAATATGTGCATTTTTTACATTTTCTCTGTTGTTTTAGTCTTAGTTTTGTTTGGAGCTTCATGAAAATTTTAAAATTACTTTCATTACAGTTTCTGATCAAAAACAAACATAATACACCTTTTGTCACATCCGTAAGCTAAATATTTTTCTGAAAATTTTTTTAATCTGCAAAATGTCTACTTAAACTCTTTGCAATATTTTCAACAGTAGATTTAACTTAAAGACTGGTACAATCAGGGATACTTATGAGAAATTTGTAGTGTAGCTTTTTTTGTTGTTTTGTAAAGAAAAATGCGCTTACTTGTAGTTTAACCAAATCAGGCCAGGAGTATCTGTCTTCTCCCCACTCCACCTGTGGTCTTACAATTTATAGAAAGCCAGGAGACAGAAGCCACAACAGACATAAGTTTAGCTTTGACACAGGTTAGCTAATCTTTCTCTGGAATGGAACGGGGGTAGAAGAGGGTGGAGGGCCAGGACCTGGCACCAGGTAGCCTCCCTTGTCTCCATTCTCTCAGTCTCTGACACAAGACAAATTTGTATTCAAGCCTGGCCCAAAGAAGACAAGGTCATTAAGGTCCCCCACTCTTGGAAGAAAAGAGTCTCAGGGGTTTCATAAGATACAGGATTCCTATGCATTCCCTATTCCACACCAGCAAGATAAATTTGTTACTACTTATAGTTTTATTATTGATCATGATACCCTTAAAGAGACTTAAATAAAGGGAATATGAAAAATATAGTAAATCCCAGGTTGGATAGAATTAAACAAACTTTATGCTGTTGATAAAAAGCTGCATTATATATATATATATATATATGATATATGTGTATATATATATATAATGTATATGTATATAAGAATACATTAAATTGGGCAGGGGAAGTGGGAGGAGCTGCAAATACGGCAGGTGGTCTAAATACCATAAAACTATATTGTATGAAAATCACAAAAATTCTATTTAAAAATTAAAAATTATTTTATCTTTACTGGGACATTNCTTTTCTAGACAGGGTCTCCTTGTAGCCCCAGCTGTCTTGGAACTCACTCTGTACAGCAGGCTGGCTTTGAACTCACAAAGATCCACCTGCCTCTGCCTCCCAAGTGCTAGGATTAAAGGCGTGCGCCACCATGCCCGGCCTTCATGTATGACTTTTAATAAAATGGCCATTATATTAAAGCCATTGTGCCTTTTTAGCTAATCAGGAGATAGACACATGGTAAACTGAGTATTCTGATGCTGTTTCTTTATCTGACTTGATTTCTTCATCATACCTAAAGTCCTCATGTATCTCTGATCTTAGCTTTTACAGTGTATTGTAGTTTCTTGGTGCATGCATTTTCAAAAAACATAAAATAATCTTCCAAAGTGATTGCATTTATTTGGAAATTAATTATAGATGATTAAAGGCAGGCTATCTAAGCCATTCCCTACAAAAGTTGGATTTGATAGCTACCATCTTTGTACTTTTTCTGTTTTACTTTATTTTTTGAGAACTTAAAGTCCTGAGCCAACTTTTCTCTTTAGTCCCCTTTGAATAAGGATGTGTACCTCCAAGCAGTTTATTGGCTATTTCTGGCACTACTATAAAGAGGCTTTCCTGGGGATGGGGAGGGGTATATGTTAGGAAAATAAGATGGTAGTATATAAGACAGTAGCTTGGCTTTGATTTTTAGGTGATTGTGCTTTGACACAAGTTGTTTTTAAATTTACAAATACAAATCACATTAAATATAATCTTTAATGTCAACATTTCAAAATAAGTGAGTAAAAGTTTTTCTACATGTAGTAGAATAAAATTCATAAGTGTTAAGGAGTTCTGAGCCTTTAAGATTGCCCTTTCCCTAACCATGCCCTCTCCAACATATACTTCTTTTAAGAATTCATTTCCATACTCTTTTGAGTAAATTTCATTAAAAATATAATTTTTAAGATACCTTAGTATTGTGCATGTTATATCTCCTCTTTACTCTTTGACATGTGATTATTCTTTCTTGATGAAGTCATTAGAGGACAACAGTGAAATCATCAAAAATTCTATGATGGAGGAGCCAAACATCAATAAGGTACAAAATGTTATTCAACTGAAATAAAAAATTGCATTCTTAACCAGAACCAAAAACATATGTTTTTAACTGGACTTTATTTCTAGTGATATGAAATTATTGTTCCCTCAACTTACTTCATTTTGACAGCTTAAGTGTTACAATCATAAAAATGGTTCCTCTTTTGTTGATCAAAAGAATGCAGTTTTAAAGGGAGTTGAATGTTTGCTGTGTTGGCTACATATTTTTCTAAGTAAATACCACTTTGTTCTTAGTGAATCTAATTATATGAGGAGCTGGAAAAGTATAATAACATTTTTCTATTTTTATAAATATCATTGTAGAAGTTCAAATTTATGTAATATTCCTAAAAATATAGCATTTACTATCATATAACATTTATTTTACTCTGAAAATAGCATATAACACAAATACCTATTTGCATAGTAAATATAGTTCTTGAGAATTAAAGCAGAACAGACAAGAATCTGTACAGTAATAAAATCTCCTAGGTTTTTTGTCTATAGCACTAGAATATGATTCTTGGATTGATGCCCAACTCATCTTCCCTATTCTGTATGACTCGAAAATTTTAAGATAATCTTACATCATAGGAATTTTTTAATTTTATTTATTTTTTATGTTTATCAATGTACTGTCTGCATGTAGGTCTGTGCACCCGTGTTGTGCAATGCTGCGGAGTCAGAAGAGGGCATCAGATTCCCCTGGGACTGGAGTCAAAGACGGTTCTCATCTGCCATGTGGGTGCTGGGGATCGAACCCGGGTCCTCTGCAAGAGCAGTCAGTGCTCTTAACTGCTAGGCCATCTCTCCAGCCCCAGGCCATCTCTCCAGCCCCAGGAATTTTTAGGGGGGATTTTTCTCAAAAGATTTTTAAGGCCACTAATTCTGCTTCTTACTGTTTCCCAAAGGAATCAATTAGTAAAATAGAGGATTTCTATGCAGTTAATAAAAAGCTGACTTGATATGAAATGTATGCTATACCTAAAACTGTGGTGAAAAAAATGTTATTTCTGCTTTGAAATTTGAGAAAATACAATTCAAATTTTTAGTTAGGTAACTATTTTCTTTGCTTGAATAATGATTACTATATCATTTGGAATTCTTGTTGGTTTTCTTTTGATACTTTATGAACTATCAGTGATCCTAATACTGTATCTCTAAAGTTAACTCCATACTACTCTATAGTCCAGTCATTGTTTGGTTACTCTCATAGCTGTTTGAGCCAGCATTTTCATTCTTAAAAATATATTTTTTATTTATTTTATTTTTATTTAATGTGTATGAGTTTATTGCCTGCATGTAAGTGCACCTGTGTCGTTCATTGCCTTCAGAGGTCAGAAGAGGGTATTGGATTCCCCTGGAACTGGAGTACCGGTTGGTTGTTAGCCACCATGTGGGCACTGGGAATTGAATCCAGGTCCTCTGCAAGAGCAGACAGTGCTCTTAACCACTGAGCCATCTCTCCAAGCTCCTTAGCCAGCATTATCAAACCACATTACGCTGTATATTTTAGAAAATATCTTTATGAAAGAAATGCAAATGGCCAATAAATATTTGAAATGTATTCTACAGCCTCAATTGACAGGGGAATATAGATTAAAGCTGCTTTGAGATTCCATCTCATTCCAGTCAGACTGTCAGTCATCAAGAAAATAAATTACTCAAATGCTAGAAGGATGTGGGGAAAGAGAAGTCCTCATATACTAGTGGTATGAATAAACTGGTATAGCCTCTAGAAATCAGTATAGAGTTCCTCAAGAAGCTAATACTATAATTCCCATAGATCCCAGGCATACCACTGCTGGTGTATCCCAGAGGACTCTTTAGGTTAACATATCACAAAAGTACTTTCCAAGCCGGATGTGGTGGTGCACGCCTTTAATCCTAGCACTTGGGAGGCAGAGGCAGGTGGATCTTTGTGAGTTCAAAGCCAGCCTGGTCTACAGAGCAAGCTCCAGGCCAGCTGGGACTAAAAGGGAGACCCTGTCTCAAAAATACAAACAAACAAAAAATACTTTCCACACCTATGTTTAATGCTACACTAATCACAATGCTAGGAAATAGAGCCAGGCTAGTTGTCCATAACAGATGAATGGATAAAGAAAATGTGATACATATACACAATGTAATACTATTTAGCCATAAGGGAAAAATGAAATGATAACATTTATAGGAAAATCAGTGGAACTGGTAATCTTTATTTTAAGCAAAATAAGCCAGACTCAGAAAGACAAATATATTTTCTTTCATATGACTTAAATTTAAATATTGGATGTGTCTGGGGGTGGGGGTGGGGATGGGTGGGGGGGTTTTGAAACTAGAAAGGGGAATATAAGAGGTAAAAATATCTTAAAAGAAGGGCCAGAGAGGAAAAAGGTAGGGTGTTTACCATGATATCTGTGACAGATGAAAAAGATTCTACTTGAGTATACCACAAGGAACTCATGAGCTTAGTGGGATTACTTGCAGGAGCCTGGGTGACTCCAAAATATCATTGGAAGGTCATCCCACAGGGATGATAGCTCCCAAGAGTGACATCCCTGCAGCTTTCCCAGCAATTCTTTACTGCTTTTAAAATCTGGGCCAGGGCCTTGTGAACCTGGTAACTTTGAGTTTCCTGCCTTTTGTATGTTTCATGAGCTTTCTGAGCCTTGTGAGTTTTGTGACCTCTCTGGTAGTCTCTTTCCTTTTGTGTAGGAGGGAATGTTTCAGTTTGAGGAAGTAGTTTATAACAGTAGGTAATGGGATATCTGTGGCATTTGGAAAGAAGGATACCAACAAAAGAGGGGAGAAGGAAAAGCTGGATTGGAAAATAAACTAGAACAAAGTATAATAACACATAGGTGTGAAAGTCCTATCATGAAACTTCAAATGCTAACTTTAAAAACTAAAAAATTATTAGGTGAAAAATAACTTCCCCTATTTAAAGTATATAGCTTGCTCAGGTTTGACAAATATACATACTTGTGAAACCATTACAACCATGGAGATGGATCACCCCTCACATTTTAGTCCTTTTGTTACTATTTATTTTGGAACTAGAGAGATGGCTCAGCAGTTACAAGATTGAGTACTCTTACAGAGGACCCAGGTTTGAGTCCCAGCACCCATACGGCAGATAACAACTGTCCATAACTCACGTTCCAGGATATCCAACATGTTTTTCTGGCCTCCATGGGCATTGCATGACATAGGTGGACTTGCATATATGCACATGATTTTTTTAATATTTCTTTTCTGTTTTGCCTGCATGTGTGTAAGTTCACTATATGCATGCAGTACCTGAGGAGGCCAGAAGAGGGCATCAGATTATCCTAGAATTACAGCTGGTTATGACCTACCCTTTGAGTGCTGGTAACTAAAACCTGATCCTCTGTAAGAGCAACAAGTGATCTTAATCAGAACGAGCTCTGCAGCCCCCAATCCTTTGCTTATTTCCCTCTCACCTCTGCCCTTTTCTTCCTCAAGCAACACCAGATTTATATATTAACTTACATTTTCAGGAATTTTATATAAATAAAGTCATATGTCATTTTCAGTGGGGGTTTTTTTGTTGTTGTTCTCATGGCAGTGATGATTTTGTGGTTTTGTTTGTTTTTAAGACAGGATCTCACTCTGAAGCCTAGGCTGGGCTGTAACTCACTATGTTGGCCCGTGCTGGCCTCACACTCAATGGCAATCCACATGCCTCAGATTCCCAAGTGCTGGGATTGCAGGTATAAGCCACTATGCCTGACTTTACTTTTTTTTTTTTTTTTGCTTGTGTCTTTACTTAGCATAATTATGTTGAGATTCCTTCGTGTTGTCTGTTTTGCTGGTTCATTCATTCTTTCATAGTGCTGATGCTCAGTGAATTATGTGGCAATATCATATTTTCTGTATCTTTTTACCTAGTGATTGACATTTGAGCTAATTCCACTTTGGAGCAGTTTCAAATAAAACTGCTTAAAATTCATGCATAAGATATCTTTATACATAGGCTGTTATTTCTCCTGTGTAAATACCTAAAGATGTATTATACGGAAGGTATATAGGTTTAACTTTTTTTTCCCCAGTATTGGAGAGTGAAACCAGGGTCTCACACATGCTAGCCAGGTGTACTAGCACTGAACTACATCTCTAACCTTGGTATATGTTTTAACATTTTAAGAAATTATCCAAGTGTTTTCCTAAATGGTCATACCATCTTACTTTCTTGCCATCAGTATTTAAAGTCTGTCACTTCACTTCCTAACACATGACCTACTCAACTTTTAAATTTTAGCTGCTGTAGTAGGTGTGTAGTGATAGTTTATGGTGGTTGTCATATTCATTAAATATCTCTCCATGTTCTTTTTTGCTATCTGTATAGTTCCTTGGGTACAGTGATTCTTTAAATTTTGTCTGTTTTTTTACTGGGTTGCTTGTTTTCGTGACTGAATATTAAGAGTTGTTCATTTGGGATAAAAGTATTATCAAATAGAGATCTGTGTATTTGTTTAGCCAAAGACCTGCCTTTTTGTTCTCTCTACAGCATCTTTTGCAGTGCAGAAGTTCTTAATTTTGATGAATCTAATGTGTCAGTTTGTACTGTTTATGCTTTTGCTTTTTGGTTATTGTAGTTTAAATTTTTGCCTTCCCTAAAACCATGAAGATTTTCTCCTTTTTTTATGTGCTTTATTATTTTACTACTGCATTTTGATCCGTGATATACTTTGAGTTAATTTTTTGCATGGTGTAACATGTGCAGCTCATTTCTCTCTCTCTCCCCCTCTCTCTCTCTCTCTCTCTATGTATATATATATATATGTGTGTGTGTGTGTGTGTGTGTGTGTATATATATATGTATGTGTGTGTATATATATTGTTTAATTGATCTTTGTTAAAGACATTAAATTTTTGTAGCACTATCTGTTAAAGACATTATCCTTCTGCTATGTAATCATTTTCCTGTTTTCAAGAACAATTGATGTAAATGTCTAGGTCTATTTCTGGATTCTATTTATTCATCTTTATGGCTAAGAACCCACTATTTGATAACCTTGCTATTAGTGTCACTCTTTCAAATTCATCCTGTTTTTCAAAGCTCCTTTTCTTTCCTTACATTCTTTTGCTTTATGAGACTGACTAGAGCTCCCTTCAGACCAGAGCTAAGAAGTAGTAAGAACAACTTTTGCCTCTGATAATAGAATAAATCATTCAACCTTTCTCAGGTTTGTTTTATTTGACTCTTCATTAGCTTCAAAAAGTTTCTATTTTTAGCTTGATGAAAATTTTTTGTAGCAAAAAATATTTTGCTAAAATATAAAATTTTCAGGATTCTAGACAAGCCATAGGAGCTGGTTGCAGGCTACTTTTTTGAAGGGGGAATCCATACTTCATAGCCGTGTTATAGTTATTAGTGGGGCTATAATGTGTAATGTTGTCATTTTCATTCAAACAATCAAACTTGTCCACCTATAATGTCCAAATAATGTTAGACTTGGCTAGAGAGGAATTCTAGAGGACTAATTAGGTGTCATAAAACATCCAACCAACAGGAGCCCAAAAAATGAACTCTTATGTCCCACCTCAAAAAATAAAATAAAATAAAATGACAACTGCCAGCTGCCTTCATTGACTGTACTTTATCTTCACTGCTCTGTTTTCATTTCCCACACTTAGAGGGAGAAATGAGTAAAGCTGAGAGTGCTGTTTGTTTATTTCACAGCATCGGATGATGCTTCTAGCCTCTATGCCTGCTGTACAACACTAGATCAGATGGATTAACATGCTTTTTATCACTAGAAGACTGGCAGTATCTTGGCTTTTATTCAGTAATTGTTTCTAAAACTGTTTCAAATAAATTCATATTAAAAGGGAAGAGACCTTGGTAGGACAGAAGAACATTTGATGGTCAGTTGTCAGATAGTATACTCTATGCAAGGTTTTTGACTTGGGCTTTTATTTTTAAATCTTCTCCTGCCCTGATACTTTTTCCATCTTAGATTCCATGATCCATCATTATGATCAATCTCTTACAGACATTCTTAGCCCTTTTACTCTTTTCTTCCTATGGTATTCTTGCTGTGAAACCCCCCAGAACTCTTTGCTGTCCATATGACCATGCAAGCAGCTAGACTTGGATGAGGAAAAGCACAACCCATGGAGCTTGTCCCATTCAAAATGTGTAAGTATAGATCTTAGGTCATGTAAAACTACCCTGAAACCATAACACATTACTTTATAGTAAATTGTATTTTTCATCCTCTTTCTTATTCTCAGTACGTTCTCTTTGTTTCCTCCCTTAGTGGGGCAATAATATATAATGTTGCCATTTTAGTTCAAGCAGTCAAGCTTAACCATCTACAATGACCAAGTAAAATTAGACTTGGATAAAGAGCAATTCTAGAGATCTAGTTACCTGTCATAAAAAGTACAATAGGAGGGACTGGAGAGATAGCCTAGCGGTTAAGAGCACCGACGCTCTTGCAGAGGACCCGGGTTCGATCCCCAGCACCCACATGGCGGCTAAGAACCGTCTGTAACTCCAATTCCAGGAGAACTCCAGTTCCAGGGGAATCCGAGACCCTCTTCTGATCTCCGCGGCATTGCACGACACGGGTGCACAGACCTGCATGCAGACAGTACATTCATACACATACAAAGATAAGACAAAAAAAAAAAAAAAAAAAAAAGTACAATAGGAGCCCATGAATATTGTTCCAGAATGTCTTTCCCACTCTTCAAAGATTTCCATGTTTTACTGTCAGAAATCATTTTAGCCAGCGTAGATATAACCTGGTATTCCTACCATCCAATCTAACTGTGCTCTGTGTGCAGATATTTTGTTCTGTCTCCTCTAACAATAAATTAGCTGGGTTTTAAATTTTTTATTATTTTTAATAATCTCTCTCTCTCCCTTCCTCCCTCTGTGTGTGTGTGTCATGAATGCAAATGGTAGCAGAAGCTAGAGGCATAGAATCCCTGCAGGTACAGGCAATTGTGAGCTACCCAACATTGGTATTGAGAGCCGGACTTGAGTCCTCTACATAAGCAGTACTCGCTCTTAACCTCTGAGTGATGGATGCATCTCTCCACCCCTGAACTGTTATTGTTTTGTTCAAGGCCTTAGTCTTTCACTTGTGCACTGATCCTGTCTTTTCTTACCTGAAGACCTTTCTTCAGTTCTTAACCTTGCTCTCCTTCATAAATTTTTATCTGTCATTTTTCATGGCATGACAAGATGTATTTTAATATGTACCTTTTTTTAAAAAAACTACATTTTCTACTTCTATATATAAATCTCATTTATAAGAATTGCCTTTAAATTCATTGAAGATGATAATCATGTTGTATGGCAAAGCCGTCATCTTTTTTTTTTTTTTTTTGTCTTTTTCAAGACAGGGTCTCCTTTGTCCTGGAACTCACTGTGTAGTACCAGGCTAGCCTTGCAAACTCACAAAGATACCCCTCACTCTGCTTCGCAAGTGCTAGGATTAAAGGCGTGCACCACATGTCCATCTTACGAGTTAAACCTTTATCAGCTTTGTTGTGTTTTCTTACATCTCTCCCTTCCATGAGAAATATTTATATCTGGGTTTGTGTTGGTACTAGCATCCACACATGAGGGACAAGCCAGTTGTCGTTTGTTTTTCTGGGACGGTGTTACTTCACTTAACATAATGTCTTCCAGCTCCCATCATTTACCTGCAAATTTCAGATGTTGTCTCTTTACTGCTGCATAGTAATTCATTGTATACATGTACCACATTTTTCTCTATCCACTCGTGAGTTTGAAGGGCACCTGGGCTGGTTCCAGCTTTTTGCTATTGTGAACAGAGCTGCAATAAACATAGCTGTGCATGTATTTTGCAGTAAGTTGTGTCTTGTGGGTATATACCACAGGAGTGGTTATGACTGGGTCAAATGGAAGGCTCATTTTGAGTCTTCTAACGGTTCTCCATACTGCTTTCCATAGGTGGCTGTACAGGTTTACATTCCCACCAGCAATGGAGAGTGTTCCCCTTTCCCCCAACCTCTCAGCACTTGGTATCATTCGTGTTCCTGATCCTACGTCCTTATTGGAGTAAGGTGATAGACCCTGTCTATTTAACAGGGGGGGAAAAATGTAATTCATTGGAGTAACATATCCAAACCTGTGTCTATGCTAAGTCCTACGCATTAACTATTAGTGCTGCTTAAAAAATACCTATAATCTATTGCTTATGTCTTGCAATTAGTAGGTTGAAAGGTTATTTCCTGGACAAACTGTCAGCCCAGAAAGGAAACAGCCAGAAATTGACCAGTAGTCCAAGTCACAGGCTCCAGAGAGATGGCTGTTTTACCTCTCATCCACCTGTGCACCCATTTCTAAGGGGCCTAGGGAACAACCTGCGGAAGAGGGGCTGTGGCAGAATGTGAGGGCTGCGATTGGGGTGAATGGTGAACTAAGCATGTAGTCTGGACACTCATTGGAATACAACTTGATTGAACAACAACCTGTCCACCCACTGGATGGTGGGACGACTGTGTGGGTTTGGGCACGACAGCCTGCAGATAGGTTTTGCATGAAGGATGCTTGTTAACTCATGGATTATCACTTATAGCTAAAAAAAAGAAAAAAAAGATAAAAAAACTGAGAGAAAGATGCAGGCAGTTATGGCAGAATGCAGGATCTGGATGGGGTGGGGGTGGGGGGGAGGGAAAGGGAAAATAAGCACTGAACTGAAATTGGAAAAATCTATGAAATGCACAAAGCATCAATAAAACCTAACTAAAAAAAAAAAAAACTTTATCAGCTCTTTTAATGTCCTATGATTTCCATTGTACGTCACTAGATGTCAGAACTCCAATGTAGTTAGATTCATATTTTAGCCCATTCAACTAGCTTTCTCTTATATTGGCTTCCAGGTATGCAAATTCAGTAGCAGTCTCTGTCTTCTTCTGATTCACGCTTTTCATTATTGTTTTGATATTGATTTCCTGGTGCATTTTCTTGAAAATTTGGTTGCCTCATTTAGTTTCTATAACATCAAAGTTTCTGATTAGCCAGTTGACTGACAATTACTAAACTGCCCTTTATCTGTCTTTGAAAACGTTAAATGCCTAGAACTAAGTTCTCTGTTTTCATTCCTGTCTTACTTTCTCTCGTTTTGTCTTACCACTTAAATATTATCTATGTGCTGGTAACTCTCAAGTCAGTCTAGATCCAAGTCATTCCTAAGCTTCATGCATTTCTTTCTCCCAGCCTAAGCCCATGCTTTCTTTTACTTTGCTTGCCTCAGTAAATAGTACCTTCAATTACTCACTTGTCAGGCCCCCAAACTAGAATCAGCCAGATTTCTTTTAATCACGCTAAAAGTACATTTCATTAGTATAATTTATCCTGTTCCAAATATCAATATCCCTAATCCAGTTTTCCATCAGTTCTCACTTCAGCCACGGTAGCTTCATATTTGGCTCTCTGATAGCCATTCTCACATCCTTTATGTTTTAGCTCGTAATAGTCAAAAATTTCAAAAGATTTTGATGGGCTCTCAACCCTCCAGTAACAATTATAGCTTTTAGGGCCTCATGTTTCTCTCATAAATCCTACCACATACAGCCATTCTCAAATGTAATCTATCTAAAACTTTTGAGATGTTAGCCACCATTCCTTTGCCTACCCTTATGGGTTCTGATTTTCAGGTATAACATAGGGTTCAGAACCTTCATATTTAAAATATTGAATCTCAAGCTGGGTGTTGTGGCATGCACCGCCTTAATCCTAGCCTTGGGAGCAGGTGGATCTTGTGAGTTAAGGGCCAACTGGTCCAGACGAGTGAGTTCCAGGACAGCTGGGGCTACAGGAAGACCCTGTCTCAAAAAAGACCAGAAAAAAAAAAAAAAAAAAAAATATATGTTTAATATATTATATATATATATATATTGAAATATATTGAATCCATGCAGGTCACTGTTGAGAAACTTATTTTTTAGATGAAAAGACAGGAATGTATTCCACTTAAAAAACTTGTTTTAAAATTTATTTCTGTATGTGTATGAATTGTTTGCATGCAGGTCTGTGCACCCGTGTCGTGCAATGCCGCGGAGTCAGAAGAGGGTCTCGGTTCCCTGGAAATGGAGTCTCTCTGGATATCAGAGTTTACAGACGGTTCTAGGCCACATGTGGGTGTTGGGGATCAACTCGCGTCCTCTGTAAGAGCGGTCGGCGCTCTTAACCGCTAGGCCATCTCTCCAGCCCTATAAAAACATTGTTTATTTCACTGTAGCTTTCTTTCTATATATGTAAAGTTGGAAAAGGCTCCCTGCATGAAACCTGCTTGTTCCTCCCATCCATTACCAGCAAATTCCTCTGTTCTATCAAATATCATGTGTCTTCTAATACCTTTGATTTCTTTTTTATAATTTATTATTTTATTATATGTATATGAGTGTATTGCCTGCATGTATATAAGTGCACCTGTGTTGTCCAATGCCCACGGAGGTCAGAAGAAGGCATTGGATTCCCTGCAACTGGAGTTACAGACAGTTGTTAGCTGTCATGTGGATGCTGGGAAGGAACCCAGGTCCTCTCCAAGAGCAGCCAGTGGTCTTAACTACTTAGGCATCTCTCTAGCCCCCTGCCTTCAATTTCTTTAACATGAGAAGTGGTCTCTTTATGTACTTTGGATACCAGATAGATAAATGGATAAGTTTAAGTTTTATAATAAACATTTTATAATAAACATTATTTGACTTATACACATTACTGATACCTTGATAATGGGCCAGAGCTAATAACTTTTCCCTCAACCCAGAATGTTCAGCAAACACTGAAAATATTTTATGTTCATAAGTAAGTTTTATTTTAGAAAATATTTAAGAATATTTAATAGTCTGTATATGCAATGACAGATTTTTGTTTGCAGAGGGGTATGTTGGCTTGGTTATTACATAAGTGATTATGAACTCAGCAGCTAAATAGTCACTCCAGTTTCTATTCTAAAATCAGTACCAATTCTGTTGAGTTCTGAAGTCATTGGCTGTTGGCAGGCATTAATTATATTTTATCTAAATTTCATTAGAAATTTGTTGTAAACTAATTTCAATAGTTTCTGCATTTCGTGAGATTTAAATCATCACATAGTCACTCAGAAGATGAAGGTTAGGAAAGCTAAAATAAAATGGAGTAATATACAAAACAGTGTTTCTATGTCTTAGTTATTTGGGCTTTCTAACATTTATTTTAATAAATGTTGATGCTATAGTATTCTCTTCTGAATTCAAAGATACATCTACTCACATCTTTGTCTATCATATGGTCTATTCAGGTACTAAAATGAACTACCAGCCATGCCTTCCAGGAGATCAGGTTTCTCCTTATAAAATTGAAAGTTATTTTAGATCAGAAGTCAGTAAACTCCATCTAGTTGGACAAATCCCAACGGTTTTTAGTCTAAGAGCTAAGAACAGTCTCTAGATTTTAGTGAGTTGTTTGGGGGGTAAAAAAAGTCCCAAAATGCCTTTGTGGTCCATAAGCCTAAATTATTTACTGTCTAACTACTTAAATATTTTATTTATATTTTTATTTTATATGTATCTGCCTGCATGTGTGTAAGTGCACCCGTGTCATGCAGTGCCCAAAGAAGTCAGAAGAGATTGTCACGTCCCCTGCAACTGAAGTTATAAATAGTTGTTAGCCACCATGTGGGTGTTGGAAATCAAACCCAGTTACTCTACAAGAGCAGCCAGTGGTCTTAACCTCTGAGCCATCTCTCTGGCCCCCCTGGCTGACTTTGTAATATTTATAAGTATTGTTAAAAATTGTAATACTAAGAAACTTGGCAAATAAATCTTATTTCAATAAATATCTTGATCCTTTAAAATGAGTTCTGTGTTGCTTGAGGAGATAACAGTTCAAGAAGCTGTATGTTTTACAACTGTCTTTTTATATGTGAGAATACAAACCAGAAATTTTTAAAGTTCCATTTCTGAAGTATTTGAAAATCTCTTAAAATTATTTATGCAAGTACTAAATGATTGATTGGCATATATTTATTCCACTAATAAAATAGCTATTTTTATATTATATTTTCTATATTTAGATAGAGGCTGATTTGGGATATCCTGGAGGAAAAGCAAGAATTATTCATAAGGAATCTGATATCATTACAGCTTTTGCTGTTAATAAAGTAAGTTCATTGATATTTTTCTTTTCTTTGACCATTAAATATCCATATTTGGAGATTTATTGCCTTACCAGCTTTTTACTGTCAGTATTCTTCTTTCCCAAGTCAGCTTCCTACTCCTTAAGTTATAATCTGAACAAGATTTTTTTTGTAAACTCATTACATAATTTGCTAATGTACTTTTATTATTATATAATTTGGGAAATGTAACTGGTAAAATGTTACTGTAATGTAGGGAAGACTATCAAGTATTTGAATATCAAGCAGTAACTTTAAAATGTAGAATGCTAGATATAATATTAGTTAATCCAAAGGAGGTCTCTGTATGCTTATAGGAATTCATTGAATATAATTCTAATTATGTGACAAAATTTAAACTTACATAATTTAGAAATTTTCCCTCTTTGGCTTACTCCTTCAGTAGTTGACCAATTTGTATGTTTCCTTTATATTCCTTAGCTTTCTACTCAGCATCCGTGCTAGACATACCTCTAAGCTCCAATAGGTTGAAATTTGTCTTAATCATCATTTCCCACTTCTATTTCCCCTATATTACCTTACAACATATTTCTGGTGCTTTCTTGATTCTTTTTTTTTTTCGAGACAGGGTCTCCCTGTGGTCCCAGCTATCCTGGAACTCACTCTATAGACCAGGCTGGCCTTGAACTCACAAAGATCCGCCTGCCTCTGCCTCCCAAGTGCTAGGATTAAAGGCGTGCACCACCACGCCCGGCAATTCTTTCTTTTTCTTTATTTAAAAAGGGTATAATTGTGGTTTTTCACATATGCCTAAAAGATACTTAAAGTAATATATTTTTGTATATATGCAAATATTCATTTATTTCTCATTTGACATTGTTATTTTAAGACCACATCTCCCTATAATAACCTTCTAGGCCAGTCTTGAAATCCTGGCCTCAAGTGATCCTCCACTCTTAACCTGAGTAGCTAGCTCTATAAGCATGCCTCTAGTAGGTATTATTTAGCATATATACAATGACAAATCTTATTGAGAAATCCTTTGACCAGTTGATTCTTCATCTTCCTATGCTATGCCTGTCTTCTCTTTGATTTCACCTAAACACTTTCCTAGTCATCCGGTCCTAATATTTCCCTATGTCCTTCACCTCATTTCCTTCATAAACATCCTTAAACACTGACTAGCAGGCAGATCTGAAGTTAACAACCCCTTAGGCAGTTCTCAAGATGTTAATATCTAATAATATTATATGTGTGTATGTATGTGTCAAAGAAATTACTGTCGACACCCTATAATACCTGCCTCCTCCTAAAGAAAAATACAAGTAACTAGAAAGGAATAGTCATCCACGTACATGAAGTTTGTTGCCTACTTGTAAGTATGCTTGCTTAATTATTTCCCTAGATTTGATACTGTATTTTTAGTAAATTTACAGATGATAAATAATTCATTTTGTTTTACATTTCTATGTTTTAAGTTGTCGTTGAGATCGACTTTTCCCCCATTTTGTTTAGTTGGGAGCTGTCTATATCAAGAACTGTGAAGCCTCTGAGCTTTTATCTCATATTCCATCTAGCAAGTTAATTTTCAGTTTATTGGATGCAGGTTAAAAACACAATCCAGTTTCATAGATGAGGAACAGTTTGTGCTTACCAGCAAAAACATAACTGCAAGGTGAATGTTTTCACACTAGTTTTTTGAGCAACAGGTGCCAAGCTTCCTGCCACATCCCACAGTGACAAAGGAGCAAGCAACAGATAGTACCTGCACATGCAGTAGATTTTATTATAGGATAGGATACCCGATCCTAGGGATCACATTTATTTTCCCAAATGTCTGGAATGGATGTGTTCCTTTGTACCAGATTCATCTGCATTTTCCAGTTGTGCAAATGTTAGGTCAATCAAGTGATCTAGAAGACTAAAGAAACTCTGGAGATGGGAAATAGGTAGTAATTGTATTTCCATTTATATTTTGCTTTCTATACTGTAATTCGTAGACCATAAACATAGCTCTAAGTTTAAGCTTATGGTTATTTCACTAAAAACTTAATATTAATTTAAAATATTAATATATAAGAATGCCTTTCTCCTGGATATGGTAGTAACACACCTTTAATCCAAGCAGTTGGGAAGCAGAGGCAGGCAGATCTGTGTGACTGACAGCCTTGTCCATATAGCGAGTTCCAGGCCAACTGGGGCTATATGGAGACCCTATCTCAAAAAAACCAAACAAACAAAAATGTGTTTCTGTACATATTATTAGAGATTGTTTTCAGAAGTAGCCCATACATTCATTGTGCTTTTTTTATTTGAAATTTAACCTGATTTTTTTTTCAGGCAAATAGAAATTGCATAGCAATCGCCTCCAGCCATGATGTTCAAGAACTGGATGTTTCTGGAATTCTGGCTACACAGATCTATACCTGGGTAGATGATGACATAGAATTGGAAACCAAAGGGTATCCTTATACTTTTTTTATTCAGTAACGTTATACAAATGACTATATCCACTGAACTTTAACTTTCAAAAGATTCTTTAAAAGAATACCGGTGCCTTCATGGAGCAGGCAGCATGTCAGCTTTTTAAGGAAATAGGCTTAAGTTGTAAGCGGAGTAGAAACTGATGTGCTAAAGAGTAGATAGTGATGGCAGGAGCTTCTCAGAAGGAAGTTAGGGTTAGAAAAGAGTAAAGGAATGGACTATGGAAATACAAAATCAGGACATTGAACTTTCAAGTATAAAAAAGAAACCAAGAACTGGTGAGTTGTTTTCATTCAAGCTGATGTTCCTTTGTAGATCAGAAGAATTCTTGGTTATACATGCTCGTGATGACTTAACAGCTGTCCAAGGTTCAACCCCATATACACATAGCAACCCCGGCACTCCAATCAACATGCCATGGCTTGGTAGCACACAGACTGGAAGAGGAGCATCAGTGGTATGTAAACTTAAAGATGTTTAGATTTTTGCTCAACTGTCATTTTCCCCCTGTAGGTTAAAACATAAAAGGTAATTAAATGTTTTTTTAATTCCTAAAATTTTAGTAAGTCTTACATGCTTATATGGAGAATGTTTTTATTTGAAAGGATAAAACAACTTGTTTTTAAAATATACTTTCTTGGGCTGGGCACAGTCTCACATACCTTTAATCCCAGTACTCCAGAGGCAGAGGCTGGTGGATCTCTGTAAGTTCAAGGCCAGATTGGTCTACATAGCAAGTTCCATGCCTGCTGGACTACAGGGAGACCCTGTCTGATAAAGACCAAAAAATATATATTTTATATATACTTTATATTTATTGGGCTGGAGAGATCACTCAGCGGTTAAAAGCATTTGCCATTCTTTCAGAAGACCTGGCTTTAGTTCCCAGAAACCACATGACAGCTAACAACAGTCTATATGGGATCCAATGGCCTCTACTGGCCTCTAAAGGCATTGCATACACATGGTGTACTTGTATGCAGGCAAAACATCTGTACACATAAAAGAAGAAAAAACTGAACAGTCAAAGGAATTTTTAGCATAAATTATATTCATGTACTTTGTTTAAAAAACAAAGAACTATATTTTAATTAATTATCATTTGAAATCTAATGGTCCAGACCTGGCTTAAACAAGCTGTGGATCATATGTTAAACAATGCCCTATGACACTAGTATACTGAGATTGAGGCTTAAATTTTTCTTTTATTTTTTCAGTACTGGGGCTTAAACCTCGGGTTTCATGTATATCATTTAAGTGCTCTATTCTTGAATTCTGTCCCCAGCCCTAAATTTTTCAGTGTTGGGGGGAGTGGGGTGGGAATGACAGTATTAACAGCACTTGAAAGTTGTATTAGAGCCGGTGGTGGTAGTGTCGCACACTGGTAGGATATGCTGAAGAGGCAGAGGCAGGTGGATCTGGAGTTCAAGGCCAGCTTGGGCTATGCATTTTGTTAAAAAAAAAAAAAAGAAGAAGAAAAGAAAAGAAAAGAAAGAAAATTGTATTAGATTAAATTTCAGTGTCTATTTGTAAAGTTTTCTAGGAGCTCAGCAATAGCCATTTGTGTGTGTGTGTGTGTGTGTGTGTGTGTGTGTGTGTGTACTTTGTCTGTGGGTACTTTCACACTGCAGTGTCAGAGCCAAATGTCTGCAACAGACACATGCTACCCTTAGGAAGCCCAAGTCATTTATTCTCCAGCCCTTTATGGAAAGCTTTGCTTAATCCTGTTCAAGATAATATCTTTTGGCCAAAGCTAATTAAAAACTATTCCTTTTAGGTATGACTTTTTGTAACACTGAGACATAATCTATTCTTCCCTTTTTAAGGGACTATACTTTTTTTAATCGAGGAAAAGAAGCTTTTGCTCTTAGCGCCCCAGATCTCTGGACTACCCTCCTAGTCCAGACCTACCATTGCATCCTGATCCCCTATACACAGACCAGCTCAATTTTGCAGTCTAGCTTGTTGAACCCTTTACAAGTGGTCTCCACCTCCATCTTGCCTTTGGATCACACCAGCCCAGTTTTTCAGTCTAGTCTGGTAAAACCTTCACAGGCTGTCCCCACCCGCACCTTGCTTTTGGACTCCTGAGACCAGCCTTCTATCCTGGCTATCCCCACCCCCACCTTGCCTTAGATTCTCAAGACTAGTGTTCTTTGGTGGTAAGTATGAACCTATCCACTGTGCCTTGATTCCCCTACAGCCTGAGCAACTCCAATTTCCTCAACACCATACCCTGTTCCTCTTCTAGCCTTAGACACATGCCAGCTTTGCTCGTAGTACCCCAGATCCTGGGCTACCTTCTTAGTTCCCCATGGTGGTAAGCTCTCCAAATCACACTGGGCCCATCCCCAACATTGGGACTATCTCTAGCTCCTCCCACTGCTGTAGGTCTAGGCTTCTCTGACCTTTAGAAAGGGCTGAGACCTTTGCAGATTACCTGGGAACACCTGAATCCATCTTACACCTAGTAAACTTCCCAAATTGTGCTGGCTACTAGGGGCCCAGACCTTGGGAGCAAGACTGAGAATATCTAATTGGCACCTGACTTGGGCCTCTGCGGGAACTCCTGAGTAACTGGACTACAGCCATCTCTGGTCCTTCCACTGTAAACTCAAAAAGAGAGAACCTGAAGATACCCAACAAGAAAACAACCAAGGCACATCAAGTATACAAACAGAATCAGACTTCAACTCAACAAAAGAAGGCTTGAGTTTCATACCAGAATCACACACAAAAAGAAAAGGAAATCCATGTGCCAAAATCACAATGAAAAATTAATAACATAAAAAACTCAAATAATATGTCCCCAGCAAACACCACCAGTCCTGTAAAAGAGTTCTATAATGAGAACCCCCTTGAAATAACTTAGGACACAGAATTTAAAAGAATAATCATAAACATGATCAATGAATTCAACTGATTTAAAGGGCACACAAAGAACTAAAAGAAGATAAAGATAAACTTCTCACTGAATTCACAAAATAGAAATGTTGAAGAAAATCAGGGTGAAATGAAGAAGAAGTGAAACACTCAGTAAACCAATTCAAAACAACAGGCGAAAGCCTCAAGAATAGAATGAATGAGATGGAAAACAGCACTTGGGAGACAGAGGCAAGTGAATCTCTGTGAGTTCAAGGCCAGCTTCATCTACAAAGAGTTCCAGGCCAGCTGGGGCTACAGGGAGACCCTGTCTCAAAAAAAAGAAAAAAAAAACAAAAAGAATATCAAATTTTAGAATTGGACTGCTCAAGCAAAGATAGCCACTATTACACATCATAGGCATAGAGGAAGAAGAAGAATCACAGGATAATGATATTGACCAAATCTTCAACAGGATTGTAGAAGAAAACTTCCCAAAATTAAGAAAAGACATCCCCATATAAATACAAGAAGCTCATAGAACACCAAATCAATAGGACCAGAAAAGGAACTCCCCAAGGCATATCATGGTAAAAACAAAGAGAGAATACCGAAAGCTGCAAAAGAAAAACAAGTCACATATAAAGGAAAATCCATCAGAACTACAACTGACTTTTAGTGTAAAATGTGAAAGCCTGGACCAAAGTATTCCTGGTTGTAAATGACCATAGATGCCAACCAAGAATGCTTTACCCAACAAAAATATCTATTATAGTTGAAAAAGAAAGAAAAATCTACAACACGAATAGGCTGAAAGAATTGATGTCCAGAAAACCAGTTTTGTTTTGTTTTGTTTTTCAGAAAATACTTGCAGCAAAGCAAAGAGCTGAGAAAGGAATGACTATACCCAAGGGACAACAGAAAGAAACTAAATAAACATATTAACTGTTAAAACACAAAGTTAGACTAAGAATGCAAAAAGAAATTAAATGATGGGAACCAATACACATCTTTCAATAATAACTTTAAATATCAGTGGACTGAACTCCCCAGTCAAAAGACACAGGGTAGTTAAATGGATTAAAAAACAAGATCCAGCTGGGCATGGTGGTGCACGCCTTTAATCCTAGCACTTGGGAGGCAGAGGCAGGCGTATCTTTGTGAGTTCAAGGCCAGCCTAGTCTACAATGTGAGTTCCAGGACAGCTGGGGCTACAGGGAGACCCTGTCTCGAAAAAGATCAAAAAAAAATAAAAGAACCGTCTTTAACTCCAGTTCCAGGGGAATCCGACACCCTCTTCTGACCTCCGCGGCATTGCATGACACGGGTGCACCAACAACCTACATGCAGACAATACACTTATACACATGAAAAATAATAAATAAATAATTAAACAAAATAAATAAAAAAATAAGGAAAAACCGTGAGCTTCAACTTCTCCCACTGATACATGTGTTCATAATAGTCTCAGTAACTCAACCAAAAACAATCATTCTTATCAACCCCATCAACAGCTTAAAATATGTTTTTTCAAGATTCGATCATATTTATTTGTTACTTTTATTTCATTTATTATTTATTTATTTTTGGTCTTTTTGAGACAGGTTCTCCCTTTTAGTCCCAGCTGGCCTGGAGCTTGCTGTGTAGACCAGGCTGGCCTTGAACTCACAGAGATCTGCCTGCTTCTGCCTGCTGGAGCGCTGGGATTAAAGGCGTGCGCCACCACGCCCAGCTATTTGTTACTTTTAAAGATTATTTTTGACTAGACTGGGACTTGGAAGTANTTTGCTCGTAGCTACCCTCAGATATCCTGGGCTCCTCTTAGCTCATGGTGGTAAGCTCTCCAAATCACACTGGGCCCATCCCCAACATTGGGACTATCTCTAGCTCCTCCCACTGTGTAGGTCTAGGCTTCTCTGACCTTTAGAAAGGGCTGAGACCTTTGCAGATATCCGGGAACACCTGTCCATCTTACACCTAGAAACTTCCCAAATTGTGCTGGCTACGTAGGGGCCCAGACCTTGGGAGCAAGACTGAGAATATCTAATTGGCACCTGACTTGGGCCTCTGCGGGAACTCCTGAGTAACTGGACTACAGCCATCTCTGGTCCTTCCACTGTAAACTCAAAAAGAGAGAACCTGAAGATACCCAACAAGAAAACAACCAGGCACATCAAGTTACAAACAGAATCAGACTTCAACCCAACAAGGAAGGGCTTGAGTTTTACCAGCAACACACACAAAAGAAAAGGAATCCATGTGCCAAAATCACAGAAAAATAATAACATAAAAAACTCAATAATATGTCCCCGCAAACACCACCAGTCCTGTAAAAGAGGTTCTATAATGAGAACCCCCTTGAAATAACTTAGGACACAGAATTTAAAGAATAACATCACATGATCAATGAATTCAACTGATTTAAAGGGCACACAAAAAACTAAAAGAAGATAAGATAAACTTCTCACTGATTCACAAAATAGAATGTTGAAGAAAATCAGGGTGAAATGAAGAAGAAGTGAAACACTCAGTAAACCAATTCAAAACAACAGGCGAAAGCCTCAAGAATAGAATGAATGAGATGGAAACAGCACTTGGGAGACAGAGGCAAGTGAATCTCTCTGTGAGTTCAAGGCCAGCTTCATCTACAAAGAGTTCCAGGCCAGCTGGGGCTACAGGGAGAACCCTGTCTCAAAAAAAAGAAAAAAACAACAAAAAGAATATCAAATTTTAGAATTGGACTGCTCAAGCAAAGATAGCCACTATTACACATCATAGGCTAGAGGAAGAAGAAGAATCACAGGATAATGATATTGACCAAATCTTCAACAGATTGTAGAGAAAAATCCCAAAATTAAGAAGACCATCCCCATATAAATACAAGAAGCTCATAGAACACCAATCAATGGACCAGAAAAGGAACTCCCCAAGGCATATTCTGGTAAAAACAAAGAGAGAATACCGAAGCTGCAAAAGAAAAACAGTTACATATAAAGAAAATCCATCAGAACTACAACTGACTTTTAGTGTAAAATGTGAAAGCCTGGACCAAGTATTCCCGTTGTAAATGACCATAGATGCCAACCAGAATGCTTTACCCAACAAAATATCTATTTAGTTGAAAAAAGAAGAATCTCAAACACGAATGGCTGAAAGAATTGATGTCCAGAAAACCAGTTTTGTTTTGTTTTGTTTTTCAGAAAATACTTGCAGCAAAGCAAAGAGCTGAGAAAGGAATGACTATACCCAAGGGACAACAGAAAGAAAACTAAATAAACATATTAACTGTTAAAACACAGTTAGACTAAGAATGCAAAAAGAAATTAAATGATGGGAACCAATACACATCTTTCAATATAACTTTAAATATCAGTGGACTGAACTCCCCAGTCAAAGACACAGGGTAGATTAAATGGATTAAAAACAAGATCCAGGGGCTGGAGAGATGCCTAGCGGTTAAGAGCTGCGACGCTCTTACAGAGGACCCGGGTTCGATCCCCAGCACCCACATGGCGGCTGAGAACCGTCTGAAACTCCAATTCCAGGAGAACTCCAGTTCCAGGGGAATCTGACACCTCTTCTGACCTCCGCGGCATTGCACGACACGGGTGCACAAACTTGCATGCAGAAAAAAACAAACAAAATAAATAAATAAATATTTAAAAAAAAAAAAAAAAAAACAAGATCCAGTGGGCATGGTGGTGCACGCCTTTAATCCTAGGCACTTGGGAGGCAGAGGCAGGCGTATCTTTGTGAGTTCAAGGCCAGCATAGTCTACAATGTGAGTTCCCGGACAGCTGGGGCTACAGGGAGACCCTGTCTCGAAAAAGATCAAAAAAAAAAAAAAAAACAAGATCCCGGTGGTGTGTGGCGCATGCCTTTAATCCTAGCATTTGGGAGGCAGAGGCAGGCGGATCTTTGTGAGTTCAAGGCCAGCCTGGTCTACAGAGTGAGTTCCAGGCAGCTGGGGCTCAGGGAGACCCTGTCCGAAAAACCAACAACAAACAAACAAACAACAACAACAACAAAAAAAAAAAAACAAGATCCAGCCTGCGTGGTGGCGCACACCTTTAATCTTAGCACTCGGGAGGGAAACCCTGTCTCAAAAAAAAAAAAAAAAACAAGATCCATCTTTTTGTTGTTTGCAAGAAGCTCATCTCACCTTCAAGGACAGGTGAAAGGATGGGGGAAAAAATTCCAAACAAATGGCACTAAGAAACAAGCAGGAGTTGCAGTTCTTATATCTCACAAAATAGACTTCTAACTAAAACTAGTCAGAAGAGATAAAGATCATGAATATATGCCCCAAACTCCTGTGTACCCAACTTCATAAACACCATACCACAGTACTTTAATCCCAACTCATTAATAGTAGGGGACTTCAGTACTCCACTGTCTCCATTAGACAGGTCAACTGGACAGAGCATAAACAGACATCTGAATTAAACAATACCATATATCAAATGAATGTACTAGACATCTACTGAATATTCCACCCAAGCACCAAAGAATATATTTTCTGTTCAGCACCCCATGGAACTTTCTCCAAAATCAACCACATTCTGGGGCACTAAACAAGCTTTGACAAATACAAAAAAATTGAAATAATTCCATGTATTTTATCAGACCACAATCCAGTAAAGTTTGAAATCAACACTGGAAAAAGCCCTAGTAACTACACAAACTCATGGAGATTAAATACCCCACTTCTGAACAATGAATGGGTCAAAAGAGAAATTAAGAAAGAAAAGTGTTCCTGGAATTAAAAAGAACAGTACAACACAGCAAAACTTCTGGGACACTTTCAATCAATCCTAAGAGGAAAGTTTATAGCTCTTAGTGCCTACATTAAAAAATCAGAAAGAGTACAAATAAATGACTTAACATTACATCTCAAGACTCTGGAAAGACAACAACAAATGAAACCCTGTGGGGAGCGGGTGTGGCGACAGTCCTAAGAAGGCACCCGAGACTTTAGCCAAGTTTTATGACTAACACCTGAGTCTTATGACTAACACCTGATTCCCTCCTACCTCTAAGTAAAGCCACGTTCACTGTTTGAGCTGTGCAGGTGCACCCAGTATACAAGATCAGGCCAGATGATACCAATAGACTAAGGCCACGCAACCTGGGCTGGAAAGGTGGATAAATAGAGGGACTTTCTAGATAGAGGGACTTTCTAGATAGAGGGACTCTCTCCTTTCTAGTCTTAGGAGAGAAGCTTGCTTGCCTGAGGAAGGAGAAGGCTTGGAGAAGGGAGAAGGCTTAGAGAAGGGAGAAGGCTTAGAGGGAAAGACCTGAGGCTTAGAGGGAGAAGCTTGGAGAAGGAGAAAAGATGTGCCTGAATAAACCGTTCTGACAAGACCTGCCTGCCTGAATAAACCGCTTTGAGAAGAACGAGCGAGAGGTGCTTTGTTGCTGCGGCTTCGTACAAGTGCTTCCTACAAGTGTGCAAGTGTTTCATACAAAACCCAAACCCAGCATATAAGAAAAATAACAAAAAATCAAACCAGAAATTTATGAAATAGAAACAAAATACTACAAAGAATCACAGAACCTAATAGCTGGTTCCTTGAAAAGGTGTAAGATAGACCAGTTAACCAAAAGAAAGAGCAACTCTAAATCAACAGAATTAGAGAAGAAAGAGGAAACATCACAACAGACAAGAAGGTGCAGAACATTATAAGGGAATACTTTAAAAATCTATAGTCTATTAATTTGAAAACCTAAAAGAAAATTATGGGAGTCAAAGCAAAACCAAGACGAGATCAACAGCTTAAACAGACCCATAACATACAAGGAAATTGAAACAGTAATATAGAACCTCTCAGCTAAAAAAAAAAGCCCCGGCCCACATGTATTTACAGCAGAATTATACCAGACATTTAAAGAAAATCTATAACTGATACTACTTAGATTATTCAAAAAATAGAAACAGAGGGAGAACTCCCAATTTTGTTCTATGAAGCCAGCATCACTCTAGTACCAAAGCCAGGTAAAGAAAGATACAGCCAAAAGAGAAAACTATAGACCCATGTCCATAATGAACGTGGATGCAAAAATTCTCAACAAAGTTCTTGCAAACCCCATACAAGCACACATCAAAAAGATCATCCAGCCGGGCGTGTTGGGGCACGCCTTTAATCCTAGCACTTGGGAGGCAGAGGCAGGCGGATCTTTGTGAGTTCAAGGCCAGCCTGGTCTACAGAGTGAGTTCCAAGACAGCTGGAGCTACAGGGAGACCCTGTCTCGAAAAGACAAAAAAAAAAAAAGCAAAAAGATCATCCACCGTGATCAGTTGACTTTATTCCAGAGATGGAGGGATGACTCAATATACATGTCAATAAATGTCATAAATCATATGAATGGACTCAGGCAAAAATCACATTGTCATCTCTATAAGTGCAGAAAAAGGTTTTGATAAAATTCAATATGTATTATGTTGAAAGTCCTAGAGGGAATTGGACTGGAGGGAACATACCTTAACACAATTAAAGCTATATACAACAAACCCACAGCCAACATCAACATCATTCTAAATGGAGAAAATTTGGAAGCATTCCTCTTAAAATCAGAAACCAGTAAGGCTGTCTATCTACTGTGCCCACTACTTTTTTTTAATATTTATTTTTTTTATGTGTATGAGTGTACTATCTGCAAGTGAGTTATTTGTTTTCTTCTTTGCTTTTTGAGTAGTTTATATATTCTGGAAGTTAATGCTCTGTCAGATATATCAGCAGTGAAGTTTTCTCCCACTCTGTGGGTTTTCATTTCACTTCCATGATTGTTTCTTTTGCTGTACAGAAACTTTTGAGTTTAATAAGGTCCCACTTGTCAATTGTCAACCTTATTTCCTGTGCAGCTACTGTCTGATTAAGAAAGTCTTTTCCTAATCCTTAACTGTAATTGATGGTTGTTGCCGTAATAATATATTGCCTGTATTTCTACCTCTAGTAATGGGCTTTATGTGCTAAATTTCAATAACCTTGAGCCTGGGCAAGTGCACAAGAGCCTTTTTTTTTTTTTTTTTTTTTTTTTGTCTTTTCGAGACAGGGTCTCTCTGGAGCCCCCGGCTGTCCTGAACTGACTCTGTAGACCAGTGCTGGCTGAACTCACAAGATCTGCCTGCCTCGCCTCCTAAGTGGCTAGGATTAAAGTGTTGTGCACCACCACGTCCGGCTGTGCACAAGCCTTTTTAAAAGAAAACATGGTTTACTTGCACCAAAACTGATCAATTTGAGAGATTGTTAATGCCATTGAAATGGTTTTTGTGAGTGTAAAACAAATGGTGAGAATCTGAATTGTTCCCTTATTATAGTATTGAAATTAAGTCTACTTAATCTATACAAATCATGTTCATGCCCTGATTTATATATACTATATAATATTGATATATCCTATCAATAAACATTGTGGAAAAAAAGTATTTTACTTACACTTATGTCTTGAAGTTCTGCCAACTTTTTCTTCTATCACCTTCAGAATCTTGGGCTTCATGTTGATCCATTTGGGGTTGATTTTTGTACAGGGTGAGAGGTAGGGGTTTAATTTATTCTTCTACAATCTGATCCAGTTTTGCCAACACCATTTGCTAAAGATGTCTGTCTTCCTCCATTGAGTCTTTTGTGACCCCCTTGTCAAATATGAGGTGGCTGAAATGTATGGGCTCAAGTTTGGATCTTCAGTTTTGTTCCATTGGTCTAACAGGTCTGTTTTTGTGCCATACCAAGCTGTTTTATACTATAGCCCTGTAGTATAGTTTGATGTTGGTATAGAATCCCCCCTATATTGCTCTTTTCACTCAGGGTTCTTTGGCTATTCCAGGTCTTGTTGTTCCATATGAATTTAAGAATTTTTTTTTCCCAAGCCTGTGAAGAATGTCCTTGGGATTTTAATTGGAATTGTGTTGAATCAGTATATTAGTTTGGGTATAATGGCACATTTTTACTATATTAACTTCTCCAATCCATGAGGTGGGAGTCTTTCCATCTTCTGATGTCTTCTTCAATCTCCTTCAGGAGCTTATAATTTTTGTTGTATTTGAGTTTCTTGGTGTCTTTGGNTTAGAGATAAATTTATTATAGCAACACATTATACCAGAGTACAAAATTATAACTATGAGCATTAATATATATGCAATATAATAAATCAAAACAAAAATATGTGGAAAATGTCTTATTCACTAATCTCCATAGACTATTTTAACCATTTTTATTTTTGAAAAATAAATTTACATTATGTCTTGAGAGAAGTGATGGTTTTATATTTTAATTATTGAACTTAATATATACTTACAAAAGAATTTAATATACTATGCTCAAACCTGAAAACTTATTTTTGGAATTTATACTAGTAAAATAACTTTTTTTTGTCTTTTCGAGACAGGGTCTCTCTGGAGCCCCTGGCTGTCCTGGAACTGACTCTGTAGACCAGGCTGGCCTTGAACTCACAAAGATCTGCCTGCCTCTGCCTCCTAAGTGCTAGGATTAAAGGTGTGCACCACCACGTCCGGCTGTGCACAGGCCTTTTTAAAAAGAAACATGGTTTACTTGCACAAAACTGATCAGATTTGAGAGATTGTTAATGCCATTGAAATGGTTTTTGTGAGTGTAAAACAAATGGTGAGAATTTGAATTGTTCCCTTATTATAGTATTGAAATTAAGTCTACTTAATCTATCAAATCATGTTCATGCCCTGATTTTATATACTATATATATATATTGATATATCTATCAATAAACATTGTGGAAAAAAAAAGTATTTTCTTACACTTATGTCTTGTAAGTTGCTGCCAACTTTTTCTTCTATCACCTTCAGAATCTTGGGCTTCATGTTGATCCATTTGTGGTTGATTTTTGTACAGGGTGAGAGGTAGGGGTTTAATTTTATTCTTCTACAATCGGTGATCCAGTTTTGTCAACACCATTTGCTAAAGATTCTGTCTTTCCTCCATTGAGTCTTTTTGACCCCCTTGTCAAATATGAGGTGGCTGAAATTGTATGGGCTCAAGTTTGGATCTTCAGTTTTGTTCCATTGGTCTACAGGTCTGTTTTTGTGCCAGTACCAAGCTGTTTTTATGACTATAGTCCTGTAGTATAGTTTGATGTTTGGTATAGAAATCCCCCCTATATTGCTCTTTTCACTCAGGGTTGCTTTGGCTATTCCAGGTCTTGTGTTGTTCCATATGAATTTAAGAATTTTTTTTTCCCAAGCCTGTGAAGAATGTCCTTGGGATTTTAATTGGAATTGTGTTGAATCAGTATATTAGTTTGGGTAGAATGGACATTTTTACTATATTAACTTCTCCAATCCATGAGCATGGGAGGTCTTTCCATCTTCTGATGTCTTCTTCAATCTCCTTCAGGAGCTTATAATTTTTGTTGTATAGATCTTTGGGTTTTGGGGTAGATTTGTTCCTAGGTATTTTATTGTTTTTGAGACTATTGTGATTGGGAAAATCTCCTTGTATTCCTTCTTCAGTTGCTTGTTGTTGGTGTAAAGAAAGGCTACTGATTTTTCTAGGTTGATTTTGTATCCTGCCACTTTACTGAAACTCAATAGTTTCTAGAAGTTTTCTGGTGGAGTTTTTAGCATCCTTTAGGTAAACTATCATATTGTCCACAAGGGGTAGTTTAATTCCTCTTTTCCAATTAGTATTCCCTTAATTTCCTTTTCTTGCCTTATTGCCCTAGCCAGTGCTTTAAGCACTACATTGAAGAGGAGTGGCAACGGGGGCAACCTTGTTGGGTTCCTACCTTTATGGGGAATCCTTCTAACTTTTCTCTATTTAGGATGATGCTGGCTGTGGGTCTCTTATATATGGCTTTGATTATGTTGAGGAATGACCCTTCCAGTCCAGTTCCCTCTAGTACTTTAATCATGAAGGGATACTGGATTTCGTCAAAGGCTTTTTCTGCATCTATTGAGATGATTGTGTGGTTTTTGTCCTTCAGTCCATTTATGTGTTTTATGATATTTACTGATATATATTGAACCATCCCTGCATCTCTGGTATGAATCCAACTTGATCATGGTGAATGATCTTTTTGATGTGGGTCTGTATATGGTTTGCAAGTATTTTGTTGAGAATTTTTGCATCTGAGTTCATTAATGAGGTGGGTCTGTAGTTCTCTTTTTTGGTTGCATCCTTGCCTGGGTTGGGTATTAGAGTGATGCACGCTTCATAGAAGGAATTTGGGAGCTTTCCCTCTGCTTGTATCCTTCTGAACAGTTTGAGTAATAATGTTTGTAAGTCCTCTTTAAATGTTTTATGGAATTCTGCTGTGAAACCATCCAGACCTGGGCTTTTTTTAGTTGTCAAGTCTCTTATTACATTTTCAATTTCTTCATATATTATGGGTCTGTTTAAGCTGTCAGTCTCTTCTTGGTTGAGCTTTGGTGCTTCCCTGGATTTCAGATATTCATCCATTTCTTCTATGTTTTCAAACTTATTTCTTCTATGTTTTCAAACTTAGTAGAGTATAGGTTTTTGAAGTATTCCCATATGATTGTCTGGATCTTTTCATTATCTGTTGTGCTGTTTCCCCTTTCTTCATGGATTCTATTGATTTGGAGTTGTTCCTTCTTTCTTTTGGTTAACTGAG